>CM068380.1:40251532-40789643 GCA_034770075.1 Aralia elata | reverse complement strand
TGATAGACTCCACGGCTCGCTTGCGTGAGGTGGTCGTTCGCCCAGATCGTTTTCCAAGCAAGTTATTGAAGGTGGAACGCTTACAACACCTTAACCCAACGTCTATATTGAGACGCGAACCTTGGTATAATTAATTTGCGCTTGGAAGCTTGCCGTGAATGGACACCAATGATACCTAAAACCCGTGTTTATAGAGAATCCAGGAACCTCGATATAATCGCCGATTGATGGTTCGGTAGAATGACACCACAAACAACTATGATCTGTTTGAATGATAAGTCTGATAATTGAATCTCAAGAAAAACTAAGAACCTAATCTAGGAAATTCTTAAAGAACCATAAAGATGAGAAGTAATCTCACAATAATTTCATTAATCAACAAGTGTAGGTCTCTATTACATAGCCATGTATTCTATTATTATGCTGTAGACACCCAAATTTGGCGGTTGTTGTACTAACCATGACAGTGAGGGCAAAATCTTCAATTGAACCAGCTACCTTGCGGGATAGTTATCGGTTAGTTCTATCGTGAGCGAGAGGATATGGGCAAAAGTGCGAAGGCCCGACACCACCGCCTTGTTTGGCGACCAAGGCTGACGTGACAATAAAGCCCGTCCGAAGCCCAGGCATTCCCGAATGAGGTGGCACGTTATTTTCTTCCCGAAAAATTCCGGACTGCAGAATACGAGCCTGTCAGCGAAAACCGACGAGTACGGCACGCAAATCGGCGGCGTTTGGCACGAAAATACGAAGAAAGTCAAACCGTCTCAGCCGCGGATTGATCTGCGGTCCAAATAGTGCGCCTTTTGAAAACACGGGGGAACTCGAAACATGGAACTCGAAATCGGGTAGTGAGTGGAAGCGGCAGGCGGCCAGCCAGTCGCAGATTGATCTGCGGCCAAGCCGCAGATCAATCTGCGGCTGGCTTTGGCCAGCCTATTTCAGCCCAGTTTTCGTGCCAGCATACAGACGAGTTCAGCAAGTTAAACGCTTGGGAAGAAGAAGGGATTTCTAGCTGCAGCACAATACGGAAATAGAGGGGAAAAGAGAGAAATTTTGCAATCAAATAAGACGAAAAGAGCGAAAGAAAGGAGAGAATTTTAATTCTTTTGATTTTGAATTGTATCAAATACACTCTTTATCCTATTCAAATACACAAGTTCACATCCCATTTGAGATCAATTGCCAGGTGAAAATTTCTATTTGTTTTCGCAATTCATGTCCATATAGATTGGGGTAAATTAGATATAACTTTCATGGATTTCTTGTTGAACAATCATGGATTAGGGATTATTGGTGAGTGTTCCATCGGAACAAAATTCTTTCCTAATAACTCGGAGGATATCCAATTGATGAAATTTCTAGTTTGTTTATGATAATTTATTGGGTTTTGTAGTTTATTTAGATTGTTCCTTTTTGGCATATCATGGGGTATTAGATAAATCCGGGTTGGTTTAGTTATGTAGGTATTCATTTTTGTGAGGTCTTCACTGTGTGGGCATTTTGCGTAATCTCGTGTGAGCCTAGGAACGCCACCCCGTGGTTCAAATCCGATCTTGTATGGACGTTTTGATATATGTAAGAGATTCATGGGGCTCGTTTTTGGTAACCATGGTAACCGTCGGTTGGCCTGTAAAACGACGCCAAGGCTGGAGACATCGGGTTTAAGGCCCCATTCGTAATTGAAATATGTTGATTGTTGGCGTCTACGGGGCTATTTTGATGGCCGTACATGCCCGTGACTAGCCCCGATGTCGTGTTTATGTTTGATTAGATTTCGAGACGCCAAAATGATTTCACAAGATTAAACGGATAAAGATCTTTTCTAAAAATCAATCAAAGTAATGATATTAGCATCGACGAGGCTAAAAATTGGAAATGTCATAATGAAAAGTATGATCCACTATTCTACAACGAGGAAGTTAAAAAGCAGTTATTTTTCAAATGTCACGAAAATTGGCGTTTTTATAAAAGAAAATTAAACGTTTTATTAAACCCTTGATGTATTAGGGCGTAAAGAAGATCCTAGACAAATTGCCCATCATTTATGAAAGCAACGTATAACTCTTCGATTCCTATTTTTGCTAAGGCTTAATAAACTCCTCTTTTTGCCAAAACGTCACCTAATGAAAATCTCCTAGTTTTGACAATTAAAAATCAGACACCTTTTTCAATAAAGCTTTCACTCGTGTATGCCGAAAAGACATTCCGAAGACGTTCCAAATTAAACGCACGACTTTCGCTAAAAATCCAAATGATTCTCTCATCACAAACTCACCCCCAACATTCATTATAGGTACACACATGAAGACACAACACACACACTCTCGCACGTATAAACACATTTCATGAATCAAAGGATAGGAAAGTATCAAGATTGCAGGTAACCGTTTGTTTCAACGGAAGTCGAGGGGTGCCTAACACCTATCCCGCTCACTTAAGCAAAGCCCCCCGAACCTCTATGGAATCTCGATTCGCAGACCAATTAATTCGGAGTCACATAATGAGACACGCGATTTAATAAAAACGAACCGAAAACACGGATGAGTTGGGTCACATCCATTTCAAATTTAATACCAACTGGCGACTCTGATTACATGGCTCATCATAGAAAACGATCTTCCAAAACCCCGTCGACATTAATGTCCGACCTTTTCTCCAAAAATTCATTTAAATCACGAGGACTAAAATTAGAAAAAGACTAAAAAAATACACACGAAGTGAAACCCAGGCGTCGACAGCTGGCGACTCTGCTGGGGATCTTTAGAGGGGTCTTAAGCCGCTTTTAAATCTTGATGCTCTCTTATCCTTCTTTAATAAAATTCATAAAATGGTGTGTGTAGTGCGCGATATTTTATGTTTTACTTTTTGTTGTGATGAATAGTGTGTTTTTCCAATAAATGAATAATTGAATAGACATTGCTTTACTTTTTAAGTAATCATTTGCATACGATGAGGGCGGATAGAATGTGGAATGTAAATGTTTGAGAGAGTACCTCCTCCTGAGCGAAACCTCAGGTCGGTTTTGCTTATTACTGGACCTCGAAGGGGCTGCTCCCAGGAGATGGCTCAGGAAACACACCACCCAAATCCGCTCCAAAATTCGGGGACAAAACCAAACAAAGGGGTGGGGGGGGCTCCAACGACTGTTAGATTGCGAAGATTTGGGGACCCCCTTTCAGCCCCCCAATGGCCGAAAAGGCCCGTGAGAGTAACCCTAGGATAGGTCAGCCTTAGATTAAACCCTACGTCAGGAAAAGGTTTCTTCATGCCTTTTTACATGCACGCGTAAATGTCATGATCTCATTCATATATGCCTCCCTTTTTCATCAAGAAGAAATTATTAACCTCTCTCCTTTGCAGGGAACAGGCGTGGGGAGCTTACTGAAAGCCATGTTTTATCCATTTGTCATTGCCATCCTAGAGGACTACTTAACTTTCTGTTTTACAGGGAAAGATTTAAAAAAAACCCCAAAACACTGATAAGAGTTACAGACTTTAGCATGCATCATTTTTTTTTTACTCCCCAAGACTAACCTGTGCGAAACTTGGTTTCTGTAGGATTGCTCCTCAACACCCAGGTTGCCGCAGTCTAAAAGGGCCCAAAACTCCATATTCTGAACTTGGACTAGATATTCCATCTACCAATTCTGGTGCCATATCTAGGGAGGAATTTGATGACTTTAAGAAGCAGAATGTTAGAAATGGCCATAATGCTTAAGAGAGCAGTTGATACCGCCAGGTAGGAACCATTCCTAAGGAGGATCCACCTAAGGGCTGAGCCAGTCGTCCCAACAGGCCATTCCCGGACCAAACAAAACAGTGATTACTATCCTGGAAGAGGGAGATACAGCTGACCTGCGGAAGAAAATGGAGACAAATGGGAGGAAAACCATCCAATCTATGAAGGGCCATAGGGTCCCTCGGCAAGGTTAACTATTCAGATTTATGTGTCTTGTACCCCGGGAGCCAGATACCCGGATGAAATTTAAAATCCCCGTAGTTTCAAAAAATACAATGGTGAAGGAGGGACCCCTACACAACACTTGAAAATATACATTGGAGAACTCGGGTTCTTATGCCGAGGACGAAGGGTTGAGAAATGCAGCTGTTCCCAGAAAAGCTTTAACGGGGGAGGCAAGAATCTGGTATGCCGCCTTGACAACGCTCCGGAATCCACAACTGGGAAGAACTGGCCCATACCTTTCTTAAACCAATTAACAGCTTTCAGGCCCAGATGGCCCCTGACAGGTACCAAATGGACAAAAACGTTTAAGAAGTCAATCTAGGGAATCCCTTAAGGGAATTTGCGCAACGATGGAGGGGCATATGGCCGCACAGGTGAACCCCCCGATGAGCGACATCGGAGATTGGTGATGACTTTTTGTAAGACATTCAGGAGGCACCATGTATTATGAACGAAGTCGTTATATGGGGATTGGAAGGACCCGTTGATTGCATGAAAATGATTCAAACATGGAGAAGAATGGTATGATATGGGGTTAAAATCGTGGTAAAATCTGGGGATTTTACTGCTTTAGAAACTGCTGTTACTGAGCAAATACAGGAATGGGAAAAACCTTATGGTTAGCACTTGCCCGAGAGGGTCCAAAAGAAGACAGGAAGAGGATGTCTCCCTCATACCTACAGGGCGTCATCCAGAAAAAAACAGAAAAGCCCATCTTCCGGTACATGGGTGGCAGAGGGTAGAGGCCATCCCGACAGCCAAACTTCATAGATCAAAGGTGCAGAGGGGCGAAGAAGATATGGAGGCCTCGCAAAATCGAGTATTCACCCCGCTCGGGGAGCACGCTTCGAACGGGTTATTAGCGGGTATTTAGGTAGCCCAAAAGAAGATAGTTGGTTTTGGCATCCTGCCCGAGTGACACCAAAGGGTAGAAGGTTTGACACCGATGTCAAGCGATGTGCATACCACTCCAAGTTCCCCTAGCCATGATACACAGACTGTTGGAACGTTGAAGCATCGAATTCCAAAACCTGATTGACAGTGGAGAAATTATGGTGGAAACAGCCGGGACTCGCTCCGAATGTTAAGGCAAATCCCCTGCCAAAGACATAATGGAGGGGGAAGTCAAATGCGACGGATGCGAAGTGAAGCTGGGGGGGCCGCCAAGGTTAAACTTATATGCAGAAAAATTGAGGAAGGAAATGATCAACGTGATACTATGATTCATTGGGACGTGCACGGGGAACGCCCTTCAGGTTTGTATAGGGTAAGAGTACGAATAGCACGGAGGGACTATCAAGTCGTTGTACGGCATCCGAGGCCCATCATCCTTTGCGGCAAGGCCACAAATCCCTATCAGTAGTCTCAAATACTGTACAAAAAACCTGGAATTATGGGGACATGCCAGAGTGAAGCGGCCAACTTGTGCTTCTGTGACGACAAAGGGGAAACCCCCTTCTATCTTCCCGGGCGAGTCCTTGAGAGCCCAAAAGAGAAAACAATGAAAGAGATTTCCGAGGGAAAGGGCCATATAATTCTTGAAAATGATGGATCAACCACCCGGGATGGAACAAGTGGGGATCCAGATTTTAAATGAGGCGTTCAGCCCTAACATTAGTCATCGGACTTGGAGTTTGTCATCCAGTGAGGTATTGCACAAACCCCTGACGAAGGTTCTGGAGGATGCATACTGTGCCCAAAGAAAATTAGTGAGGAGGGTTTCGGCCAAGCTGGTGGGCCACCTATTGGCAAAAGCGATTGCAATAATATCCTTTACGGATGAGGACATAACCCACAGGAGGGAAGGTAAACACACGGAAACCGGTACAATATTGCGGTAATCTCCACGGGTTAAATGTCATGAATGGGTGTGCTGAATTTGATGGAGGGTCGGCGGGGGGGCGGACACTGAATATCTGTTCTATCTACACCCCTCAGTACATTGCAAAAGGATGAACATCAATACCAAGCGCCTACGGGCCAGTCATGTGAGTGGCTTGCGAGCTTTCGGATGGTCCCTCTCCCGGAGGGATACAATGGGAGAAATTGAAGTTGCTAACTGGTGGAGAATAGGACCTTGTACTTTTGACAATCTCTTTCCATAGATCTTTTGACATCGCGGCCAGTTATAAACCTGATTATTGGGGAGGTCGTGGATACACATGGCCGGGGCAGTTCCTTCCACGCTCCACCAAACAAATCAAGTTAATCAATTTGATGGGAATCTGGTAACAATCTTCGGCCGAATGTGCTGACCCTATCTCCTCCCCGGAGTGGCCTACCAGTGAACAATGTGGAATGAGTCCGGCGGGGGCACCTGCCAGCTTTCAAGCACTGGGCGATTAGCTCTCCCCAATCTTAGATGCCTGGCGAGCTCCTAGCTATGAAACCCTTAGGGTCTCTCCGAGAACATTACCTTTGTGGCAAAGGAAATGATGAAAAATGAACTTCCAGCCTAGACAGGGGGACTAGGGAGAAGCAGTCAGGGAATCACCGAGCCCATCCACCTACCACAGCAGATAGGCAAAGTCGAGGTGTTGGGATAACCATGAGAGTGCGTAGCACGGAGACACCGACGGGGTGCGACATAAACCGAATGTTCGACTAGCTGGTAAGTCCAGTTGACCAATAGTCGACATATGAACAGGGGATCAAAAGCGAGCCAGTGATTTGGGGCAGGGAAATGAAGAGTTAATCCCCCCCGCACGTAATGAGTCGGTCCCGGAGGGAAAGTTTTCCTGCCAGGGAGGTCGCGAAAGAGGTATTGAAAACCAAGTACTATATCCCCCCGGACAATCAACAAGCCAGTAGGGAGGGGACGAATATTTCACACCACCGGGAGTCCCAACAAGTTGTGCCTGGTCATCGATGGGCAGGGCTGATTATTCCTGGAGAAGGATAGGAAGGAGGACTCCAGGCGAACGTGATTCGTAATCATCGGGTAAGTGTCCGATGTTAGGACCCCTTTTATCCAGCGCATTTCATCTGGACCTGAGCCGTCAACAACTGGACCATGAAACCAGTAATATCTCCAAACAAGGGTAACCTCGACGTTCAGAGCGTGGTTTGACCCCAGAGGATGGGGGACTGAAGAAGTTTATTTTTGTTGTTGTTTTATTTCTGCATAATTATGGACCGTTTCTTTTCTGTCTTGCGTGTTTATTTGAAAATGCGACTCGTCTGTGAAAAATGATTTATATAATGACCAAGTATTTTGTTTTCATGTCAGGGTGTTATTCCAATCAATTTGAGGTAATCCTTGACCTAACAAATGGTCTTTCAAATTTGAATGATGATTATGATTTTGACATTTGAGCCTGGATTTCGATTTTAAATCAGGGCATTGAACAAGACGAGCCAGATTAACGACGATTGCGGCCTGACGAGTATCAAAGGCTGGTCGAGGATATACACCCAACCTCCAACTTGGACCAAACCGGTCACCATTTGATATTGGAAACCCCTGACAAACCAAAAGAATCTCAAGATTAGGGGAATCGGACCTTACCTACCCAGGCCAAAAGGCCCGAAATGACTTGAGTTGCTAAAACAATATGAGGATGTCTTTGCTGGTCTCATGAGAGACTATGATCGGATTGTCCACCGACATTGTTGGTACACCTATTACCCATCAAGGAGGGTTTCAGATCAGGCCTGTTCAAACAAAAAATAAGAAAGTTGAAACCGGGAGTGGAGCTTAAAAGTAAAGGAAGTAGATCTATCAAAGCAATTCAGGGCGGGAATCATTATGGTGTTCCCCCACTTTACCCGGTGTCCTCTTAGTGGGCTGTCCATATGTGAGTTCCTAGTGGCTAAGCCTGGAGGAAAGGTGAGGGTATGTGTAGGACTACAGAGATCTAAACCAAGGCCCAGTCTCAAAGGATAACTTCCCGGTGCCTTTCATACACATCCTGGTAGAATAAAACACACGCCCATGGATACGAAATGGTACTCTTTTTGTGGATTGCTTCGCGGGATATTCATCAGATAATGGTGCCGGAAGATATGATCGGGAAAAGACCGCATTCATCACCGAGCCCTGGGGCACTTTCTGCTATAGGCACATCGGCTTTTGGCCTCACCAAACTGCTGGGGGGGGCTACTTAATCAGGAGAGCCATGATGGCCTTGTTCCACGATATGATGCATAAGGATGATAGAGGTCTAACGTGTGATGACATTATTGTGAAATCGAGGGTAAGAATCTGATCATGTAACCCATCTCAAAAAGTGTTATTCGATCGGGCTTCAGAAAGTATAATTTGAAACTCAATCCACCATGCCAAGTGGTGCTTTCGGAGTGCAGTCGGGTAAGCTCTTGGGATTTCCTGGTTAGTGAGTCGGGGCATTGAATTGGATCCAGCAAAGATTTAAGGCCATTGTGGGATATGCCTGGCGCCTCACACCAGAAAAGGAGATAAGAGGATTCCTCGGAAGGATAAACTTCATCAGCCGTTTGTTATATCCCACATTGACGACTACATGTGAGCCAATTTTTTCAAACTGTTAAGAAAGGGTGCTTCCCAAGAATGGAATGAGCACTGTCAGAAGGCTTTTCAGGACCATTAGAGAAGCAGCTGACAGAGGCAAACCAGTGCTTGGTACCTTCCCCCCGAAGGATGGGATCCCTCTATTTATGGTATATATCGGTCAACTGCCATCGCGATTGGGATGTATGCTGGGACAGAAGAATGAGGCAAGGTAAAGAGCAGGCCATCTATTACCTCAGCAAAAACATTTAAGCCAATGTGTAACAGAATTTTACACTCCCATCGACGAAGAACCTGTTGTGCCTCTGGCCATGGGCTGCAGGGGAGGGGGGGGAAAATTTAACAGCACTACCTCCATGGGCATACGAGCGTACCTGATATCACAGAATGGATCCCCTAAATATAATTTTCGAAACGGGCCCATGCTGAATTGTTTGATTGTCAAGATGCGCAGTTAAACTTACAACAGTTCGACATGGTGTACGTAATTCAGAAGGGCCATGATAAGGGCAGGGAATTGCAGATACAGTTGGGCAGAAAGAAGGAAAACCCCGGTCGGGAGGGATGGAGCCATTTAGAAACATCCTCTTCCTCCCGGCGAAGATATATTTTGTGGTATCACACGAGGAAATGTTGAATGAACTGAGGGGACAGTTCTGGAAGCTGTATTTTGATGGTGCCTATGAATGCCCGACTGGGGGCAGGAAGGCCGGAGCTGGTCCTGGTCCTCTATCACTGGAGAACAATACCACCGTGGCCCACTAAACTGCATTTCAGCAATTCGAACAACACCGCTTGAATACGAGGGATGTATCTTAGGGACCTCCGCTTGGCCGCAGACATTGGGAATGAAGAGACTAGCGGTAGTTTGGGGATTCAGAACTGGTCAATCAGACAAGTGATAGGGCGTGTACACAACACTAAGGAGCTTCTGGTTACTTCCATACCATACCATCGTTGTGTGATACCCAGCTTGATGCAAGAGAGTTCGACAGATATCGCTTTCCGCCATATTCCTCGGGGACGGAATGAACTTTTGCCGATGCATTGGCAACTCTGGCTTCCCTTAATCCACGTAATCAAGAACAGGTGATACGTCCACACATTGAGATAGCAGTACGGAATGCTCCGGCATATGAGGAACCATGTGGCAGTGTTATCAGAACGAGGTGGTGTTTGCCAAAGCAAGCCCTTGGTAATACGAACATAAGGGAATATCTGAGAGATAGATCCATTCCCCGACCAGGCGGGTCGAACTAAGAGGATGAGAATTCAAAAAGATGGCGGATGAATATTTTTAACCTGAGTGGGGATTCACTTTATTTTTTACACTACAACAAAAAAGGGATGCTCGGGTTTGGGACTGTTTGCAATAGCGTAGATGAAACACAGGCCCGAAGGGATTATGAATGAAAATACATAGTGGAGTATGTGGGACCACATATGAGTGGACCGTATGCTGGCCAAAAAAGATCTTGAGAAACGGGGCATTACTTGGTTAAACACTGAAATAGCCCGATTGCGACGATCATAGGTCAAAATGGTGCTATCAATGCCAGGCGCACACCACGGCAATGTGATCCATAACACCTCCCAATTGAACTGCATCTGTATGACCTCCCCTTTGGTCCCATTTCAATGTGGGGAATGGATGTAATTGTGACCCAATAGAGCCCAAATCAAGCAACGGGCACCGATTCATTTTCGTCGTTATGATCGATTATTTCACCAAATGGGTAGAAGCAGCTTCCTTTTCCCCCCCCAAAGTCACTCAAGAGGTCATCGTCGGTTTCATCAAGGAATAATGTCATTTGTCCGATACGGAGGCAACCTGAAGTCTTGGTCTCAATCCGCCGACAATGCCAAGAATTTGAAACAATGCCCTCAATGAAGGGATTATGCCGAACCAGTTTAATGGATCAAAGCACCCTCAATCCGTCATTTAGAACCGTCCTAAGATGAATGAGGGCAGTGGAAGCTGCAAAATAAGAACATCTAAGAAGATCATGGCGAAAATGTCGGCCTAATCATCGGGGATGGCCGATTTGCTATACCCCTCACCCTGCTGGCATACCGATACTGTCAACAGGCGTACTTCCTACAGGGGCGGACCCCTTACCGCTTTTGGTGATAATGGAATGGAGGTCCGTTCTGCCAGTTGAGGTTTGAAAATGGCGTCCCTCAGAATTAGTGATTCGAATGCTCCAGATAAGTGAGGAGGAATTGGATAACAAAATCGATTACCGACCAAATTGGCCCTCAATTGACGAAAGAAGGTGTTGTGCTGCTGCCGTTTTGGCTATCTACGGTCAGTTATATCAACAAAAGGACTCTCTCGATCATATGACAATGAGGGGATAAAGACCTCAAGAAGTTTCAAAGAAAAATGATTTGGTGCTGAAAAAGAGATCATCGCCTTATGTCAAGAACGAAGGCCAAGGGGAAGTTCACCCCGAATTGGGAAGGGCCCGTTTTGTAGATTTAAAAAGGTGCTATCCGGAGGAGCCCTCATATTGGCAAGAAAATGGATGGGGATGGTATTATTCCACAACCTTTAAAATGTCCGATTCGGTGAAAGCGGATTCTATGCTTGAATCATCAGTTCCCTTTTTCCCTTTAGATTGAAAAGACGAACTACGTAAGGACCTGATCTCCCCAACTTCGTGGGGGTAGCGTAGGCCAGCCATCATGGGGCGGCGGTCCCGGACCCCCTAACAAAATAATCCTTTCCCTAACCAAAAACCAATTTTTCAGACAGTAACAGATAAAACCTTCCTACACCCTCAAAACCTTCCCTCGAAACCAGCTGCCTAAAACCAGCTTCATCCCAAAAGACATAACCCTGACCCAATCCAAACAGTTTATCCAAAATCTGAGATTCCAATCCGATGAAATCAAAAGGTGTACGACAATATCTGTCAAATCTCCATCAAGACTTGAGAAGTAAGGAAAGGAAGGAGAGTAATGTCAAAATTCGTTTGGTCAACTGGATAAAAATGAGGATCCAATGAAAAGCAATGATAACGACAACAAGGGGAAAAATGATAAAATTTAAATGCATGTCCCTATATATATAAGTCATTTTATTAACAACGATTTCTCTTTCGATAACTGATGAAAACTAACATAGTCTATGCAGGAAATTAAAAATAATCTACAAATCTAAAAACTAGGTGAAGCAGGTGCTGGACAAAGTGGTGGATAGATCTGGAGCATTCAGCAGATCTCCCCTGCAATCTGCTGCCAACAACAACCATGATATCAATACGATCTCAGTAAAAGAAGTGGCTCAGCTAACAGTCCTCAAAATGAGCATCTACGAACCCCCTTTCCGCCTGGTCCTTGAAATACCAATGGTCTCTCTGTGCAGTAATGAGCAACGTCTCTAGCCCGAATGGCCATCCATCTCTCTCGGACAAGAGCCGGCATCCCTCCCCTCGCGGCCTCAAGCAATAATCAAAAGCCAATCGGAAGTCGGGTATCCTCAGTAACCCGACTTGGGAGCAAAATCGGCTAAGATGGAGTGGTTGGTCGTGTGGTATCCTCTGGGGAAAATCAACTCCGGAGTCATCAAGGGTCCTCCAGTCTGACTCAAAAAACCAAGCCGGGATCCAAGTCTCCACGCAACCCACTGGCACGTAAGCAAATATCTGGAATGGCGACAGCTCTCACTTATATTCCGGCGAGGATCCAGACAAGACCAAAGGATCATAATACCATGCAATAGCATTCCCCTCTGTACGGGATGGATATAAGGAATCGGGTATGTGCGGCTGCGCCCGCCGAAAGGTGTGTAAAATCCCTGTGGTCTGGATCAACACTAGCCCCATAACCGCACAGGGGATGATAAGTCGTCACGCCCCTCAAGCCTAGGCAATGGGGATGTAAGTCCAGGTCAGGCACATGACGTCAAGGAAGACTCATAAAGGAGCAATAAACCGAGTAGACCAAGAGATGAAAGGGATCCTCAATGACATACAAAAATGATGTCCAGGAGGCCACATTCGAAGTACAGCCTCACGGGACAAAACGAAAATCATGCGGCTTGTAATGTCATGGCTGAAGTCTCAAAATCTCTTGTGGCGAACGTGGAGGTGGGCCGATGGGAACTGAGATGAACTCATTGAACCACATCGTACAATAAGGGTCTGAGCATCCCATCTGAATACACCATCTGACCAAAGTTCGGAAGGATATGACAGTAATGAAGCTGACATATAGGTATCCGCCAATATCAATGGGAAGAATGGGTGTGGACACCTCACTGAAGGGCTATTGAAGCTGAGCCGCGATAACCCAGCATGTCCAACCTGATCAGGTCCTGCTGCGGGCATATTGATACAAAACTGAAATGATCACAAGCCATCAGATAAACGTCCCCACTCTCAAGGCATCCCACAGCGCATCCTCGGACACGAAAAAAATCACCGGAGGAAAAAGACGAAAGACTGTCCAGGTGAGCCAAATCCGGTCAATGAAAAAACTGGAAGGGGGAACCATATGGGTCTGATGTGATCACCTAGGTCTGGTTAACAAGACATGCCCCATCCCGCAAACCGGTGGAAAAGTCAAGAATTGACGGCCGCATGGAACCAAACTATAACCCGGGCACAAGGTCTATCCAAAGGCAAAGCCGGTGAAATGGAGCATACTCCTTCAAGGGTGGGGGTCCAGCTCTCTACCGACCCTAAACTTGAACACACTGCCGGGGGCAGGCGCCCATAGCTCAGAATACCCTCCACAAAAGCCCACTGGCACCTGAAAGGTTAATAAGGACACAAGGATGGCCCAAAAAGACCATACTGCGATGACCCTGTCCGGCCGGCCAATAAACTGTCCAACCAGGCGGAGGAGAACTAGCCAGCCAACCCTGTAGGAAGGAATGTAAATCCAAACGTAACCACGACATCTGAGGACCGACATCTGTTGGAAAAAAATAGTATTCAAACAAGACTGTACAGGGGTCATTTTTCTAATCCATAAATAAGAAAATGCAATGCATCATACAGTTAATAATACATCAAATTGAAGTTCATAGAGATAAAAGGAGGAAATACTGTGCATAAATAGAATAAAATGAATTTCTTAGTACATAGAGTGCATAAAATGAAAAATAAGTCCAAAGCAAGTACAGGTACAAAAGCCCTATCCTAGCTTGATTCTAAAATAAAATCAATCTCATCCGGATGAAGGCAGGATCCTTCAAACTGATCCCCTGGGAGTCGGCCGAAGATCGAAGGCACCGAATGTTCATGTCGGGGGATGTATGGCTGCGCTGTTTTGCAGTCTAGATGAGCTTGGCGCCCGCATCATAAACCCTCACCGTCCTAGGGTCGTAAGGCATAAGCATTCTCCTGGAGTCCGGCCCAACACCCGAAGATATACCCGAGACCACTGGTCTAACCTGCCGAGTTCAAAGGTGGCGATACTGCTTCAGCATGGGTAGGGCTTAAAGGTCCGAACGCAGGCTGGCCCAGGTCCATCATCTATCACTGAACTCGGGGACCATATCCCCGAGGGAAGAATGTGGCCCGGGTTCTGAGAGGACCAATGGTGCCGGGCACCGCCCCCCACCCCCCCAAAAACCTTGTACGGAAAGCATCACTCGGTACTGAGGACCCGTTCGGGTTGAGAGCATCTCCGGCCCGACCTCACCCGCCCCCGCGAGCCAGTGATTCTCCTGAAGCTGAGATTCCACTGCGGCCATAGAGGTAGTGAAAGGAAGGGAATGCGGGGCATGCGGATCTCTTCTCCTCTCCAGTAAGCAATCTGAATGGCCGCGCATCGCCTTTCCAGATACATCACCCATCCTCCCAACACTCATGCAAAGTGAGGCGACGGGTGGAAAAGTGGCCGAACTCCGGGCCTGGTAGGATACCCATCTCTGTGAACCCCACATCCAGATGCTCAGAAAGATAAGGCCTCTAGACGACCCCTTGCAAGCCAATGAATCACTCCTCCCAGCTGAATGCTGTGCAATGGGCAAAACTGCCGGACACTGGGTACGCTCACCGATCTCCGAGGGTACTGTGATGCCAGCGCCAACCCCGAGGATAGGTGTCCAAGCCGAGGGTGGTGACGGGCCGCAGACAAGGTAGACGCTCGTAGTCCCAGAACTGTTGAGCAGAATAAGGCAGAGCATGAGTGACCAACAAAAGCAGAAAAGAGAAATGAAGCGACGGGAAATACAATAAGAAAAAGGAAGAAAAACCTCACCAGCAGGAAATGATAGAATCTGAGCCAAGCATCTGTCTGGCCCTCCGAGCGTAGACGCATACCGTGGAGGAAATAGGCAAAGGTGAAGGACCCCCCAATCATAGTCACTAATCCGGTCCACGTCTCTGACGGCTCCTACGACGCTGAAATGAATGGTGGAGGAGTTGTTCCCTAGGAAACAACCCCTCATAATAGTCAGGAACAAGCGTCGTAGTAGAATGTCCTGGGTGCCCTGATCCCCTGGAATAGGCATTGCGTACAGACCCCGGACAACATCGACAGCCAAAGCGCCGGACCGAATGCTACGGGCCTTAAAGACCCGATCCTCAGCGGCGAACCCCAATAAAGCCCGGACCTCCGCTGGAGTGATGTCAAGATCCAGAGGGACCCGGGATCCGGTGAACTCGATGCCGGTAATGTACCTCCAATCCCAGGGGGTCAGCACAACCTTGCAGTCGAGAAGGTGGAGAGACTGCGTCTGGTGGAACCAGCGCTCAGATAAGGCCCTCATGTAACCCCAGGGGCACTGGCGGGGAATGATGGTGAAGAAGTGACGAAAGCCTCAGGAGTCCACCACCGCCCGGTACTCACTGTGCAGAGCTGTATAGAGGGAATATATATTGAACCAGTTACCCCTCGGCTGAGTAAACTCCGGCACCTGGGACAATCACCAATGGGTCAGTCCAGATAAAAGGAGAATTGAGAAATTGAGAATGAGATAAAAATGGAATTGAATATACCTAATTAGCTACAAGAGATGCCGAGGGGTGACGATTGAGATCCCGACCCAAAAGATCGGGGATCTGTACAGGGGCGCCAGAGGGAGCAGGATGAGGAGATGGAGCCGGTGTGCTGGAGGATGGCCCCTCTGTCGCGACCTCCGGAGGAACAACCTCCTCAACGTCCGGATGATCGGGACGGATGACAGCCTCCGCCAAGCGGCGAGCCTGACGGGTCCGAGGAGGAACAGGGGCAGGTGCAGCCCTACGACGGCGAACACCCGAGGTCCGTGATGCAGAAGAGCTACTAGGAGCATCGGGATCCATAGCTCGAACAGAACAGGCAAAGAGGAAGGTAAGTTCCCTTTCGAATTATGTCACGAATATTCTAAATTCCTACCCTCATCATATAATTAATGCAACATGATGCATGTTTATGGTATGTGCATTAAAAAAAAAATCGGCAGAGTTCCGTTTGTAAAATGGACATCCCAAGCATAAGCCAAACATGTTTTCCATCAATCCAAGCCTCAAACAGATCAAAATTGCATTCATATGTGTAATTACAGCATGTAAAGGACCATAGTGCATGATTTTCTTTCAAAAAAGGAAAAACAGATATGTGGGACCACATCATGAGCATAAAATAGGACTCACACAGTTGATACATAGCATGTATATATGATCATACATAATATAGCATTGTAAAGCATACATTTTCTATCTATAGCATGTAAATAGCCAAATGTATAGGAAAACATTGACGAAATTGAAAAGTGAACGGTCAAAGTGTTACCTGTAGCGCGTAGATCGATCCTACCGGTGCGGTTTTTGTAGAAAGGTTGGAAAACTCGACAAAAGGTCCTTGTAAACGAGCAAAATCGCAAGAATCTATGTGGGGTACGAAGTTGAAAGTGACAGATCTAAAAGTGGCGAGCCGCTTAAGAAACCGATCTTGGCCGCAGATCAATCTGCGGCTGGCCGCAGATCCATCTGCGGCTGGCCCTGGTGGGTCCCCTTGGTTCCCGTGCAGCCGTTTGATGTGTCTAGTGAAAATGAGTTACAAGATGGGTGACCGGCGACGATACCCGGCCCCGACGAGACAATCGACCGGCGACGATAACCGGCGATTACGAGATGGATGTTCGGCGACGAAAACCGGCTCCGACAAGATAACCAACCGGCGACGATAACCGGGGGTTACGAGATGTGTGACACCCCCAAATCTAGGTACTCAATTCCCCTTGATTTGGTGCTCACTATAACATATATTCAAAACTAACTACCCAATTAAATGACAATTAAATAAACTTAATGAACATCTTCCCAAAATCGGGTTACATCTCCAGCTATAAATTAATCAAATCCCAGGTCATCTTAACCTTAATACATCAAATGCGGAAATAATATAAATTAAATAAGTCTTGAAACAATCGGACATCACTTAAATAACAAGTCTTCAGCTATTTATGCATCTTGCCCTTGCCTTTGCTTGTGGACGGTTCGTCCGGCTTCTCTGGCTTAGCTGTAAAGTTTAATGCAAGAGTGAGCAAACAATTGCTCACTAGTACGATAACAATAACTTTTAATTGAAATAGATTCCGAATGAGAAGCAATAGGTTTCTGAAATTAATCAATAAATAATCTGAGTTTGAATATATCTGAGGGTCTCAAGACCTCGAACTATGTCCTAGGTTAACAAGTATTATTACCGTAACCTTTAACAGTCATAACGACTATAAATGGACCTTCCTCTCGTACTCAGGGGGATCAGCCCTTTGTACAATGTATTGTGCACAATCATTTTAACGCTAAGCATAATAAACCCCTATGTTAGGGTTGTTCTTCTCAGTTTATTATAAGAGTCCGTACCAAAAGGAACTTGGCTTGGAACAAGTTTAGATAATCTAAGTTTTTAAAACGCTCATCAACTAAGGACTAGCTGAATCAATAATGGTTTGCTAGTCTAGTCTTTCAATAAAGTTTGTTCAATAGAAACTATAAACAAAGTTTGAATATCAAACAATCGATTGGAATAAAACTCAAGTATATAACATGATAGTAACCTTGCTTGAAAATCAATAAGCTAAGGTCATGAACTTGCTCAATATAAACAACTTGCATTGAATAAATTAACAAGTTAAAAAGAAAGAATAGTATGCTCAACGTAAAAGCAATAAGTTGATATAAGGAACTTGCTCAGTATGAAATAAGGATAAGAAACTTGCCTCAAGCGTAGTTTACAATTAAATAATTCTCGATCCTTAAACAACCTAAACATTTAATTATATAAAAAAAATGATAACATAATTAGTCACATAATTATAACCACTTTTAGGTTTGCTCTTATCTTATTATTATAACATTTCACTTAGCATATCATAATCAACTAGTTTAACAACCATCTTGGTAATACATTAGCACATTAATATAAGTTTAATTATGCATCATAACTTCCCAAAACAAAATAATAAAAAAAATTTTTTTTTTTTTTTTTATTCAGCAGTGCTTCTCGCCGGGGCGAGAGAAAACTGAACAAGTTTGTCGTCGGGGCGAGGTTGTAGCCGGGGCGGCAGACACAGTTCAATTGTGTCGCCGGGGCGAAGCCGTCGCTGGGGCGACAAACACAGAGTATTTCTATCGCCGGGGCGATAGACTCTGTTGTCGTCTTCCCAGCTCGCGAAACAGTGAAAACTTAGGCCAATTTGGCCTAAATTTTCCGAATTCTACCATCCAGAAAACAACTTACACATACCCAGACATCATATATGATATAAAACTTTTACCCAACATGTTTCTAACCAATCTAAGCATTTTAAAACACATAATCAACAAATTTTACAACCAAAAATTCACTGTTTAATAAAATAACCATGTTTTTGCCATTTTCATAAAACAAAGCTCTGTAAATTCATTTTCAACCAATTAAAATTATTCTTCTTGCATTATTCTTGTTTTTCACCAAACATCATAATCTAACATCAATTAACCAATTAATAACCAAATTAAACACCAATTTTATAAATATAAAGCATACATGAAGTAAAGCTCTGTAAAAACTAAAATTAAATTCCAAAATATATTTTCATGAATTAAAACCTTCAAATAGAGTTTTAATCATCATATAACCATCACGTAATCATCTATTTCACATAGCTATCAATTATAATCAAAAAAAATTCACATATTAAGCCAATGAATATTTACAGAGAACCAATATTCATATACAAAGAAAAATATTATACCTTCTATTTGATTAAAAGCAAAGCTTGGTTAATACTCCTTTGATTTTGGATTTCTCCCTCTCCAATCTCTAAGTTCTTCCTCTCAACTTCTCTCTTTTCTCTCAACTCTCAAATTCTCAGAGTTTTTCTTTCTCTTTTCTCTTTGTTCTTCTCTTATCTTTGTTCTTCTTTCTTTCTTTCTTTTTTGCAACTGACGCTCTCTTCAAAAATAAACTGACACTTTAATAAAATAAAAACTAATATTTTGAAAATAAAAACGTATACTGATATTAACTTATCAGTTACAAGATTTAAAAAGTCATAAGGCTTGTTTGGCAAATACCAAATAAAATAATCTATTATTCTAACTAAAGGTCTTAAGGCCTTGTTTGGTAAAACACCAATAAAATAACCCATTATTCTTATGTCTTGTTTGGTAATACACAATTACAATAATCCATTATTTTCAAACAAAAGTCATAGGGCCTTGTTTGGAAAAACTAAATTAAACACTTCTCATTTATTTTAATAAATCAACATAACATATAGTTTTAAATGCTACACATTTAATTTAATTGAACTTATTATCATTAAATAAATTCAATTAAATATTACTAACTCAAATAATAATTTTATTTAATCAATAATAATAACACCAAATAAATTATATTATTCAAATAAATTATTTATTCGAATAAACCTCTTCATCATCTAATTTAATCATTAAATTAAATTAGAATAAATATAACAAATCACATTCAAGTAACATTTAATATTACTAAACTCAATATATACCCACTTCATAAAAACTTAATAAATTATTTATTTAACTCAATAAATTAATAAAAATATTTATATAACTCAACAAATACTTTTATTCAATCATAAAAATTGCATTCGTTACATCTTTCCCTCCTTAAAAGGATTCTGTCCCCAGAATCACAACGCAAATAAATCGTCCGTTACATTCTCCCCTCCTTACAAAGATTCTGTCCCCAGAATCGCAATACAAAAGTTAAACAAATAAGTGAGGGTAATTCTGCATCATCATCTCTTCGAGTTCCCACGTTGCTTCTTCAGCACTGTGGTTCCTCCAGATTACCTTAACAGAAGGTATCACTTTATTTCTAAGAACTTGCTCCTTCCGGTCCACTATTTGAACAGGAACCTCTTCGTAAGACAAATCTTTTTCAAACTGTATTGGTTCATATTCTATGACATGTTTGTAATCAGACTTATACGGTCGTAGTACCGATATGTGGAAAACGTTGTGGATATGAGCTAGCTCAGGAGGTAAAGCTACCTCATACGCCACCTCGCCTATTCGTTTCAGCACTTCAAAGGGTCCAATGAATCGCGGACTTAGTTTACCCTTCTTTCCAAATCTGATTTTCCCTTTCCAGGGAGATACTTTGAGAAACACGAAGCTGCTGACTTCAAATTCGCGATTTTGTCGGTGTTGATCAGCATACTTTTTCTGTCTGTCTTGTGCGGCTATTAGTCTGGCTCTTATCACCTTGACAATTTCTGCAGTTTGTTGTACTAGCTCGGGTCCCAATAGTCGTCGTTCACCAACCTCATCCCAGCATAACGGAGTTCTGCATTTTCTGCCGTATAACGCTTCGTAGGGTGGCATGCCGATACTTGTGTGATGACTGTTGTTGTAAGCAAATTCGACCAAAGGTAAATGATCATCCCAGTTGCCCTTAAAATCCATGACACACGCTCTCATCATGTCCTCCAACGTTTGAATTGTTCTTTCACTCTGGCCATCGGTTTGAGGATGATAGGCTGTACTCATTCGCAATTGTGTCCCCAAACAAGTTTGCAGACTCCTCCAAAACTTTGATGTGAACCGTGGATCTCGATCTGATACTATTGATACTGGAACACCGTGCCTTGAGATGATTTCTTTAACATATAACTTCGCCAGCTGATCTAAAGTGAATCTGACTTTGATTGGTAAAAAGTGCGCTGATTTCGTCAGTCGATCCACTATGACCCATATCGCGTCATATCCCTTCTGAGTAGTTGGAAGCCCTACCACAAAATCCATTGTGATATGCTCCCACTTCCATTCCGGTATTTCTAAAGGTTATAGCAAACCACTAGGTCGTTGATGTTCTGCTTTTACTCTTTGACAGGTTAAGCACTTCGTAACACACTCAGCAACCTCCCTTTTCATATTTGGCCACCAGAAATGTTGGCGAAGATCTTGATACATTTTCGTACTGCCTGGGTGAACCGAGAATCGTGAATTGTGAGCTTCGTTCAAAATCTCCTCTCTGATTGCCAATACCGATGGTACCCAGATTCTGCCTTCAAATCTCAGCAACCCTTCAGTATCGACTTTAAATTTAAGCTCTTCTCCCTCAAGCACTCTTTTCCGTATCTGAACACACTCCTCATCTTGAAGTTGTGCTTCCTTGACTTTGTCCACTAGAGTTGGTTGAGTTTCTATCTGGAACAACTTTTCGGTCGACTCCATCTGACTCTTCACTTCTAGTTCTAACTTAGCCATTTCCTTCACAAGCTGCTCCTGAGCGGTTAACAAAAATAATTTCTCCCGACCCTTTCTGCTCAAAGCGTCTGCAACCACATTGGCTTTACCCGGATGGTATAGAATTTCACAATCATAATCTTTGATTAATTTTATCCATCTCCTTTGCCGCATATTCAAGTCCTTCTGTGTAAAAATATACTTCAGACTTTTATGGTCTATGTATATTTCACACTTCTCCCCATAGAGATAGTGCCTCCAAATTTTTAAAGCAAACACCACGGCTGCTAACTCCAAATCATGGGTCGGATACCCTTTCTCATAATCTTTTAGTTGGCGCGATGCATATGCAATAACTTTACCATTCTGCATCAACACACAACCAAGTCCTTTATGTGATGCGTCACTGTACACCACAAAATTTCCTGTATCATCCGGCAAAGACAATACAGGTGCCGAACTTAATCTCTTCTTGAGCTCTTGGAAACTCTCTTCACATTTCTCCGTCCAAACAAACTTCACTGTTTTCCTTGTTAAATTTGTCAACGGAGTAGCAATCCTGGAGAAATCTTGAATAAAACGCCTGTAGTATCCTGCTAAACCAAGAAAACTCCTCACTTCGGACGGTGTCTTCGGCTGATCCCAGTTCATGACTGCTTCCACTTTAGCTGGATCCACTGAAACCCCGTCTTTATCGATGACATGCCCAAGAAATTGAACACGATCCAACCAAAATTCGCATTTTGAAAATTTCGCATATAATTTTTCCTTCCTTAACGCCTCCAACGTCACCCTCAAATGCTCCACGTGTTCTTCTTTAGTTTTGGAGTAAACCAAAATGTCATCTATAAATACCACTACAAACTTATCCAGAAATGGTTTGAATACCCTATTCATTAAGTCCATGAATGCTGCAGGCGCATTCGTTAAACCAAATGACATAACCAAAAACTCATAGTGACCATATCTAGTCCGAAATGCCGTCTTTGGTATATCCTCCTTTCTCACCTTCAACTGATGATACCCACTTCTTAAATCTATCTTTGAAAAGTACCTTGCCCCCTTCAGTTGGTCAAACAGATCATCGATCCTTGGCAATGGATACTTGTTTTTGATCGTGACCTTATTCAACTCTCTATAATCAATGCAAAGACGCATTGATCCGTCCTTTTTCTTGACAAACAATACTGGCGCTCCCCACGGCGAAACGCTCGGTTGAATGTACTTCTTATCTAGTAGCTCTTGTAGCTGCACCATCAATTCCTTCAATTCTACCGGAGCCATTCTATATGGGGCTTTCGATATAGGGGCCGTTCCCGGTGCTAAATCAATCACAAACTCGATTTCCCTTTCTGGCGGTAATCCTGGTAAATCTTCAGGAAATACTTCTACGAAATCTCTAACCACTGGTATCTCTTCCAGCTTTGCACCTTCCTTTCGTGTATCAACTATATAGGCTAAATACCCTACACAGCCTTGCCTCAACATTTTTCTGGCCTGCATCATCGTCAGACAACTCGCTTGTCTAGGCGATTTGCTACCATAAAACACAACCTTTGACGGAGTCATAAGGTTTATACACTTCTTTTGACAGTCAATAACTGCCCCATAATTAGTCAACCAATCCATACCCAATATAATGTCAAACTCCCCAAGTCGAATTGGGATTAAGTTTACCATTGTTATCTGACCCTTAATATCTATTTGACAGTTCTTGTGGATAAGCTTAACAGGAATTATCTCCCTATTCGCAATCTCTATGTTCATAGGATAATCTAGTTCTTCCTGGGGTAATTCTAAGTTTTTAGCAAAATCATCGGATATAAATGAGCAAGTAGCACCCGAGTCAAACAATACATAAGCATTAATATTATTGACTGGAATGATACCTGACACCACATCCTTTGACTGCACAGCATCCTGCACTGTCATGTTGAATGTCCGAGCAGTAGGTCGGCTGGGCTGCGTCGATCCTGTTATTGTCAGACTGCCACCACCTCCGTTGTTCCCCTTTCCAGCACTAGGTCCACCTGTTACAGTTTTCTTAGGGCAATCCCGTGCAAAATGATCCTTCAGTCCACAAATGAAGCATGCACCCTTCTTCGGATTAGGGCAGTTCGGTGCGACATGACCCTCCTGTCCACAGTTATAGCATACCCTTTTTCCTTTTAGATAAACACCCATATGAGGTTTACCACAGCTACTGCATACTTCCATCTTCTTCTTCAAACTACCCTGCTGACTTCCCGCAGAGTTACCTTCAGTCCACTTCCTCTTCTGGCTATTTCCCCCATGGTTACCACTAGTCTTATGATCATTCTCACTCTTCTTCTTTCTCTGTTCCTGGTTATATTTGGTCAGAGCATCACTGCCTCCTTCAGCGATGATTGCCTTCTCCAGAACCGCTGCAAAAGAATTCAGCTGAAACATCGAGACTCGACTGTACAACCAGGGCTTCAATCCTTGCTCGAACCTCCTGGCCTTGCGCTCATCTGTACTGACCTGATACGGCGCAAACCTTGACAACTCGTTGAACTTAGCAGCGTATTCAGGTACCGTCATAGTACCTTGCTTCAGCTCTAGGAACTGCACCTCCATCTGGTTCTGCGCGCTTACTGGAAAGTACGTCTCGAAAAATATTTCTTTAAACCGTTCCCATGGTATTATACCCTGACCACCACGAGTTTTGTTCGCCTGCCACCAGTAGCTGGCTTCTGATTTCAGCATGAATGTCGCAAATGCCGTTTTCTGGTCTTCACCGACTCTAGCGACATCGAACACTTTCTCCATCTCCATGATCCATGTCTGTGCTTCAATCGGATTCATGGAACCTTGAAATTCTGGAGGTCCGACAGCCTTGAAGTCTTTGAAGGTCGTGGCCTGCACTTGGGGTTGATTGGCAAAGGCTCCCGTTAATAGATTCACCAACTGCTGCATCGGATTAGCGTTGGCTTCTTCGTTATTTGTAGATCCCTCAGGAGTTTGTTGACGGGTTGGTTGTCTTCTTGGAGGCATCTTACTGTTAAAAGTTTATACTATTAGATCATTACTCAATTGCCTAAACATTTAAGTCTTAACTTAAACATTTATAAACAATACTTAAACACATAACACATCTGATAAATTTTCACATTTTATTCATTAAATGCTTCAAAACATAATAAAGATAACATCGTAGTTATTTACATCAAATCATCTATCCTGACATCACAAAGTTTCAGGATTACATCATTATTCTATCCCATTATATTAAACTGGGATTAACAACTTATTAACTCATAAGTAATAACATAACATAACTAATCATAATCTATAACGACATCCCACGACGCACAGCTTCCTGGCATTCCTGCTCCATAATACGTGACATAATCCTACGATCCATCATATCTGGATGACGATTAGCTCGGTCCTGAGCTCTATCTATGGTAGTGTGAAAAATGTACTCCATCTCATCAATCTTGGCCTTCTTCGATCGCAACTCGCCCTCAACTCGATCTGCACGATCAGCCTCTCGTAACCAAGCGGTCTCAGCTCTCGCCCGCTTAGCTGACTCCTCGTTCAACTCATCTCGTACAATCTCATTCCTGGCCAACAACTGTCCTCGTCGATGTTCAGACTGTGCTAGCCTCTGCTCAACCTCTGCAAGTCGTGACGAAAGGTCTTGGATCTCAGCATCCTTCTGCACCAAAGTGGCTTGACGTTCCGCAGCCTGTTCCTCTAACTCTTCTTTCTCGCTCTCTACATGAACTAGCTTCCACTCCACTTCTCCAAGACGTATATCAAGCTCCACCACATCACTGCTCTTCTGCTCCAAGGCAGTCTGTCGCTCAGCCAGCTGTCCCTCTAACTCCTCCACTCTGTCCTGCAACTCTATGTTGAGGTCATACACCTGCTCGTACATCTGAACACCCAAAGTAGATAATGGTATCTCTTCAGGGTCTTCCTCCCCCTCCTCCTCCTCAGGATCCTCCTCAGGGTCCTCCTCAGGATCAGTCTCAGGCTCGTACTCGGGACCTGTGACTGTAATCAACGGAGATGGCTCCCTCCGCACTAGCTGCTCATGAACTACGTGAATATCTCGGGGCTCCTCCTCTCTAGCCTGACTGGGCTCTCCTCTATCAGTCATCCTGACATCAAAATTTTAAATTTTAGTTACTAATCGATAATACTCGCTAACACATAAATTTGTTATCAAGTAAGCACATAGCACATAATCACTTTATTATCTTGTATGAATTTCCGTAATTCATTTCTTAGAACTCGATAAGAGTTTATCACCTCTATGTTCTCTATCTTCTAGAAGGCTACTACCTTAAGGTTTTCCCCACCTAAAGGTTCATAACCTACGACTCTGATACCAACTTGTGACACCCCCAAATCTAGGTACTCAATTCCCCTTGATTTGGTGCTCACTATAACATACATTCAAAACTAACTACCCAATTAAATGACAATTAAATAAACTTAATGAACATCTTCCCAAAATCGGGTTACATCTCCAGCTATAAATTAATCAAATCCCAGGTCATCTTAACCTTTATACATCAAATGCGGAAAGAATATAAATTAAATAAGTCTTGAAACAATCGGACATCACTTAAATAACAAGTCTTCAGCTATTTATGCATCTTGCCCTTGCCTTTGCTTGTGGACGGTTCGTCCGGCTTCTCTGGCTTAGCTGTAAAGTTTAATGCAAGAGTGAGCAAACAATTGCTCACTAGTACGATAACAATAACTTTTAATTGAAATAGATTCCGAATGAGAAGCAATAGGTTTCTGAAATTAATCAATAAATAATCTGAGTTTGAATATATCTGAGGGTCTCAAGACCTCGAACTATGTCCTAGGTTAACAAGTATTATTACCGTAACCTTTAACAGTCATAACGACTATAAATGGACCTTCCTCTCGTACTCAGGGGGATCAACCCTTTGTACAATGTATTGTGCACAATCATTTTAACGCTAAGCATAATAAACCCCTATGTTAGGGTTGTTCTTCTCAGTTTATTATAAGAGTCCGTACCAAAAGGAACTTGGCTTGGAACAAGTTTAGATAATCTAAGTTTTTAAAACGCTCATCAACTAAGGACTAGCTGAATCAATAATGGTTTGCTAGTCTAGTCTTTCAATAAAGTTTGTTCAATAGAAACTATAAACAAAGTTTGAATATCAAACAATCGATTGGAATAAAACTCAAGTATATAACATGATAGTAACCTTACTTGAAAATCAATAAGCTAAGGTCATGAACTTGCTCAATATAAACAACTTGCATTGAATAAATTAACAAGTTAAAAAGAAAGAATAGTATGCTCAACGTAAAAGCAATAAGTTGATATAAGGAACTTGCTCAGTATGAAATAAGGATAAGAAACTTGCCTCAAGCGTAGTTTACAATTAAATAATTCTCGATCCTTAAACAACCTAAACATTTAATTATATAAAAAAAATGATAACATAATTAGTCACATAATTATAACCACTTTTAGGTTTGCTCTTATCTTATTATTATAACATTTCACTTAGCATATCATAATCAACTAGTTTAACAACCATCTTGGTAATACATTAGCACATTAATATAAGTTTAATTATGCATCATAACTTCCCAAAACAAAATAATAAAAAAATTTTTTTTTTTTTTTTTATTCAGCAGTGCTTCTCGCCGGGGCGAGAGAAAACTGAACAAGTTTGTCGCCGGGGCGAGGCTGTAGCCGGGGCGGCAGACACAGTTCAATTGTGTCGCCGGGGCGAAGCCGTCGCTGGGGCGACAAACACAGAGTATTTCTATCGCCGGGGCGATAGACTCTGTTGTCGTCTTCCCAGCTCGCGAAACAGTGAAAACTTAGGCCAATTTGGCCTAAATTTTCCGAATTCTACCATCCAGAAAACAACTTACACATACCCAGACATCATATATGATATAAAACTTTTACCCAACATGTTTCTAACCAATCTAAGCATTTTAAAACACATAATCAACAAATTTTACAACCAAAAATTCACTGTTTAATAAAATAACCATGTTTTTGCCATTTTCATAAAACAAAGCTCTGTAAATTCATTTTCAACCAATTAAAATTATTCTTCTTGCATTATTCTTGTTTTTCACCAAACAATCATAATCTAACATCAATTAACCAATTAATAACCAAATTAAACACCAATTTTATAAATATAAAGCATACATGAAGTAAAGCTCTGTAAAAACTAAAATTAAATTCCAAAATATATTTTCATGAATTAAAACCTTCAAATAGAGTTTTAATCATCATATAACCATCACGTAATCATCTATTTCACATAGCTATCAATTATAATCAAAAAAAATTCACATATTAAGCCAATGAATATTTACAGAGAACCAATATTCATATACAAAGAAAAATATTATACCTTCTATTTGATTAAAAGCAAAGCTTGGTTAATACTCCTTTGATTTTGGATTTCTCCTCTCCAATCTCTAAGTTCTTCCTCTCAACTTCTCTCTTTTCTCTCAACTCTCAAATTCTCAGAGTTTTTCTTTCTCTTTTCTCTTTGTTCTTCTCTTTCTTTGTTCTTCTTTCTTTCTTTCTTTTTTGCAACTGACGCTCTCTTCAAAAATAAACTGACACTTTAATAAAATAAAAACTAATATTTTGAAAATAAAAACGTATACTGATATTAACTTATCAGTTACAAGATTTAAAAAGTCATAAGGCTTGTTTGGCAAATACCAAATAAAATAATCTATTATTCTAACTAAAGGTCTTAAGGCCTTGTTTGGTAAAACACCAATAAAATAACCCATTATTCTTATGTCTTGTTTGGTAATACACAATTACAATAATCCATTATTTTCAAACAAAAGTCATAGGGCCTTGTTTGGAAAAACTAAATTAAACACTTCTCATTTATTTTAATAAATCAACATAACATATAGTTTTAAATGCTACACATTTAATTTAATTGAACTTATTATCATTAAATAAATTCAATTAAATATTACTAACTCAAATAATAATTTTATTTAATCAATAATAATAACACCAAATAAATTATATTATTCAAATAAATTATTTATTCGAATAAACCTCTTCATCATCTAATTTAATCATTAAATTAAATTAGAATAAATATAACAAATCACATTCAACTAACATTTAATATTACTAAACTCAATATATACCCACTTCATACAAACTTAATAAATTATTTATTTAACTCAATAAATTAATAAAAATATTTATATAACTCAACAAATACTTTTATTCAATCATAAAAATTGCATTCGTTACAAGATGGGTGACCGGCGGTGATACCCGGCCCCGACGAGACAATCAACCGGGGAAGATAACCGGCGATTACGAGATGGATGTCCGGCGACGAAAACCGGCTCTGACAAGATAACCAACCGGCGACGATAACCGGGGGTTACAAGATGGGTGACCGGCGACGATACCCGGCCCCGACGAGACAATGGACCGGCGACGATAACCGGCGATTACGAGATGGATGTCCGGCGACGAAAACCGGCTCCGACAAGATAACCAACCGGCGACGATAACCGGGGGTTACGAGATGGGTGACCGGCGACGATACCCGGCCCCGACGAGACAATCGACCGGGGACGATAACCGGCGATTACGAGATGGATGTCCGGCGACGAAAACCGGCTCCGACAAGATAACCAACCGGCGACGATAATCGGGGGTTACGAGATGGGTGACCGGCGACGATACCCGGCCCCGACGAGACAATCGACCGGCGACGATAACCGGCGATTACGAGATGGATGTCCGGCGACGAAAACCGGCTCCGACAAGATAACCAACCGGCGACGATAACCGGGGGTTATGAGATGGGTGACCGGCGACGATAACCGGCCCCGACGAGACAATCGACCGACGACGATAACCGGCGATTACGAGATGGATGTCCGGCGACGAAAACCGGCTCCGACAAGATAACCAACCGGCGACGATAACCGGGGGTTGCGAGATGGGTGACCGGCGACGATACCCGGCCCTGACAAGACAATCGACCGGCGACGATAACCGGCGATTACGAGATGGATGTCCGGTGACGAAAACCGGCTCCGACAAGATAACCAACCGGCGACGATAACCGGGGGTTACGAGATGGGTGACCGGCGACGATACCCGGCCCCGACGAGACAATCGATCGGCGATGATAACCGGCGATTACGAGATGGATGTCCGGCGACGAAAACCGGCTCCGACAAGATAACCAACCGGCGACGATAACCGGGGGTTACGAGATGGGTGACTGGCGACGATACCCGACCCCGACGAGACAATCGACCGGCGACGATAACCGGCGATTACGAGATGGATGTCCGGCGACGAAAACCGGCTCCGACAAGATAACCAACCGGCGACGATAACCGTGGGTTACGAGATGGGTGACCGGCGACGATACCCGGCCCGACGAGACAATCGACCGGCGACGATAACCGGCGATTACGAGATGGATGTCCGGCGACGAAAACCGGCTCCGACAAGATAACCAACCGGCGACGATAACCGGGGGTTACGAGATGGGTGACCGGCGACGATACCCGGCCCCGACGAGACAATCGACCAGCGATGATAATCGGCGATTACGAGATGGGTGTCCGGCGACGAAAACCGGCTTCGACAAGATAACCAACCGGCGACGATAACCGGGGGTTACGAGATGGGTGACCGGCGATGATAACCGGCCCCGACGAGATAATCGACCGGCGACGATAACCGGCGATTATGAGATGGATGTCCGGCGACGAAAACCGGCTCCGACAAGATAACCAACCGGCGACGATAACCGGGGGTTACGAGATGGGTGACCGGTGATGATAACCGGCCCCGACGAGACAATCGACCGGCGACGATAACCGGCGATTACGAGATGGATGTCCGGCGACAAAAACCGGCTCCGACAAGATAACCAACCGGCGATGATAACCGGGGGTTACGAGATGGGTGACCGGCGACGATACCCGGCCCCGACGAGACGATCATCAGCCTCGACACCCTTTTCTGAATGATTTGCATCATTTGCATCTTGCGTTGCATCATACATCATATGTGTTGCATCACGTATGCATTGTCATCCTTGTGCACTGTCATTCATGCATCGAGTGTCTATTCTTTATCCTGTTCATTTCATTAAACATTGCATGAACATGATAAAGAGGGGCAGTTGTAGACACCCAAATTTTGCGTTTGTTGTACTAACCATGACAGGAGGGCAAAATCGTCAATTGAACCGGCTTGCGGGAGCGAAGGAATGGGCACAAGTGCGAGCGCCCGACACCACCGCAATGTTTGGCGAGCAAGGCTGACGTGACAATAAAGCCGTCCGAAGCAGGCATTCCCGAATGAGGTGGCACGTCTCCCGAAAATTCCCGGACTGCAGAATACGAGCCTGTCAGCGAAAACCGATGTTACGGCACGAAAATCGAGGCGTGGCACGGAAAACGAGAAAGTCAAACCGTCCAGCCGCGGATTGATCTGCGGCCAAATAGTGCGCCTTTTGAAAACACGGAACTCGAAACACGGAACTCGAAATCGGGGTGAGTGGAAGGCAGGCGGCTAGCCTATTTCAGCCCAGTTTCGTGCAGCATACAGAGAGTTCAGCAAGTTGAAAGCTTGGGAAGAAGAAGGGATTTCAGCAGCAGCACAAGCACGGAAATAGAGGGGAAAAGAGAGAAATTTTGCAATCAAATAAGAAGAAAAGAGAGAAAAAAGGAGAGAATTTAATTCTTTTGATTTTGATTGTATCAAATACACTCTTTATCCTATTCAAATACACAAGTTCACATCCATTTGAGATCAATTGTAAGGTGAAAATTTCTATTTGTTTTAGCAATTCATGTCATATTGATTGGGTAAATTAGATATAACTTTCATGTATCTTGTTGAACAATCATGGATTAGGGATTATTGGTGAGGGTTCCATCGGAACAAAATTCTTCCTAATAACCCGAGGATATCCAATTGATGAAATTTCTATTTTGTTTATGATAATTTATTGGGTGTAGTTTATTTAGATTATCATTTTTGGATATCATGGTGTATTAGATAAATCCGGGTTGGTTAGTTATGTAGTATTCATTTTGTGGGCATGTCGTAATCTCGTGTGAGCCTAGGAACGCGACCCCGTGGTTCAAATCCGATGATGGACGTTTTGATATATGTAATAGATTCAAGGGGCTCGTTTTTGTAACATGTAACCGTCGGGCCTTAAAACGACGCCAAGGCGAGAATTGGGTTTAAGGCCCCATAGTAATGAAATATGTGATTGTTGGCGTTCGGGGATATTTTGATGGCTTACATGCCCGTGAATAGCCCCGACGCGTGTTTATGTTTGATTAGATTTCGTGACGCCAAAATGATTTCAAAAGATTAAATGATAAAGATCTTTTCTAAAATCAATCAAAGTAGGATATTAGCATCACGAGGCTAAAAATTGGAAATGCTAATGAAAGTTGATTCTTATTCTACGAGGAAGCTAAAAAGAAGTTATTTTCAAATGTCACGAAAATGGGTTTTATAAAAGAAATTAAACGTTTTATTAAACCTTGATGTATAGGGCGAAAGAGATCCTAGAAATTGCCCATCATTTATGAAAGCAACGTATAAATCTCGATTCCTATTTTTGCTAAGGCTTAATAAACTCCTATTTTTGCCAAAACGTCACCTAATGAAAATCTCCTAGTTTTGACAATTAAAATCAAACCTTTTTCATAAAGCTTTCTCGTGTATGCCGAAAAGACATTCCGAAGCGTTCCCAAATTAAAGCACGACTTTCCCTAAAAATCCAAATGATTCTCTCATACAAACTCACCCCAACATTCATATAGGTACACACACACACACACTCGCACGTATACACATTTCATGAATCAAAGGATATGAAAGTATCAAGATTGCGGTAACCGTGTTTCACGGAAGTCGAGGGGTGCCTAACACCTTCCCCTCACTTAAGCAAGCCCCCGAACTCTATAAATCTCGATTCGCAGACCAATTAATTCGGAGTCACATATGAGCCAGCGATTTATAAAAAGCGAAAACTCGGATGAGTTGGTACATCCATTTCAAATATACCAACTGGCGACTCTGATTAATTGGCTCATCATAGAAAACGATCTTCCAAAACCCCGTCGACATTAATGCGACCTTTTCCAAAAATCATTTAATCACGAGGCTAAAATTGGAAAAGACTAAAAAAGACACACGAAATGAAACCCGGCGTCGACATATGCTAATAGAATAAAACCCAAAATCCTAAAAGGAATAGTAATCCAATTGGAAATCAAATTCTACCTAACTAATTAATATGGAAAAAAATCATATCATATAAATTGTTAGAGTTTATGCCCTAGAGGCTAATTATTTAATGTAATTGCTTAAGATTTCTTTTGATATTTGATTGAATAAATGAATTATTTTATTATGGTTTCATTATTGTGTTATATAAATGTTAGCATAATAAAAGTCCTTAGAATAATGATATAAATTATATAGATTCAAGTATGTGACTTGAACATGAGATTATATAATTACAATTAGTATCATTACTCTTAAATGTCCCTAGTCGAGTATCATTGAGAATGGGACAACAATGATACATTGAGACTAGTATGTGGATTGACTGATGGCCAAATCTCATTGGTCATTAATATATGAGATATTAAGTCAATGCATAGGTACATGTTATAGAACAATGTACTGGACAGACCCATCATGAGAATTCTACGTGAAGCATTATGCAAAGTGTTATAAACAATTCTCATAGTGACAATGATGTAATGGTCCTCCGAACTGAAATCACTATATTACTATACGAGAATTTAAGTACTTTGATATCATCAAAGGTCACCTTTAATAGGGTGGACAATAAAGGTGATTATTGGGTACATCATGAATCGTGTGAGGAATATGAGTGATCTAGATGGAATTTAACCCTCCTATATATTAGGAGTGATATCCATAGGCCTCTTGATTGAGTAGGACTATGAAATGCATGGCCATGCTCAAATAGTGATTTGTTTCATATAGTCTACTCATTGATCAAGAAAACTCATATTAAATTATGAAGAGTATGACACATTCCATAGCTCGAGTTTAATCTAGGATGTTAAGGTTAAAAGGATTAAATTACATTGAAACATTGGTCACGAAAAGGTTGCATCGAGTCACCGATCTTATTATTATTTGGGTAGCAGTGATGCAATACTAGATGCCACTCACTGTTTATAATTTTATAATATGATTTTCAAATTATTACCAATATAATAATAACCTATAGGGTCACACACTTAGAACGTAATTAAAAGAGAATTAATTTAAATTGTAAGGATTTAAATATATCAATATGATTGATAGTATTTAAATTACGAATTTAAATTAACAGGATAATTTGTATATATGTATATTAATTAAGTAAGACTTAATTAAAATATAATATATATAAACTCGAATTTTACTTTTCTAATAGGATTAGGGTTTTGTTTAATTATTTTTTGGATGCTATATATATATGATATATCAGCAGTCTGGGTACGTGAAACCAAAAGAAAATAAAACCCTAGCTGTTTTAGAGAAGAGAGTTGAGAGCCAAACTTGAGAAAATCCAGATCTTGGCGGCTAGTGCCGGAGTTCTCTTTGCTGCAGATCGTGTGACGATTTGTGGGACGTTCGTGTGGATACCGTAGAGACGCAGTTCCGTTAGATTGCGTTGGAGATTCGAAGCCGTTCAGAATTTCATCGTTCCATTCAAGCTCGGATAATCAGTAAAACAAATCTAAACCTCTGAATTAATTTGTTCTTTTCGCATGGATCCTGTTTTAGGGTTTCGAAAAATCGTTTTAAAATTTTAAATTTCGCTGCGTTTATGTGTCTGAAACCCTACAGTGGTATCAGAGTTACTTGCGAAACATTAATTCAGATTACGTGTTTTAATTGTATTCGATATATATATGATATTTGATGATGCATGTTTACCGATCTGAAAATTGAGTATACCCTATTCTGCATGTATGCGAATTCTGGAAAAATAGTAATATATATATGCATGTATAAGATGTTTTCTTAATCGTATCCTAGAAGGTGGAATAACAATACAACTACTGTTCTAATTGGATTAGAAACATGATTCGGTTTAATATGATTAACCTAATCTGGACATATATGATATGTTCTGAATGTATTGTTATTATGTGTGTTTTGGCGGTTTGTATACGAATCTGGAATTGTTTCATAAATTCGTGTGGAAAAATTCTGCAATACAGATTGTAGTTCAAAAAATTTTTCCGGGGGCGCTGCACCCGACCCCGCTCGCTGACCGGGCAGCGAGACCACCCGCCGGCAGGGGGGAAACCCCCCTTGGACCCCCCGTCGTAGCGCACGATGGTCGTAACCCTAATATTCGATATTTTTATTATATAAAATTGTGTTATGTGCTTATTGTGATATGCGTGGTGCACAGTTATGGCCCTTTTGACCCATAGGTTAGTTGTTTTTGTTTTTGAAATACGGCTTGCATGTCGTGCCTCTCTATAAAGTCTAATGTAATATTCTTTTCTCATCTAAATCCCCTCGAATGTAACTCAAGGTTTCTTTATCACATGTAGTGTACAAATGTAACCTATCAAGATGACAAGATGATGATGGAGAGGAGACACATACACGAGGAAGGCCTTGAGGAAGCTACTATTTTGAAGTTTTTTTATCACCTTAGACTGACCTTCAATCTTTTCATTAGCTTGAAAAGATTGACATAGGGTTGGGCCATAACTGTGACACATTTCATTTTGCACTTTATTTATGCTTGTATACGATATGATATGATAAATAATGTGCATGCTTAATAAGATTAAAAATTGGTGAGATCTAAATTAATTAATAAAATCCCTCATAAAATTATTAAGTCTAAATCAGATGTCTTCCAATGAATAACACTCATCAAGACCTTGACCGATGGATGTAGGTTTGCCAAAGCAAAGTACCCTATTTATCTTGGTAAGATGCAATAGGATAATTGTGATATCCAAATTGTTAAAATCATTGGTGTTAGGTTTGTATAACGCGAACATGCAATCAAATTACATAAATAAAGCGGAAGCGCGATAAAATCAGATTTTAAAATTTTATACAAACCATCACCATGATCTTTCTTTATGCACAATTATTAATTAAACGAAAGAGATGGAGAATACGAATTATACCCTTGTAGAATTCTAGCTTCCTCAAGTACAAGTTCACCTCCAATTCCTTCGAGTTCTCCTTGAATTCTACCAATTAAATTCCTTCCTTTGATCAACGTTAGCCACCCAAGTGTTTGGCCTCTAGAGGTGATCCACCAAGGAATAATACTTGTTCAAGAAGATGGGTGTTGGCAAAACCCTAGTTTCTATCTCTATAGAAATTGTAAGTAATCTCCACAATTCTTATGCAAGAGTGTGTAACCCTAATCTATGATAAGACTTCTCTTATTTATAGATGTAGGAAAACCCTTCCCTAAACTATTTAGGATTAGGGTTTCTATTCTAATTAAACTCCTTTAATTAAATTAAACTCCTAATCCAATTAGGAATTCATGTGAGAGTACTTTTATTAATTAATTCTCAATCCCTATTTGGAATTAAATAATAGTAATAATAATAATAATAATAATAATAATAATAATAATAATAATAATAATAATAAGACTCCTCTTATTAATTTATATTTAATATTTCTAAAATATTAAATAATAAATATTAAGCTATTTAATTTATTCTATCTCCATAGACTAAATTAAATACACTTAACTCATTATTACAATTATGCCATTTACTTCTTAAATAAATATTTTCCTTTTGCGGTGTGACCCTTTAGGTTCTCCATATTAAACCGGTTGTGAATAAATCAATTAGAACAATTCTAATCTTATTTAAATAAATAAATTAAACTATTTAATTCATTTAAATAAATAATATTTATTCTACAATAAGGGTAAGCCCCCTTAGCGATCAACGACCTTCCAGATAATATAGATTTCAACATTAATCATAAAATAACCTTTAAGTGCATAGTTACCGTACAATTCAATCCTTCTACCATACAATGTCCCAATTAAATATAAGACATGAAATTACTGTCAAGTCTTATTTTATTTAATTATATGTACGTATTTCGATTCTCAAATGCACAACTCTAAATAATGCAAATTAGAAACTCTTTTCTAATTTCATTCTGCCTTGGTCAATGACTACTGAGTTGTCATTTATCGAATCACATAGGACATTAACATCTTTTACTAGACGTGGTAGATTCTTTGTTGATCATTCACCTATCTCCATGTACAACTGATTATATCCAATCATACCCTTTGTTATACCCTAAAGGTCTTAAGGGACATGTCAAAGTATAACTCATCATACACAAGATACTATGATGATCTCAAGTCCAAGGATCACTTGTACTACTATCACTAGAGGAATTCCTATTGACAAGCGAGTAAAACTCCATTAGGTATTCCTAAGCGAGCCACGTTTAGTGAACTTATTCTCCAATAAGCACCTACATACTTGCTTTAGTGTCTTCACACAAATGATTATGAGATCAATCATCCTCTTGCTAAGAGCAAGCAACGTATGTACTAATCTATCTGGATTCATTAATCCCCAATTTAGTAATCCAATGATTAGGAACAATTTTAGTTTGTGAGCTATCTTGAATTTAGATCTCATTAGCATAATCACCATCATGATTTTAAAAACATTGCTCAAAACTATGGGTTTATCACATTTAATATAACAGTACTATGTAGATAATGTAAAATGTCTTTTTAAGAAAATCAATTCTTTTATTAATAAATAAATAAGATTACAAAGTATATGCTACATCATATCAAATATGATTGGCTTGTGTGCATACTACTTTCAATCTCCCACTTGCACTAAAGCCAATCGCCTTGGTATCTAATACCCATCTTCTTTAAGTGACGATCAAACTGCTGTTGAGTTAAAGCTTTAGTAAATGGATCTGTAATGTTGTCTTGAGAGTCTACACGCTCCAGGGTGACATCTCCTCTTTCAATGATCTCTCTAATCAAATGAAACCACCGCAACATGTGTTTGGATTTCTGATGAGACCTGGGTTCCTTAGCCTGCGCAACAGCTCCATTGTTATCACAGAATAAAGGTACGGCTCCTCTAATGCTAGGAACCACTCCAAGTTCAGTTATGAACTTCTTCATCCAAACAGCTTCACTTGCAGCTATGTACTCTGCCTCTGTCACTGAATCAACAACTGTTTGCTATTTGGAACTCTTCCAACTCACTGCGCCACCGTTTAAGGTAAACACGTACCCTGAAACGGATTTACTGTTATCTTGGTCCGTTTGAAAACTTGAGTCTGTATAGCCCTCTAGTTTCAATTCAGACCCACCGTAGACAAGAAATACATCCTTAGTTCTTCTCAAGTACTTTAGGATGTTTTTCACTGCCTTCCAGTGCTCTTCTCCTAGATTCAACTGATATCTGCTTGTTACACTAAGTGCATGAGCGACATCTGGTCTAGTACATATCATATCGTACATGATAGATCCTATTGCGGAAGCATAAGGAATCTTACTCATCCGGTCTCTCTCCTCAGGTGTCTTTGGGGCCTGTTTCTTGGAGAGATGTATTCCATGGCTCATCGGCATGAGACCTCTCTTGGAATCTTCCATGCTAAACCTCTTTAGCATCGAGTCAATGTACTTTCCTTGGGTCAAGCCCAGCATCCTTTTAGATCTATCTCTATAGATCTTTATCCACAAAATATAGGATGCCTCACCCAAATCCTTCATGGAGAAGTGTTTAGATAACCAAATTTTGATCGACTGTAGCATAGGAACATCATTCCCTATCAGTAATATATCATCAACATATAATACAAGGAATGAAACAGTGCTCCCACTAACCTTCTTGTACACACAAGGTTCATCCTCATTTTTGATAAAATCAAACCTTTTGATTATCTCATCAAAACGGATGTTCCATCTTCGAGAAGCTTGCTTCAATCCATAAATGGATCGTTGTAGCTTACAGACTTGGTTTGTTCCAACCGTTGAAACAAAACCCTCTAGCTGTATCATATATACATTCTCCTCAAGCTCACCATTGAGGAAGGCTGTTTTCATGTCCATTTGCCAGATCTCGTAGTCATAATAAGCTGCAATTGCAAGCAAAATCCGAATGGACTTGAACATAGCTACTGGTGAGAAGGTTTCATCATAGTCAACTCCTTGTCTTTGTTTGAAACATTTTGCAACCAGTCGGGTCTTATAGGTCTCTACCTTGCCTCTGCTCCAGTCTTTCTCTTAAAGACCCATTAACACCCAATAGGCTTAATGCCCTCAGGTGGTGAAACCAAAGTCCATACTTGGTTTTCATACATGGAGTCCATCTCGGATTTCATGGCTTCTAGCCATTTCTCTGAGTCTTCACTACTCATAGCCTCTTCGTAAGTCAATGGATCATCATCATCTATGATGCGTACCTCATCATCATCCTCTATGATGAATCCATACCTATCAGGTATCTTCGGTACTCTTCCAGATTTATGAATAGGTTTTGGTACAGTAGGTTCTTCTACTTGGTTAGGTACCTGACTTTGATCCGGAGTATTTTGTGGTTCTTGAACTTCTTCAAGATATATATTACTCCCCCTGACCCCTTCGAGGATAAACTCCTTTTCCAAGAAGGCAGCGTGTTTCGCTACAAACACCTTTTGATCATTGGGATGATAGAAATAATATCCTACAGTTTCCTTAGGGTATCCCACAAATCTACACTTGTCGGATCTAGTCTTTAGCTTATCATGCTCAAACCTTTTGACATAAGCTGGACAACCCCAAGTCTTAACATACTTAAGATTTGGTTTCCTCCCTGTCCATATCTCATATGGGGTCTTTGGGACGGATTTGGTAGGTACCTTGTTAAGTAGATATGTAGCCGTTTCTAGGGCATAACCCCAAAAGGATATTGGAAGGTCGGTAAAACTTATCATAGAACGAACCATGTCCAACAATGTTCGATTTCTCCTTTCAGATACACCATTCAACTGTGGCGTCCCTGGTGGAGTCCATTATGAGATTATACAATTTTCTTTGAGACAACTGAGAAACTCATTGGTTAAGTATTCCCCTCTTTGATCCAATCAAAGAATCTTAATACTCTTACCAGTTTGCTTCTCTACTTCACTTCTGAATTCTTTGAACTTTTCAAACGATTCAGATTTGTATTTCATTAAATACACATATCCAAATCTAGAATGATCATCAGTGAAAGTAATAAAATAAGAATACCCTCCTTGTGCATTCGTTGTTATAGGTCCACATACGTTTGTGTATACCAACGCTAACAACTCTGTAACTCTTTCTCCTTTTCCAGTAAAAGGAGATTTAGTCATTTTACTCATGAGACAAGATTCACAAGTTGTATATTATTCATAATCAGATAGCTCTAAAAGCGCATCTTTATGCAACTTGGTTAATCTTGTTTCATTGATATGACCGAGTCTACAGTGCCACATAAAGGTATAATTAATATCATCTCTTTTTCTTTTCTTAGTTTGTTCAATTTGAAGTATATTTTCATACAAGTCAAGTATGTAAAGTCCATTCAGTAGGTTCCCAACACCATATAAAACATTTTTATTATAAATAGAACAACTGTTGTTCTTTATTATAATATCAAAACCATCCATATCGAATACAGAAATTGAAATAATGTTTCTAATGAGTGTCGGAACATAATAACAATTATTTAAACTAATGAACTTGCCCGAAACAATAAGTCCCTACAGTTAATGCAACAACCTTTGCTCCATTTTCCACTCGTAGGATGACCTTATCTTTGTTCAGCTTTCTACTTCTGCTTAGTCCCTGTATATTATTACATATGTGAGAACTACAGCCAGTATCCAATACCCAAGTAGAATTTTGACTTTCAGAAAAATTAATTTCAATCATGAACAAACCTAGATCGGAAGTCGAAGCTTCTCCAAGCTTCTTTTGGCCCGCAAGATACTCCTTGCAGTTCCTCTTCTAGTGTCCTGGCTTATTGCAATGGTAAAAAATTCCTTTGCTATCTGGATCAGGTTTCTTTTTATCCTTTAGCTTCGCCTTGCCCTTAGCCTTCTTGTTTTTCTTCTTTTCAGAAGATACCTTGGGCCTCCTCCTTTTCTTGGAAGAATCATCCACTAGTAAGACTTGGTTCTTGTTGGATGAGAAGTGACCTTCAACAGTTTTCAGCATGTTAAGTAACTCAGGCAAGCTGACGTCCAACTTATTCATGTGAAAATTCACAACAAATTGTGAGAAGGTGTCCGGGAGTGACTGTAAGATCAAATCTTGGCTTAACTCCCCATCCATCACGAACCCTAGCTGTCCAAGTTGTTCAATCAAATTGATCATCTTAAGGACATGAGTCTCAACAGTAGTGCCCTCGATCATACGAGATCGGAAGAGCTCCTTAGATATCTGATATCTAGCAGTCCTACTTTGCTCACCATACAACTCTTTGAGGTGCAGCAATATAGTAGGAGCATCCATAGTTTCATGCTGACGCTGAAACTCGTTACTTATGGATGCGAACATGATGCATTGAGCCAAGATTGCATCATCTTGTCACTTTTTGAAAGTAGCAATCTCTTCCTCAGAGGCTGTTTCTGCAACAATTGCAGGGACTGGCGAATTTAGGACATAAGAAATCTTTTCAGCAGTGAGAACAATTCTCAGATTCCTTAACCAGTCCGTGTAATTCGGTCTGGTCAGTTTGTTAGCATCAAGTATGCTACGCAGTGATAGTGAGTTTGACATTTTTAAATTCTGCATGTGAAATAGACAACATTTTTAGCATACATTCATTTAATTAATTACCAAAATAAATTAGGTCTTTATTTTAAATTGGTATCTCCCACTATTTTCATCAAACCATATTACCCTCATTATATAGTTCGGCAAATCTAATTAAAGATTTGCTAGTGAGAATAAGGATCCCATTTCAAATGTATATAGCCTTGTGTGACACAACAAACTATATATAAATAAATAGGTAGACAATTATTGTCAATTACATCACTATGTAACTCCTTGTATTTTGCCTCTTAGATTATTTTGATCAAGTGTGACACATCCGAATCAAAATTATCCAAGTTAAGTCCAACCTAACACTTCATATATTCGAAAGAAAAATATTGTCCTTGTGTGACACAACAAAACAACATCGTTCAGTCTATGTATAAGCATCAAATGTGATAAAACAACATCTTAAATATTTAATACTTGCCTTGTGTGACACAACAAACTCATATTAAATATTTAATACTCTATCGCTTTACCATGCTAGAAGGTGACGTTCGATATTCCAAATATCTTTGAACGTTTAGGACTTAATATAATTAGTTTGAGGGGTTTATTATTAGTCTCATCTTTTTTAGCGCGCATGCACATATATATATATATATATATAAAATACGCGTCATATTATTTTTACATGCGAAGCATGTTGGATAATATATAATATATATATAGTAAGCATGCACATATAGAATACTATATTCTACCCGGATTGATTATGGACTTTTATTCTAGTTTGGTTCACTAGAGCCACCAAGTGAACCAAAAGGTCAAACCTAAGGTGCAAAAATTAAATTTAAATATAACTATTACATTTAAACCCGGACTCCATTACAAACGGGTCTTCAACCGCTCCTTGCTTCTTTGTCTCCAATTCTTCAAAATTAATTCTAACTAGTCCTATTACAAAAACTATTTACAATAAATAGAAACCCTGATCAGCAGTCAAGGGGAAGTACATAGGAGGGAGATTGAATTTACATTAAGAAAAAATTAGAGAAGACGAGTTACGCATACCCCATTTATAAAAACTCACCCATACATTCAAGCATCCACTAAAAAAAATCCAATCATACATTGGTCAATAGTCCATAATCAATCCCTATTTATTATCATACATATCTCTATATGTATCAATAAATAACATTCATCCCATGAATAATAAAACCATTTCATATATGCATTGATATCATTTAATGGGCAATATTAGTTAGTATAAAATCCAATTTCAACTCCAATTAGTTATCATGGAATCCAATTCCAACTCTAATTAGTTATCATGAAATCCAATTTCAATTAAAATAAACTTCTTTATTTTAATCATATTCTAAATCAAAATAAACTCTTTTATTTTAATTTATCCAATTTTGAATAAAATAAACTCCTTTATTTTTAATCAAATTTCAAATCAAAATAAACTTCTTTATTTTAATTTATCCAATTTTTTGAATAAAAATAAACTCCTTTATTTTTAATCAAATTCCAAATCAAAATAAACTTCTTTATTTTAATTTATCCAATTTTTTTTTTGAATAAAAATAAACTCTTTTATTTTTAATCAAATTCCAAATTAAAATAAACTCCTTTATTTTAATTTACAAAAAAAATAATAAAATAAAATAAAATAATTTTACACAAATAATTATGCCCAATTAAATTGTTCTAAACACATATCTATGTATATACAGAATCAAAACAATTAATAATTCGCATAAAGTTTGACTCTTGATACCACAGTTAGGTTTGTATAACGCGAACATGCAATCAAATTACATAAATAAAGCGGAAGCGCGATAAAATCAGATTTTAAAATTTTATACAAACCATCACCATGATCTTTCTTTATGCACAATTATTAATTAAACGAAAGAGATGGAGAATAAGAATTATACCCTTGTAGAATTCTAGCTTCCTCAGGTACAAGTTCACCTTCAATTCATTCGAGTTCTCCTTGAATTCTACCGATTAAATTCCTTCCTTTGATTTAGCCACCCAAGTGTTTGGCCTCTAGAGGTGATCCACCAAGGAATAATACTTGTTCAAGAAGATGGGTGTTGGCAAAACCCTAGTTTCTATCTCTATAGAAATTATAAGTACTCTCCACAATTCTTATGCAAGAGTGTGTAAACCTAATCTATGATAAGACTTCTCTTATTTATAGATGTAGGAAAACCATTCCCTAAACTATTTAGGATTAAGGTTTCTATTCTAATTAAACTCCTTTAATTAAATTAAACTCCTAATCCAATTAGGAATTCATGTGAGAGTACTTCTATTAATTAATTCTCAATCCCTATTTGGAATTAAATAATAGTAATAGTAATAATAATAATAATACTCCTCTTATTAATTTATATTTAATATTTCTAAAATATTAAATAATAAATATTAAGCTATTTAATTTATTCTATCTCCATAGACTAAATTAAATACACTTAACTCATTATTACAATTATGTCATTTACTTCTTAAATAAATATTTTTCTTTTGCAGTGTGACCATTTAGGTTCTCCATATTAAACCGGTTGTGAATAAATCAATTAGAACAATTCTAATCTTATTTAAATAAATAAATTAAACTATTTAATTCATTTAAATAAATAATATTTATTCTACAATAAGGGTAAGCCCCCTTAGCGATCAACGACTTTCCAGATAATATAGATTTCAACATTAATCATAAAAGAACCTTTAAGTGCATAGTTACCATACAATTCAATCCTTCTACCATACAATGTCCCAATTAAATATAAGACATGGAATTACTGTCAAGTCTTATTTTATTTAATTATATATATTTCGATTCTCAAATGCACAACTCTAAATAATGCAAATTAGAAACTCTTTTCTAATTTCATTTTGCCTTGGCCAAGGACTACTGAGTTGTTATTTATCGAATCACATAGGACATTCACATCTTTTACTAGACGTGGTAGATTATTTGTTGATCATTCACCTATCTCCATGTACAACTGATTATACCTAATCATACCCTTTGTTATACCCTAAAGGTCTTAAGGGACATGTCAAAGTATAACTTATCATACACAAGATACTATGATGATCTCAAGTCCAAGGATCACTTGTACTACTATCACTAGAGGAATTCCTATCGACAGGCGAGTAAAACTCCATTAGGTATTCCTTAGCGAGCCACGTTCAGTGAACTTATTCTCCAATAAGCACCTACATACTTACTTTAGTGTCTCCACACAAATGATTATGAGATCAATCACCCTCTTCCTAAGTGCAAGCAACGTATGTACTAATCTATCCGGATTCACTAATCCCCAATTTAGTAATCCAACGATTAGGAACAATTTTAGTTTGTGAGCTATCTTGAATTTAGATCTCATTAGCATGATCACCATCATGATTTTAAAAACATTGCTCAAAACTATAGGTTTATCACATTTAATATAACAGCACTATGTAGATAATGTAAAATGCCTTTTTAAGAAAATTAATTCTTTTATTAATAAATGAATAAGATTACAAAGTATATGCTACATCATATCAAATATGATTGGCTTGTGTGCATACTACTTTCAATTGGGCCTGACTTAACTAAGTTATCTCAATAGGATTGCGGACTTAGAGGCATAGAGTTTGGTAAGTACCATTAGATGGACTTAGAACAAATGTTGTTCACCAAACTATCTAAGAGTTATATACGATATAATTGACAAATGGTTGTCTACCTAAATAATTATGTTTTGAGAGAATAGCCAAAGCTAACTTAAGGCATAATGAAATATTGATCTTGGCTCACTAGAAAGATTTAAATAAAAATGCTTTCCGAATTAATGGTGAGGGCTATTAATTTGAATAAAATAGTGGGAGGTATATTTTGAATGTACTATTATCAATTTCATAATATCAAAAACTCTGCAATTTGACTTATTATTTTTGCACTTATAAATTGTAGATATCAATGGCAAACAACAACACAAATAGTCTTTCACTACGATCAGTCATTGAGAAGGAAAAACTGAGTGAAATTAATTTCCTAGACTGGCATAGGAACTTGAGGATTGTCCTCAAACAAGAGCGCAAGCTATATGTCCTTAATGGGCCCATTCCTGTAGCACCAGCTAACACTACACCACGTGCAGAGCATAATGCTTACAAGAAGCATCAAGATGATGCTCTGGATGTGAGTTGTCTCATGCTAGCAACTATGAACTCTGAGCTTCAGAAGCAACATGAGTTAATAGATGCTTATGAGATGATCGAGCATCTCAATAAATTGTTCGAAGGGCATGCTCGACAGGAGAGGTATGATACAAACAAAGCGTTGTATCACTGCAAGATGGGTGATCGTGATCCAGTTGGTCCACATGTTCTGAAAATGATTGGGTATATTGAGTACCTTGATAGGTTGGGTTTTCCAATTACTCAGGAAGCCTAAACTGATCTTGTTTTGCAATATTTGAACAACAGCTACTCTCAATTTGTTATGAATTATCTCATGAATGAAATTGAGAAACCACTTACTGAGTTGTTGAGCATGTTAAGAACTGCCGAGAACAACATGAAAAAGGCAGGACCCGATCCCATAATGATGGTGCAAAAGGGGAATGCTAAGGGAAAAGGGAAAGGCAATAAAAAGATAAGATCTAAATCTGGTGCCAAACCCAATTTCAAAAACAAACGGGCTTTAAAGCCTACAGGTGGGGTGGCTAAAGAAGGTGATTGTCACTTCTTTGGAAAACCTGGACACTGGAAGAGGAATTGTCATGCTTATTTGGAAGAGCTGAAGAAAAAGAAAGGAAGTGTGACTTCTGATTCAGGTATATATGTTATAGAAGTCAATTTGTCTACTTCTACATCATGGGTATTGGATACTGGATGTGGTTCTCACATTTGAGTTAATGTGCAGGAACTCCGAAGGAGTAGGACTTTGGCGAAAGGAGAAGTTGACCTACGAGTTGGGAATGGAGCAAAAGTTGCTGCACTAGCCGTAGGGACTTATCGTTTATCATTTCCCACTGGGCTAGTATTAGAATTAGAGGATTGTTATTATGTGCCTGCTATGAGCAAAAACATTATTTCTGTTTCTTGTTTGGATAAGAAAGGTTTTTCATTTTTAATAAAGAACAACAGTTATTCGTTTTACTTAAATGAAATATGTTATGGTGTTGCACAATTGTTTAATGGTCTTTATATTCTTGATTTTGAAATGCCTATCTATAACATAAATACAAAACGATTTAAATCAAATGATTGAAAACTGACATATCTCTGACACTGTCGTTTAGGCCATATAAATGAGAAAAGCATATCCAAACTCCATAAAGATGGGTTTTTTGATTCATTTGATTTTAAATCGTATGAGAAATGCGAGTCTTGTTTATTAGGCAAGATGACTAAAGCCCCTTTCACTGGTCATAGTGAACGTGCTAGCGATGTATTGGGACTTATACATAGTGATGTATGTGGACCCATGAGTTCGTTAGCAAGAGGTAGGTTCTATTACTTCATTACATTTACTGACAACTTCAGTAGATATGGATATGTGTATCTTATGAGACACAAATCTGAATCCTTTGAAAAGTTCAAGGAATTCAAGAATGAAGTTCAAAACCAATTTGGCAAAAGCATAAAAGCCCTTCGATCCGATCGAGGAGGTGAATACTTAAACCAAGACTTTGATGACCTTCTAAAGGAGTGTGGTATTATATCACAGCTCACTCCACCTGGAACACCACAATGGAATGGTGTGTCTGAGAGGAGAAATCGCACCTTGTTGGACATGGTACGATCAATGATGAGTCATGCAGATCTTCCAATAAGTTTTTGGGGTCATGCCCTAGAGACAGCTGCATTCACACTTAACCGTGTTCCTACAAAGACGGTTCAAAAGACACCATATGAGATGTGGACTGGAAAACGTCCTAGTTTGTCTTTCATGAAGATTTGGGGTTGCGAGGCGTTTGTGAAACGTCTGGCTTCTGACAAGCTCGGCCCCAAATCTGAGAAATGTAATTTTGTGGGATACCCTAAGGGAACAAAAGGGTATTATTTCTACAAACCTTCTGAGAACAAAGTGGTTGTTACTCGAACTGGTATTTTTCTAGAAAGAGAATTTGTCTCTAAAGGAAACAGTGGGAGGAAAGTAGAACTCGAAGAAATTCGAGAACCACAAAATATCATTGAACCTGAGTTAGAACATGAGCAGGGACCACAAGATGTTGTGGAAAGTGAACCTGCTCAAATTACACAAGGCATTCGTAGATCTAGTAGGACACGCCACGAGCCCGAGAGATATTATGGATTTCTTGTGACTCCAAACGGCGATGTGATGCTCATAGATCAGGATGAGCCTGCTTCCTACCAAGAAGCTTCCTCACAATATAGCTCAACTGGAGATCTAGGTTCCTTAGCCTGTGCAAGCCTCTCGGAGTTGGAATCTTCGTTTTGATGAAACAGTCAAAAAGTTTGGCTTTATAAAAAATGAAGATGAACCTTGTGTATATAAGAAGGTTAATGGGAGTCACATTGTATTCCTGGTATTATATGTTGACGACATATTAATTATTGGGAATGACATTCCTTCCTTACAGGCTGTAAAATGTTTCTCCATGAAAGATTTGGGCGATGCAACCTACATTTTAGGTATCAAGATCTATCGTGATAGATTGAGAAAAATGCTCGGCCTAAGTCAAAGTACATATATTGATAAAGTGCTGAAACGGTTCAGCATGCAAGAGGCAAAAAGAGGATACTTACCCATGTCTCATGGTGTAAAGATCTCTAAGGCCCAATGTCCTAAATCACAAGATGATGAGGAGCGTATGAGAAATATCCCTTATGCTTCGGCAATTGGATCTATCATGTATGCAATGATATGTACTCGTCCGGATGTCTCGTATGCTTTGAGCATGACAAGCAGATACTAGTCGAATCCAGGTGAAGGTCACTGGACAGCAGTCAAGAATATCCTCAAGTACCAGAAAAGGACTAAGGATTCATTCTTGGTATATGGAGGTGAAGACGAACTGGCAGTAAAAGGTTACACAGATGCTAGTTTCCAGACTGATATGGATGACTATAAGTCTCAATCAGGTTTTGTGTTTTGTCTTAACGGTGGTGCTGTTAGCTGGAAAAGTTCGAAGCAAGAGACAGTAGCCGATTCTACAACAGAGCCTTAGTATATTGCTGCTTCTAGTGCGGCCAAGGAGGCTGTATGGATTAAAAAGTTCGTCACTGAACTTGGTGTTGTTCTAACCATTGTTGATCCAGTTGAGCTATACTGTGATAATGATGGAGCCATTGCACAAGCTAAGGAACCTAGATCTCACCAACGATCCAAACATATACTTAAGCGGTACCATCTCATCCGTGAAATTATTGGTAGAGGAGATGTACACATATACAGAGTGCCAACAGATGATAATATTGCAGATCCACTGACTAAGGCTTTGTCACAGCAGAAGAATGAAGGTCACACTAGCTCCATGGGTATTAGATACATGAGTGATTGGCTCTAGTGCAAGTGAGAGATTGTTAGAGTTTATGCCCTAGAGGCTAATTATTTAATGTAATTGCTTAACATTTCTTTTGATATTTGATTGAATAAATGAATTATTTTATTATGGTTTCATTTACTGTGTTATATAAATGTTAGCATAATAAAAGTCCTTAGAATAATGATACAAATTATATAGCTTCAAGTATGTGACTTGAACATAAGATTATATAATTGCAATTAGTATCATTACTCTTAAATGTCCCTAGTCGAGTATCATTGAGAATGGGACAACAATGATACATTGAGACTAGTATGTGAATTGACTGATGGCCAAATCTCATTGGTCATTAATATATGAGATATTAAGTCAATGCATAGGTACATGTTAGAGAACAATGTACTGGACAGACCCATCATGAGAATTCTACGTGGAGCATTATGCAAAGTGTCATAAGCAATTCTCATAGTGACAATGATGTAATGGTCCTCCGACCTGAAGTCACTATATTACTATACGAGAATTTATATACTTTGATATCATCAAAGGTCACCTTTAATAAGGTGGATAATAAAGGTGATTATTGGGTACATCATGAATCGTGTGAGGAATATGAGTGATCTAGATGGAATTTAACCCTCTTATATATTAGGAGTGATATCCATAGGCTTCTTGATTGAGTAGGACTATGAAATGCATGGCCATGCTCAAATAGTGATTTGTTTCATATAGTCTACTCATTGATCAAGAAAACTCAGATTAAATTATGAAGAGTATGACACATTCCATGGCTCGAGTTTAATCTAGGATGTCAAAGTTAAAAGGATTAAATTACATTGAAACATTGGTCACGAAAAGGTTGCATCGAGTCACCGATCTTATTATTATTTAGGTAGCAGTGATGCATTACTAGATGCCACTCACTGTTTATAATTTTATAATATGATTTTAAAATTATTGCCAATATAATAATAACCTATAGGGTCACACACTTAGAACGTAATTAAAAGAGAATTAATTTAAATTGTAAGGATTTAAATATATCAATATGATTGATAGTATTTAAATTACGAATTTAAATTAACAGGATAATTTGTATATATGTATATTAATTAAGTAATACTTAATTAAAATATAATATATATAAACTCGAATTTTACTTTTCTAATAGGATTAGGGTTTTGTTTAATTACTTTTTGGACGCTATATATATCTGATATATCAGCAGTCTGAGGTACGTGAAACCAAAAGAAAATAAAACCCTAGTCGTTTTAGAGAAGAGAGTTGAGAGCAAAACTTGAGAAAATCCAGATCTTGGCGGCTAGTACCGGAGTTATCTTTGCTGCAGATTGTGTGACGATTTGTGGGACGTTCGTGTGGATACCGTAGAGATGCATTTCCGTTGGATTGCATTGGAGATTCGAAGCCGTTCAGAATTTCATCGTTCCATTCAAGCTCGGATAATCGGTAAAACAAATCTAAACTTCTAAATTCATTTGTTCTTTTCGCATGGATCCTGTTTTCGGGTTTCGGAAAATCGTTTTAAAATTTTAAATTCTGATGCATTTATGTTTCTGAAACCCTACATAAATATCCTAATTACAATAGAAATCTAAAATATATGTAAATCCCTAAAATAAAAGAAAGAAATCTGCCAAAAATTGCGTGCCTCGAAAAACGTGTCAGGCCAATTCGCCTGTTCTCGTTGGGGCGAGAAACTTTGAACTAGAATCCTCGCCGGGGCGAGAATGGCCAGAGAGGTCTTCGCTGGGGCGGCTTCAGTCTGGGCAGGGGCGAAAATATCCAGAGGAGTTCTCGCCGGGGCGAGAAAAATAAGCCTGCGATTCTCGTCGGGGCGAGAACCTTGAAACCCAACTTCTGAGTTTGTTTTTCGTGCAATCCAACCTCGTGTTGTTCCATGATATAACATCCATAACGTCGTAAGAACGCTAATCCTTGCATTAATTGACACATATCTTCATTAATGATTAGACGATACCGACGAACATGATGAACACTATCTCGAACGCTCGACTTGCATTGATTTGGTCTCATTACATAGATCGTATCTAGCAATCCCAAATCACATGAATGACCCTCTCCTCGATGTTCATATGAATTGAGCTCCAATGTAAGCATCCTTGAGTAGATTCTAGCCCGATTACTTGAATTCGTTTGTTGAACCCACGAAGCTTGAGTTGAGTCGATGACGCTTCATGCGAGCCTGATCATGATTGTATCATTGACTTTGATCCGGAGTATTTTGTGGTTCTTGAACTTCTTCAAGATATATCTTACTCCCACTGACCCCTTCAAGGATAAACTCCTTTTCCAAGAAGGCAGCGTGTTTCACAACAAACACCTTTTGATCAGTAGGATGATAGAAATAATACCCTGATGTTTCTTTAGGGTATCCCACGAATCTACATTTGTCGGATCTAGTCTTCAGCTTATCATGCTCAAACCTTTTGACATAAGCTGGATAACCCCAAGTCTTAACATGCTTAAGATTTGGTTTCCTCCCTGTCCATATCTCATATGGGGTCTTTGTAATATTTCGAACCCTAAAAACATTTGTATATGTAAATTATGTGTTTAATAAATGAATTTTCATGATATGACTCTGTATTATGTGATTGTGTATTTTATTAAACAATTAGGTCAAATAAAAAAATAAAATAATTTCGCCAAGCAGCTGTGTTGTGCTTAATCGGACAAAATGATGTGTCGTGCTTCCGGCGAATTCACCGAGAAGTGTCTCGACAAATTATTTTTGTAAGTTGATGTGTCGCGCTTGGAATGACGAAGTGCTTTGTCGTGCTTCGGAGTTAATATAATATTATATTAACTGATAAAAATCTAAAATAAGTTAATTAGGGTTAGAATAATAAACTGAAATAGAAACCCTAATTTGAAAACCCTAATTGGTAATATTTATCCGAATTGTCTAATCGAAACCCTAATTATTGTATAAGAATCTTAATTGATATAATTAGATTCTTAATAATGAATCATAATATTAATTATGAATCATTAAGATTAAATTAAACCCTAAACGAAAGATTAAAATCCTAATTGTGAAATTAGAAACCCTAAACCCTAATTATGAAACCCTAATACTAATTAGGTTATCTAAAACCTAAATTATGAAATGTAAAACCTTAATTATGATATATAACCCTAATTAAGGTATTACTAAACTTAAATTAACATCATAAACATGATTAACAAAAATCTAATTTTAATTAGTAAGTAAAATAAATCAAAAATAAAATCTTAGCCAATGAAAATGAAGCTAGGAGTGTGCAAGCTTGTGCTTGGCACACTCCAGCACAAGTAGGTGGTTGGGATCAGATGGAGAGCAACACAAGTCCCAAGCTTAGATATTTTAGAAGGCAAGATTTGGAAAATAACCCTAGGAAACCCTAAATTGGAGTTGCTATAAATAGAATGAGATGCTGGTCAGCTAAGCCACAAAATTTACAAAGCTAATACATTTAGAATCATACCATAACAAGCCCCAGCAACCATAAGTTTAGAATCAAAAGCCACAAATCAAAATTTGAAGAAAAAGGTGCATAAACTCTAATTTGTTGCTAGATCTTTAAGTTTGAATTTGATGTTATGTTTTAGTGTTTAGGAATACTTATTAACATGTAATAAAGTGATCTGGGCCGTTAAATCACGTTTACATAACATCTAGATATGAAAATCAAGCCAAAATAGCAAACTGCTCTTGGCAGTCAAGAACAGTCTGACAAACTACTTTGTCAGAGCTTTTGATCGGTTTAAAATGTTTGTTTGATGTGTTTTAAAGCATGAATCAATAGTATGCCATGTTAGCTTTAAGATCCAACTTGTATAATGGTTAAATTATCTCTACGCTGGAAGTTATGGATGGTCAAAACCCATTGACCGACCATGATAGACTGATTTCTGGGTAACCCAGAAATCATATGAATGTTTGACAGTTTGATGTCAGGCTTTTGAACAACCCAGATCATGCCTAGATGATATTTAATATGTTGTTTCTTGTTTTAAACATATTATTTGGTATGTAAACTACAATCTTGAAGCATCAAAACACATTTAGCAAATATAGAATCAAAGTTATTAATGGTCAAATTGCGTTTACTAACCATGACCGAATGAGTTTCTGGGTAACCCAGAAACTCAAGAACAGTTTGAACCCGGTAGTTTGACCATGATTTTTAGAGCATCAATTGATGTTGTTTGAGATGAAATTCAATATGTCGTTATACTCTGCCATGCTAGGTTTAACAACAAACAAAAATCAAACATAAACATCAAACCAGTTGGAATTAATTTGAGGTCAAAAGTCACTGTTGGACATTGACCAAGTGTTCTTCATGAAGAACACCTTTAGCGACTAAATGCATATGAAAACCCAAAAAGCTATAAGATTATGCAGACTGTCGCTATAGGTCTTTTGCGACGGTTTTTAATAAAAATTAATTAAATAAATTATAAAATAATAAATAAATATTAAATAATTATTAATAATTAATAATTATATTCAAAAATTCATTTTTAATTATAAAAATTTATTTTTAATATTTTTATATATTTCTGATTTATTATTTAATTTAATTAAATAATAATAATTATTATAATAAATCATTTAATAATTATTTTAATTATGTAGAAATGATAATAAATCATTTAATAATTATATTAATGATTTAAAAATGATATTAAGGTAAATAAAATTATTATATATAATAATTAAATAAAATATTAAATATTTAAATGTTATAAATGATAAATAAATTATTTAAATAATATATTCAGTATTTAAAAATTTATTTAAATGATAATTAAATCATTTAAATATTAAATTAAGTTTTGAAAATTATTATAAATAATAAATAAATTATTTTAATTATAAAATAAATTCTAAAAATATTATTAATGATAAAATAAATCATTTAAATAATATTCTACCTTTCTAAAAATATTATAAATGATAATTAAATCATTTAAATAATATTTTAAGTATCCAAAAATATTTTAAATGATACATAAATTATTTAAATAACATATTAAATGTTTTAAAAATATTCTAAGTGATAATTAAATCATTTAAAAATATTTCTAAGCTTGTAAAATTATTTAAAAATACTTCCAAGCTTATAAAAATTATTTAAAAATAATACCAAGCTTCTAAAAATGTTATAAATAATAAATAAATTATTTAGACTAATAATTAAGCTTCCAAATGAAGTTTTATCGAACAATCTACGTGTTTAGCCATTAAGGACGCGACCGAGATACCGAATCAACGTCAAACCTTAATGAAACTTGTCTAGATTAGCGTAATACATGTTTATAGAAGTGCTAACGCTTATTTTTGGCATACGTAGACTACGTGCGTTGACTAACTGTCTTAAATTAAAACGAACTACGCTAAGGCAAGTGTCCTAACTTTTCTCAACTTATATTAAGCAATTCATTTATGTCTTGCTATCCATTATTGTGAAGTTATTGCTACTTGTTCAGCATAACTTAAGAAATAAAATCATTTATTGATTGTTTGAGCTTAAATTTATTGTGTCAAGCCAAATTGTTTTGGTGTGACATCTATACTGAGTAAAAGGGACACCGTGGATGGAAGGTGGTCCGACAAACCTTCAAATAAGGTTTAAATTGGCAATTAAATGAATTGACCAAAATTGGCAATTAACTTAAATTGACCAAAATGTGGTAGGATGATATACATACTCCTAGGATATTGGTGAGGCTGATCACCTACCAGATATCTAAACTCAAAAGGTTCTAAGTCATTGAAGACTGACAGAACAAATTGAAATATATGGTTCCGGTACAGAACCCTCAGTATCAATTATACATCACCTGACATCTTTCAAATCAAACACATTGTGTTTACATTTTTAAATGAACTTGCTGAGTATTTGTAGCTCATTCTTGCGCATATCTTCTTTTGCAGCTTTAAATGATATCCCTAGCACTTCTAGGACAGATAAAGGAAAATGGCATGCTTACTAGTTTTATTAACTGTTTTTGAATAATCTAAGTCTTTTAAAGGCTTTTGTTGTAATAACTTACTACTGAGAACAATGTAATCGAACCAAATGATATGTAATATATTATGATCCTTTATTTCATCGATTGCGTTATACTCTGATCTTTATTTTATTTAGCATAGTTGTACTAAGTTAGATAGAGTATCTATACGAACTATACATCTTAATGAGGGTATTTAAATGATATTGAAAGTCCTATAAACTCTGGGGTTACACTTAATGAGCGCTGGTAAGGTGTCATCTTTACCGGAATGCGCCCATCAGTTCCATGGACAATCTTATCATTAATACTGTGAATGTCAGATAGATAGGGAATATAAATATGAAAGAGATATTCGTTAAATATGAATCTATACATCCAAGTGAGGGTATCCAAACACAGACAACGTTCTGACCAAAACTAGTACTTGTTATGGGATACTGTGAACCTTAGATGGATAGAAGTCATATTTTATTGAATATTTATAGTTGTTTAGCTTCACGTGAGCACTAGATCTGCTATAGGGAAGTGTAAAGATTTGGGGGCGTCACAGGTTGGTATCAGAGTTGTAGATTATAGCTCTAAGGTAGTTAGGAAATACCTTAGGATATAGTCTTTGAGTCCGTAAAATACTTAATTATACATAAAATAATCTTAAAAGCTTTATCTTATGTGTAAATTTATTTCACGTTAATACTAAACGAACTAAAATTCTTTTGTAGGATGGCAGGGGTAGATCAACACATGGTAGGATGGCTATCAGATAGTGAGCCAGACGAGGTCCCAGATTATGAGCCAGCTCCTCCTGAGTTAGACCCAGAGGAGGATCCAGAGGAGGAAGAACTCCTGCACGATCAGGAGATATTAGAGGCTGAGGATGCTAATTATCCTATAGATGGACAGCTGGTAGATCCAGAGCCCGATGAGGAAATTGGAGCGGGGCAGATGATGCGTGTCGACAGACACGAAGAGATAGTTATTGGGTTAGTTCAGCAGTCAACGGAAGAGTTAGAGGCTGCTAACTCTCAGACAAGCATAGCTGCAGGTTTACTGGAGAGTGAGAGAGATATGACTCGTCGTCTGAGGACCCTTCTTCAGAACACTCAGAGGGAGAAGCAGGATGCTCAAATGCAGGTGTACAGAGTTGACAAGAAGTGTAAGACTGCATTTGAGGGCCTAGAACGAAGGGTGTTTAGGTATCCGGTAGAAGAGGAGAATGATGATTATATGATTGATAGAGCGGTGGTTGGTCATATGATACGGGATGCTTATAAGGGAGTACGTGATTGATCAGATTAGTATAGTACTTAGTTTATGTTTCGTAGTTTGTAATATACAAATTTTGAGGTTGTAAAATAGAGAGTTCCTTGTACTAACTAGTGGTAATATAAACCACTAGTCGAATATGTAATCGTTTTGCATGTTATATACAAATTGTGTTTGTACAATCAAATTGTTAGTTCTATGTAAGCATATCTTTGTATTTATACTTGTTTTTCTTTATTTATAGAATCATGGCATCAGGAAGGAGAGCCCAAGCTAGAACTGAGTCTAACGAAACAAACCCCACACAACAATTGGTAGATATCCTCTTAGGAGCTTTACAAAATCATCCACCACATCAACCTACCACAGTTAATCCACAAGGTACTATGTTCAAAGACTTTAAACTGGTAGGTCCGCCTGAATTTAAGGGAGCCGCAGAACCTATTGAGGCACAAACTTAGGTTACCGAAATGGAGAAGGTCTTTGTGGTAACCAATGTCGGCGAAGATCAAAAGACGGTATTTGCCACCTTTTTCCTCAAAGGTGAGGCGAACCATTGGTGGGAAAATAATAGGATTCGTGCAGGTGAAGGTATAATTCCTTGGACTAGATTTAAGGAACTATTCTTCGAAAATTACTTTCCCCAATCAATGCAGGATCGTATGGAGGTACGATTCCTAGAATTGAAACAAGGGGAGCTTACTGTATCCTAGTATATGTCTAAGTTCAATGAATTAGCTAGGTTTGCCCCACATCAGGTTAATACAGAGGTAAGGAAGACCAGAAGGTACGAAGAGGGATTGAAACCCCAAATTCGTAGTAAATTGTCAGTGTTTCAAGTAAAAACTTTTCCTGAAATACTCGAGAAAGCTATCATAGCTGAAAATGAGAATGAAGCTTTGATAAAATTTCATAAGGAGAAGAGGAGTCTGATGAAGGAGGAAAGTTTAAAGGAGAAGTTAGTACAGTGGGTACTAATAATAACAAGAGGAAGTGGGATGCCACTGTTCCTACAAACTTTGGAAGGAGGGGTAACAATTATAACAATAACAACAACAACAGAAACCAGAATAATAATAATAAGATGGTACGTTGTGTTATATGTGGAAAGAATCACACGGGAGTATGTCGCCACAGAGTGATTACTTGTTACCATTGTGGACAAGAGGGACATTACTCCCCTAACTGTCCTAAAAAGAGTAATGATAATACTCGTCAGGGTAACCCGAATGTTACTTGTTACACTTGTGGTGCAACTGGGCATGTGTCTAGGAATTGTCCGAGGAATAGAAACTAACCTGGGAGAGGAAACCAAGTCCCAAACAATAACCCCAAACCGACAGTAGCAGGAGCTGGGGGACAGAGTCGTCCGACCGCCAGGACGTTTAATATGGCGATGAGGGATGCTGTTGCTGCACTGGGCGTGGTAACAGGTATCATCCTTATCGACAATTTAAATGCATATGTGCTATTCGACTCTGGTGCTACTTGTTCTTTCGTGTCTAATAACTTTGCTAAAAACTTGAAAATACAATGCGAAGATTTGGACATACCTTTTAATGTGGAAATTGTAAACAATGAGATAATTCCCGTCAAAACTATATATAAGAATTGTGCCGTAGAGATTAAGGGACACAAGTTTTTGGTGAACCCCATTCCTATACAACTAGGGGAATTTGATATAATCTTAGGCATGGATTGGTTGGTTAATCATAATGCAATGATTGACTACCATTTGAAATGTGTAAACCTATTGACTGAGTCGAAGTCAAAGGTAGTGTTCAACGGTGGTTGTTCACCTAAGCGATCTCGATGTTTGACAGTAATGCAAGCAAAGAAGTTGCTTAGGAAGGGTTGTACAGGTTATTTGGCATATATAGTAGATACTCGAAAAGAAGGAGTAAAGCTAGAACAAATACCTATAGTTAGAGAATTTCCGGATGTATTTCCAGATGACTTACCAGGTCTACCTTCGGATAGAGAGATCGAATTTGATAGTGATCTTGCACCAGGTACGGTGCCAGTTTCCAAAGCACCGTACAGGATGGCGCCAGTAGAGTTGAAAGAGTTACTTGTACAGTTACAGGAACTCTTAGACAAAAAGTACATACAACCTAGTGTTTCACCTTGGGGAGCACCAGTGTTGTTTGTAAAGAAGAAGGATGGAACGTTAAGGTTATGCATTGCTTATAGAGAATTAAATAAGTTAACCATAAAGAACAAATATCCTTTACCACGAATTGATGATCTGTTTGACCAGTTGAAAGGGGCCGAGCACTTTTCGAAGATCGACCTACGATCAGGTTATTATCAATTAAAGGTAAGAAAAGAAGATGTACCGAAGACAGCGTTTAGGACACGCTATGGACATTATGAGTTTCTTGTGATGTCTTTTGGATTAACAAATGCGCCGGCAGCATTCATGGACTTAATGATCAGAGTGTTTAAACCATGCTTAGACAAATTTGTTGTAGTGTTCATCGATGATATTTTAGTATACTCGAGAACAAAGGAGGAGCATGCTGAACACTTAAGGTGCGTATTAGAGATATTATGCAAGGAACAACTTTATGCAAAGTTTTTCAAGTGTGAATTTTGATTGGAACGAGTCTAATTCTTGGGTCATGTGATTGACAAGAATGGAGTAGCGGTAGATCCAGCAAAGATAGAAGTGGTTGTGAACTAGGAACAACCAACAACTCCAACAGAAGTAAGAAGTTTTCTCGGTTTAGCAGGGTACTATAGGCGATTTATACAAGATTTTTCAAAAATAGCGACCCCGCTAACCAATTTGACTCGAAAGACGGTAAAGTACGTCTGGACAGACAAATGTGAAGAAAGTTTCCAAGAGTTGATGAAGCGGTTAAGTATGGCACCAGTATTATCTTTACCAGATGATACAGGAGGTCTCGTTGTTTATAGTGATGCATCACACAAGGGGTTAGGATGTGTGTTAATGCAACATGGGAAGGTGATTGCATATGCATCAAGACAACTCAAAGATTATGAGAAGAGGTATCCTACGCATGATCTTGAGTTAGCCGCCGTAGTATTTGCCTTGAAGATTTGGAGGCATTACTTGTACGGAGAGAAGTGTGAAATATACACAGATCACAAGAGTCTAAAGTATATATTCACTTAGAAGGAGTTAAACATGAGACAAAGGAGATGGCTAGAATTGATAAAAGATTTCGACTGTGAAATTTTATATCATCCAGGGAAAGCCAACGTCGTAGCAGACGCGTTAAGTAGGAAGAACCAAGAGAAATTGAATGTGATGACTAATAACGAGGTACTGATCAAAGAGTTTGACAAACTTGAGATCGAGGTAAGAGTTCTAGTCAACTCTACCCAGAAGTTATTTGTCATGGAAGGTAGTTCGACTTTATTGGAGAGAGTCAAGGGACTACAGGACACAGATGTAGAATGTCAGAAGTATAAGGCAGAAATGACTCATAAAAAGAATATTAAGTTTAGCATGGATAAGGATAGAGTACTGAGATACGAAAATAGAATTTGGGTACCTTCAGTACAAGAACTAAAAGACGAAATACTGAATGAAGCCCACAGTTCTAAATTCGCTGTACATCCAGGGAGTACAAAAATGTATAAAGACTTGAGCCAACATTTTTGGTGGTCTAACATGAAAAGAGAGATAGCGGAGTGGGTAAGTAAATGTTTAACGTGTCAAAGGGTTAAAGCTGAACATCAGAAACCAAGTGGATTATTACAGCCCTTAGAAATTCCTGAGTGGAAATGGGAGCATATTACCATGGATTTCGTAGTTGGTCTCCCTAATACACAGAAAGGTCACAATGCCATTTGGGTAATTGTAGATCGTCTTACCAAATCAGCTCATTTTCTACCCATCAAAATCAACTTCAGTCTTGACCAATTGGCTAAACTTTACATCAACGAAATTATTTCTAGACATGGAATCCCTATTTCTATAGTATCAGACCGAGATCCACGATTTACTTCAAATTTTTGGACGAGTCTCCAAAAACATTTAGGAACTCAGTTGAGACTAAGCACAACATATCACCCACAAACTGACAGTCAGAGTGAGAGAACCATTCAAACATTGGAAGACATGTTGCGCTCTTGCATCATGGATTTCAAGGGAAGTTGGGAAGATCAATTACCTTTAGTAGAATTTGCATATAACAATAGTTACCATGCCAGCATAGGAATGCCACCATTTGAAGCTTTATATGGAAGAAAATGTAGGACACTGTTATGTTGGGACGAGGTTGGGGAACGACAAATGCTAGGACCCGAAATAGTTCAACAAACCGCTGAGGTAGTTCGAATTATACGAGGGAGATTACAAGCATCTCGAGATCGACAGAAGAAATATGCTGATCAACACAGGAAGTTACAAGATTTCGAAATCGGTAGTCACGTATTCTTAAAAGTATCTTCGTGGAAGGGAAAAATACTTTTCGGCAAGAAAGGCAAATTGAGTCTCAGATTTATTGGGTCATTTCAGATATTGAGAAAAATAGGTGATGTAGCTTATGAGGTAGCTTTGCCTCCTGAGCTAGAACATATTCATAACGTGTTTCATGTGTCCGTGTTACGACCGTACAAACCCGATTATAAACACGTTATAGATTACGAGCCCATCCAAATCGAGAAGGATTTATCATATGAAGAGATCCCTATTGAAATCGTAGATAGGAAAGAATAAAATCTACGAAATAAAAAGATACCTTCGGTTAAGGTTATCTGGAGAAATCAGAATATCAAGAAAGCTACGTGGGAGCTTGAAAGTAAAATGAGAGACCACTAACCACATTTATTTTCATAGTCTGCACTGTAAATTTCGAGGACGAAATTCTTATTAGTGGGGGTGAATGTAATATTCTGAACCCTAATAAGATTTGTATATGTAAATTATGTGTTTAATAAATAAATTTTCATGATCTGACTTTGTATTATGTGATTGTATATTTTATTAAACAATTAGGTCAAATAAAAAAAAATTCGCCAAGCAGCTGTGTCGTGCTTAATCGGACAAAATGATTTGTCGTGCTTTTGGCGAATTCACCGAGAAGTGTCTCGGTAAATTATTTTTGTAAGCTGCTGTGTCGCGCTTGGAATGACGAAGTACTTTGTCGTACTTCGGAGTTAATATAATATTATATTAACTGATAAAAATTTAAAATAAGTTAATTAGGGTTAGAATAATAAACTGAAATAAAAACCCTAATTTGAAAACCCTAATTGGTAATATTTATCCGAATTGTCTAATCGAAACCCTACTTATTGTATAAGAATCTTAATTGATATAATTAGATTCTTAATAATGAATCATAATATTAATTATGAATCATTAAGATTAAATTAAACCCTAAACGAAAGATTAAAACCCTAATTGTAAAATTAGAAACCCTAAACCCTAATTATGAAACCCTAATGCGAATTAGGTTATCTAAAACCTAAATTATGAAATATAAAACCTTAATTATGATATATAACCCTAATTAAGGTATTACTAAACTTAAATTAACATCATAAACATGATTAACAAAAATCTAATTTTAATTAGTAAGTAAAATAAATCAAAAATAAAATCTTAGCCAATGAAAATGAAGCTAGGAGTGTGCAAGCTTGTGCTTGACACACTCCAGCACAAGTAGGTGGTTGGGATCAGATGGAGAGCAATACAAGTCCCAAGCTTAGATATTTTTGGAGGCAAGATTTGGAAAATAACCCTAGGAAACCTTAAATTGGAGTTGCTATAAATAGAATGAGATGTTGGTCAGCTAAGCCACGAAATTTACAAAGCTTATACATTTAGAATCATACCAAAACAAGCCCCAGCAACCATAAGTTCAGAATCAAAAGCCACGAATCAAAATTTGAAAAAAAAAGTGCATAAACCCTAATTTGTTGCTAGATCTTTAAGTTTGAATTTGATGTTATGTTTTAGTGTTTAGAAATACTTATTAACATGTAATTAAGTGATCTGGGCCGTTAAATCACGTTTACATAACATCTAGATATGAAAATCAAGCCAAAATAACAAACTGTTCTTGGCAGTAAAGAACAGTCTGACAAGCTACTTTGTCAGAGCTTTTGATCGGCTTAAAATATTTGTTTGATGTGTTTTAAAGCATGAATCAATAGTATGCCATGTTAGCTTTAAGATCCAACTTGTATAATGGGTAAATTATCTCTAGGCTGGAAGTTATGGATAGTCAAAACCCATTGACCGACCATGATAGACTGATTTCTGGGTAACCCAGAAATCATATGAATGTCTGACAGTTTGATGTCAGACTTTTGAACAACCCAGATCATGCCTAGATGATATTTAATATGTTGTTTCTTGTTTCAAACATGTTATTTGGTATGTAAACTACAATCTTGAAGCATCAAAACACATTTAGCAAACATAGAATCAAAGTTATTAATGGTCAAATCGCGTTGACTGACCGTGACCGACTGAGTTTCTGGGTAACCCAGAAACTCAAGAACAGTTGAACCCGGTAGTTTGACCATGATTTTTAGAGCATCAATTGATGTTGTTTGAGATGAAATTCAATATGTCGTTATACTCTGCCATGCTAGGTTTAACAACAAACAAAAATCGAGCATAAACATCAAACCAGTTGGAATTAATTTGAGGTCAAAAGTCAATGTTGGACATTGACCAAGTGTTCTTCATGAAGAACACCTTTAGCGACGAAATACATGTGAAAACCCAGAAAGCTATAAGATTATGCAGACTGTCGCTATAGGTCTTTTGTGACGATTTTTAATAAAAATTAATTAAATAAATTATAAAATAATAAATAAATATTAAATAATTATTAATAATTAATAATTATATTCGAAAATTCATTTTTAATTATAAAAATTTATTTTTAATATTTTTATATATTTCTGATTTATTATTTAATTTAATTAAATAATTATTATTATTATATTAAATCATTTAATAATTATTTTAATTATTTAGAAATGATAATAAGGTAAATAAAATTATTATATATAATAATTAAATAAAATATTAAATATTTAAATGTTATAAATGATAAATAAATCATTTAAATAATATATTGAGTATTTAAAAATTTATTTAAATAATAATTAAATCATTTAAATATTAAATTAAGTTTTGAAAATTATTATAAGTAATAAATAAATTATTTTAATGATAAAATAAATTCTAAAAATATTATTAATGATAAAATAAATCATTTAAATAATATTCTACCTTTCTAAAAATATTATAAATGATAATTAAATCATTTAAATAATATTTTAAGTATCCAAAAATATTCTAAATGATAAATAAATTATTTAAATAAAATATTAAATGTTTTAAAAATATTCTAAGTGATAATTAAATTATTTAAAAATATTCTTAAGCTTGTAAAATTATTTAAAAATACTTCCAAGCTTATAAAAATTATTTAAAAATAATACCAAGCTTCTAAAAATGTTATAAATAATAAATAAATTATTTAGACTAATAATTAAGCTTCCAAATGAAGTTTTATCGAATAATCTATGTGTTTAGTCATTAAGGACGCGACCGAGATACCGAATCAACGTCGAACCTTAATGAAACTTGTCTAAATTAGCGTAATACATATTTATATAAGTGCTAACGCTTATTATTGGTATACGTAGACTACGTACGTTGACCAACTGTCTTAAATTAAAATGAACTACGCTAAGGCAAGTGTCCTAACTTTTCTCAACTTATATTAAGCAATTCATTTATGTCTTGCTATCCATTATTGTGAAGTTATTGCTACTTGTTCAGCATAACTTAAGAAATAAAATCATTTATTGATTGTTTGAGCTTAAATTTATTGTGTCAAGCCAAATTATTTTGGTATGGCATCTATACTGAGTAAAAGGGACACCGTGGATGGAAGGTGATCCGACAAACCTTCAAATAAGGTTTAAATTGACAATTAAATGAATTGACCAAAATTGGCAATTAACTTAAATTGATCAAAATGTGGTAGGATGATATGCATACTCCTAGGATATTGGTGAGGCTGAACACCTACCAGATATTCGAACTCAAAAGGTTCTAAGTCATTGAAGACTGACAGAACAAATTGAAATATATGGTTCCGGTACAGAACCCTCAGTATCAATTATACATCACCTGACATCTTTCAAATCAAACACATTGTGTTTACATTTTTAAATGAACTTGCTGAGCATTTGTAGCTCATTCTTGCGCATATCTTCTTTTGCAGCTTTAAATGATATCCCTAGCACTTCTAGGACAGATAAAGGAAAAGGGCATGCTTACTAGTTTTATTAACTGTTTTTGAATAATCTAAGTCTTTTAAAGGCTTTTGTTGTAATAACTTACTACTGAGAACAATGTAATCGAACCAAATGATATGTAATATATTATGATCCTTTATTTCATCGATTGCGTTATACTCTGATCTTTATTTTATTTAGCATAGTTGTACTAAGTTAGATACAGTATCTATACGAACTATACATCTTAATGAGGGTATTTAAATGATGTTGAAATTCCTATAAACTCTGGGGTTACATTTAATGAGCGCTGGTAAGGTGCCATCTTTACCGGAATGCGCCCCTCAGTTCTATGGACAATCTTATCATTAATACTGTGAATGTCAGATAGATAGGGAATATAAATATGAAAGAGATATTCGTTAAATATGAATCTATACATCCAAGTGAGGGTATCCAAACACAGACAACGTTTTGGCCAGAACTAGTACCTGTTATGGGATACTGTGAACCTTGGATAGATAGAAGTCATATTTTATTGAATATTTATAGTTGTTTAGCTTCACGTGAGCACCAGATCTGCTACAGGGAAGTGTAGAGATTTGGGGGCGTCACAGTCTTTGGGACGAATTTGGTAGGTACCTTGTTAAGTAGGTATGCAGCCGATTCTAGGGCATAACGCCAGAAGGATACTGGAAGGTCGGTAAAACTCATCATAGATCGAACCATGTCCAACAATGTTCAATTTCTCCTTTCAGATACACCATTCAACTGTGGTGTCCTTGGTGGAGTCCATTGTGAGATTATACCATTTTCTTTGAGACAACTTAGAAACTCATTGGTCAAGTATTCACCTCCTCGATCCGATCGAAGAATCTTAATACTCTTACCAGTTTGCTTCTCTACTTCACTTCTGAATTCTTTGAACTTTTTAAACGATTCAGATTTGTATTTCATTAAATACACATATCCAAATCTATAATGATCATCAGTGAAAGTAATAAAATAAGAATACCCTCCTCGTGCATTCGTTGTCATAGGTCCACATACGTCTGTGTGTACCAATGCTATCAACTCTGTAACTCTTTCTCCTTTTCCACTAAAAGGAGATTTAGTCATCTTACCCATGAGACAAGATTCACAAGTTGGATATGATTCGTAATCAGATAGCTCTAAAAGCCCATCTTTATGCAACTTGGATAATCTTGTTTCATTGATATGACCGAGTCTACAGTGCCACATAAAGGTATAATTAACATCATCTCTTTTTCTTTTCTTAGTTTGTTCAATTTGAAGTATATTTTCATGCAAGTCAAGTATGTAAAGTCCATTCAGTAGGTTTCCAACACCATATAAAATATTTTTATTATAAATAGAACATCTGTTGTTCTTTATTATAATATCAAAACCATCCATATCTAATACAGAAATTGAAATAATGTTTCTAATGAGTGTCAGAACATAATAACAATTATTTAAACTAATGAACTTGCCCAAAGGCAGTGCTAAACAATAAGTCCCTACAACTAATGCAGCAACCTTTGCTCCGTTTCCCACTCGTAGGACGACTTCATCCTTGTTCAGCTTTCCACTTCTGCTTAGTCCCTGCATATTATTATATATGTGAGAACTACAACCTGTATCCAATACCCAAGTAGAATTTTGACTTTCAGAAAGTTTAATTTCAATCATGAACAAACCTAGATCGGAAGTCGAAGCTTCTCCAAGCTTCTTTTGGTCCGCAAGATACTCCTTGTAGTTCCTCTTCTAGTGTCCCAGCTTATTGCAATGGTAGCAAATTGCTTTGCTATCTGGATCAGGTTTCTTTTTATCCTTTCTCTTCGCCTTGCCTTTAGCCTTCTTCTTTTTCTTCTTTTCAGAAGATACCTTGGGCCTCTTCCTTTTCTTGAAAGAATCATCCACTAGTAAGACTTGGTTCTTGTTGGATAAGAAGTGACCTTCAGTAGTTTTCAGCATGTTAGGTAACTCAGGCAAGGTGACGTCCAACTTATTCATGTGAAAATTCACAACAAATTGTGAGAAGGTGTCCCGGAGTGACTGCAAGATCAAATCTTGGCTTAACTCCCCATCCATCACGAACCCAAGCTGTCCAAGTTGTTCAATCAGATTGATCATCTTAAGGACATGAGTCTCAACAGCAGTGCCCTCAGTCATACGAGATCTGAAGAGCTCCTTAGATATCTGATATCTAGCAGTCTTACTTTGCTCACCATACAACTCTTTGAGGTGCAGCAATATATTAGGAACATCCATAGTTTCATGCTGACGCTGAAGCTCGTTACTCATGGACGCGAGCATGATGCATTGAGCCAGGATTGCATCATCTTGCCACTTTCTGAAAGTAGCAATCTCTTCCTCAAAGGCTGTTTCTGCAACACTTGTAGGGACTAGCGAATTTAGGACATAAGAAATCTTTTCAGCAGTGAGAACAATTCTCAGATTCCTTAACCAGTCCGTGTAATTCGTTCCGGTCAGTTTGTTAGCATCAAGTATGCTACGCAGTGATAGTGAGTTTGACATTTTTAAATTCTGCATGTGAAATAGACAACATTTTAGCATACATTCATTTAATTAATTACCAAAATAAATTAGGTCTTTATTTAAATTGGTATCTCCAACTATTTTCATCAAACTATATTACCCTCATTATATAGTTCGGCAATTCTAATTAAAGATTTGCTAGTGAGACTAAGGATTCCATTTCAAATGTATATAACCTTGTGGTGACACAACAAACGATATATAAATAAATAGGTAGACAACTATTGTCAATTACATCTCTATGTAACTCCTTGTATTTTGCCTCTTAGATTATTTTGATCAAGTGGTGACACATCCGAATCAAAATTATCCAAGTTAAGTCCATCCTAGTACTTCCATATATGTGAAGAGAAAAATACCGTCCTTGTGGTGACACAACAAAACAGTAATGTTCAATTCCTTAATAAGAATCAAATGTGATAAAGCAACATCTTAAATATTTAATACTTGCCTTGTGGTGACACAACAAACTCATATTAAACATTTAATACTCTATTGCTTTACCATGCTAGAAGGCGACGTTCGATATTCCAAATATCTTTGAACGCTTAGGCCTTAATATGATTTCTTTGAGGGGTTTATTATTATTAGTCTCATCTTGTTTAGTGTGCATGCACATATATATATAAAATACGCGTCATATTATTTTACATGCGAAGCATATTGGATAATATATAATATATATATATAGTAAGCATGCACATATAGAATACTATATTCTACCCGAATTGATTATGGACTTTTATTCTAGTTTGGTTCACTAGAGCCACCAAGTGAACCAAAAGGTCAAACCTAAGGTGCAAGAATTAAATTTAAATATAACTATTACATTTAAACCCGAGCTCCATTACAAACGGGTCTTCAAGCGCTCCTTGCTCCTTTGTCTCCAATTCTTCAAAATTAATTCTAACTAGTCCTATTACATAAACTATTTACAATAAATAGAAACATTGATCAGCAGTCAAGGGGAAGTACATAGGAGGGAGATAGAATTTACATTACGAAAAATTAGAGACGACGAGGTACGCAGACCCCATTTATAAACCCATACATTCAAGCATCCTATAAAATAAATCCAATCACACATTGGTCAATAGTCCATAATCAATCCCTATTTATTATCATACATATTTCTATATGTATCAATAAATAACATTCATCTCATAAATAATAAAATCATTCCATATATGCATTGATATCAATTAATGGGCAAAAGTTTTGCTAATATTTAGTTTTGAAACAAAATAAACTCTTTTATTTTAATCAAAAACCAAATTCAAATTAAACTCTTTTAACTTTAGCAATCTGAAATCCTATTCCAGATAAAATAAACATTTTTATTTTAAACTTATATCAATTAAATAAACCATTTATTTTAATTGAAAGAAAAAATTATTTTTCGGATTCTGCTGTCCGGCGCAGCTGCGCCCAGAATGAACTGGGACATGGCGCAGCTGTGCTAAACCCCAGAAACGACTTTCTGGGTTTGGGCGCAGCTGCGCTCCAGAATGAACTGGAGCCGGCGCAGCTGCGCCGCGTAGGAGATTCAGAAAAAACGGATTCTGCCCAAAAATTTCGATCCAATCGCATATCATACACACATGGAATCATCAAAATCAATAATTAGCGCAAGATTAGGCTCTGATACCACTGTTAGGTTTGTATAACGCGAACATGCAATCAAATTACATAAATAAAGCGGAAACGCGATAAAATCGGATTTTAAAATTTTATACAAACCATCACCATGATCAATCTATGTGCTCAATTAACGATATAAACAAAAGAGATAGAGATTAAGAAATTATACCCTCGTAGATCCGTGCTTCCTCGGGTACAAGTTCACCTCCTATTCTTTCGCGTTCTCCTTGAATTCCACCGACTAAATTCCTTTGCTTGATCAATGTTAGCCACCCAAGTGTTTGGCCTCTAGAAGTGATCCACCAAGGAAGAATAGTTATTCAAGAAGTTAGGTATTGGCAAAACCCTAGTTTCTATCTCTATAGAAATTGTAAGTACTCTCCACAATCTAATGCAAGAGTGTGTAACCCTAATCTATGATAAGACTCCTCTTATTTATAGATGTAGGAAAACCCTTCCCTAAACTATTTAGGATTAAAGTTTCTATTATAATTAAACTCCTTTAATTAATTATGCTCCTAATCCAATTAGGAATTCATGTGTGAGTACTTCTATTAATTAATTCTCAATCCCTATTAGGAATTAAATAATAATAATAGTAATAATAATAATAAGACTCCTCTTATTAATTTATATTTAATATTTCTGAAATATTAAATAATAAATATTAAGCTATTTAATTTATTCTATCCCCATAGATTAAATTAAATACACTTAATTTATTATTATAATTATGTCATTTACTTCTTAAATAAATATTTTCCTTTTGCGGTGTGACCCTTTAGGTTCTCCATATTAAACCGGTTGTGAATAAATCAATTAAAACAATTCTAATTTTATTTAAATAAATAAATTAAACTATTTAATTCATTTAAATAAATAATATTTATTCTACAATAAGGGTAAGCCCCCTTAGCGATCAACGACTTTCCAGACAATATAGATTTCAACATTAATCACAAAAGAACCTTTCAGTGAATAGTTACCGTACAATTCAATCCTTCTACCATACAATGTCCCAATTAAATATAAGACATGGATTTACTGTCAAGTCTTATTTTATTTAATTATATGTATTTCGATTTCCAAATGCACAACTCTAAATAATGCAAATTAGAAACTTCTTTCTAATTTCATTCTGCATTGGCCAAGGACTACTGAGTTGTCATTTATCGAATCACATAGGACATTCACATCTTTTACTAGACGTGGTAGATTCTTTGTTGATCATTCACCTATCTTCATGTACAACTTATTATACCCAATCATACCCTTTGATGTGCCCTAAAGGTCTTAAGAGACATGTTAAAGTATAACTCATCATACACAAGATACTATGATGATCTCAAGTTCAAGGATCACTTGTACTACTATCACTATAGGAATTCCTATTGACAGGCGAGTAAAACTCCATTAGGTATTCCTTAGCGAGTCACGTTCAGTAAACTTATTCTCCAATAAGCACCTACATACTTGCTTTAGTGTCTCCACACAAATGATTATGAGATCAACCATCCTCTTCTTAAGAGCAAGCGACGTATGTACTAATCTATTCGGATTCATTAATCCCTTATTTAGTAATCCAACGATTAGGAACGATTTTAGTTTGTGAGCTATCTAGAATTTAGATCTCATTAGCATGATCACCATCATGATTCTAAAAGCATTGCTCAAAACTATGGGTTTATCACATTTAATATAACAACACCATATAGATAATATAAAATGCCTTTTAAGAAAATCAATTCTTTTATTAATAAATGATTAATATTACAAAGTATATACTACATCATATCAAATATGATTGACTTGTGTGCATACTACTTTCAAGATATCTAGAAGGGGGGTTGAATAGATTCTTTTAAACTTTTTATGTTGTTTTCAAAAGAATGACTTATCATATTAGTTAATAAACAAGTTAATTAAGCACAACAGAATATATGATTGATTTAATCCCCCTTAAAGATAGAACAACTATAATGGATATGATAAAGCAGTGATAAAATAGTTATAGCAGTTATGGCAGTTATAGAGTGTAGAGAGAGAAACACAAGACTTTAAGTGGTTCGGAGCACACAAGACTTCTACTCCACTGTTTTACTCCTCGAGTAGCAAATTCACTAAGGATATCTTTATAACTTGAATCACTAAGATTCCTTCAGGACCAGCAGCCTTGGAACTTCAGTACACTAAGTACTCTTCAAGACCAGCAGCCTTAGAACATTGTAGACTAAGATCCGCAGCCTTAGAATCACTAGTACACTTAGTACTCTTCAAGTCCAGTAGACTTGGAACTTGTTGGTCACTTGTTGACCCTTACACTTGATTGAGAGTGCTTTGATTTGTTGCTACTAAGTTGCTTGAAGCTTTTGATCTGATGAACGTAGTAGCTAAGCAAGATGTTTCACTTTGATTGTAAAGTTAGGCTTTGACAGATTTGTTTCTTTGTTTTTATACTTACTTATTTGATTCTTCAACTTGTTTGCCTTATATAGATACCTCTAAATTCTTCCGTTGAAATGAGACCGTTACATCTAATATTCCCGTTGAGATTTGTTGCTGAACTTAGGAGTAGTTTATTCCTTGTTGTGCGCAGTAGTGGGGTGAGTCAGCATCCATTAGCTTGCTCCAAGATGGTGGTAAGAATAATGCTCTGAATATCTGCAAACCACAGCTGTTTGTTCCCTACTGACTTTGATTCTTCGTTCAGATCAATTAAGTATTTAGCAACTGTCTTGGGCAGGTCACTTTACAGATATGAATATTAGCAATCACTATGGACAACATAAAATATTCAATTCAATTCTTAGTTGCTTCGTCTGTTGAGGATCGTAGAGTGTTTGGAAGACTGTACGATCCTTTTGATAAGACTTGATTCTTGCAGATGTTCACTATGATCTTTCATATTGTGCTTTGATCACCTAGAGACAGTATCAATGTTTTTCCCCTTGATCTTCTTAAGAGTTGTTGACTTGCTCATTACAGATGTGACTCTACGATTGTTCTTGACTAGGAATCGTAGAGTTACTGACTGTTGATAGTATTGACTCTACGACCTGCTGAGCCACACTGCGTTTGCCTGGTGAACTCTACGATGCCGAGAGGGAGCTCTACGACTGGCCGAGCCTCACTCTACGTTTACCTGACAAACTTTGCGATGACATACTTAACTCTGCGAAGCTTTGCTGACTGAACGCCAAGTTGGCTGACTGCTCTCCGAACATTATATGGATACTCTATGATGACTTATACAGTACTCTACGATCAGTCTAGTCTTATCATTTAACTCATTAGATCAACTTAACAAGTTTGATCTTTTCTATCTAAGTCCTTGTACATCAAAATCTTTTAAGGACTTTACAATTTAGCTACTGAAACACATATACATTAACATCAAATTTAATCATGTGATTCCTAACAGAAACATTTTCAAAAGAAGAAATAGGTGGGAAATTAGAAATATTTTGGGAAAGGGAATTAATACCTTCAAGCTAAGGTAAAATATCATGAGGATCACTAGAAGAACATTTCTCAATCTTAGTAAGATATGGAAAAACTGTTTCATGAAATATAATATTCCTTGAAACAAAAATCTTAGAATTAGATAAATTGAAAATCTTATAGCCCTTCTTTCCTCTGGGATAACCTATAAAAACCCCTTTGATAGCCCTAGGTGCAAACTTGTCAGATGAGTATGTTATTGCATAAACTAAACAACCAAAAACTCTTAAACAATCATAAGCATGTTTTATATGGAACAAGATCTCATGAGGAGATTTAATATGTAACATTGATGTGGGTAGTTTGTTGATTAGATAGGTTGTTGTAAGTAGACATTCACCCCTATATTTCAATGGTAATCCTGACTGAAACCTTAATGCCCTACTCACCTCCAATAAAACGCCTATACTTTCTTTTAACTCTAGCATTTTGTTGAGGAGTGTGAACACAAGAACTTTGATGTTCAACACCCAGAGCAATCAAGAAAGAGGTTACATCCTTGTTGAAAATTTCTAAACCATTATCATTTCTAATAGTTCTAATTGTAGTACAAAACTAATTCTTGACATAGGCAAAAACATTTGTTAAAATCTGGAATACGTTGCTTAGTGACCATGAGAAAAGTCGAAGTACCTCGAGAATGATCATAAACAATAGTTAAAAAATACCTACAACCATGTTGAGTATGTAAAAGTTCAAAATTAGAGGTAGTATGACTTATACTAGCTGAGAAAGGTAATTTACATTGTTTTGCAACAGGACAAATAGAACATAACTTATTACATTGATATGAAATAGCTGGAAAAATTGAATCTATCTTATTCAAGACAGCATGAGTGGCATGTCTCAATCTTATGTGCCATATTGCACTTAATTGAGTTTTCGAAACAGCAAAAGATCTAGTACTAGATAACTGGGGAATAGAAGCTGCAATGCAGTGTATGATTAAGCTGTAAGTAATAAAGTTCAGCATGTTCTTTACCAACAGCTAGGACTATCTTCTTGTTCTAGTCCTGAAAAACACACTCATGAGGAAAAAAATGTTACAATACATGAGGAATCTTTAGTCAGTTTACTAATGGACAATAGGTTATACTAAAAATTTGGCACATACAGAACATTGTGAAGAACTAGGTTTGGGCTTAAAATGACAGAACCTAACTGATTAACCCTTGAAACATTTCCATTAAGAAGAGAAATGCGAATGGGAATAGACAAATTGCGTAATGAATGTATAATGTGTAAATGACTACACATGTGATCTGTAGCCCCAGTGTCAATAATCCATGAATTAGAAGGAACTGAAGCTTGACTAGAAGATAAAATAGTGACAGTACCTGCAATATGATCTTCATGTGACTTAAGACCTTTGTTCACAAACATTAAGCTCATCATATGACTCATTTGGTTAACTTGTGTCTGTAGATTATCCAACTGTGTATTAGGGTGTTGTACTGAAATGTTGTCATCTCTAGACTCAGTTTGAACTTACATAGCCTTCGGTAGCTGCTTGAAATTTTGATTGGGAATAAAAGGTTTCTTCTTCTTCTTTGGATAACCATGTAGCTTGAAACAGGGGTCTCTGACATAATTCTCTTGATGACAATAGTTGCATTTAAGTGGTGGCCTATTATATTGACTAGCATGGTCTTGACTAGTTGAAGCCAGGTTAGTAGGATACTGCATTCACAACTACAACAGGAAAAGGTTTGCCTCGAGCACTTCTGACCTAACTCTTCCCAATTACTGCCATCTTGTCTTCCAGTTTTAGGGAAAGTAAGTTGTTTCTCCCGCCGTTCTAGATCCAACATTTTATAATCATACAACTGCATTTATAATCATACACCACTGTTTAGTACAATATGACACAACATGTGGCCTACTTCTAAAAATGCTCAAAGGCATGGCCCGCCAACCACTGACTATCCCCTAAAAAACAAAAGTAGGGAAATAATAACCTTCCACCCCTCTATCAGAAATCGGGGTTCAACTACTATCCCATGCATGCTAGAAGCATAGGGATTTATAACATGAGTATGCCCCTATTATAACAAAAGTGGGACCTACTACAAACATAATGCTAAAAATAACACATCACTGCTTGCTGCGGCGAACTGCAACTCTGAGCTCCTGCCGAGCTAGCCTGTCAACCACTCGATGCCTAATCATGCGCCTACTGCTCCCCTCCTCCCTGGGGTACCTTCTCACCTTATCCCTCATCCTGCCAATGGAAGTGGTCAAGCCTAACCTTAGCGAATTAATCTCTTTGGTCAGGGCTGCCAACTAATCTATAGCCTCATCTCTCTCCAGACGAGTAGTCTCCAACTGATCCTCTACTCGCTCCGTCTGTCCTACCAGCATCACATTCCTCTCTAATAGGTCATAAACCATTACACCAAGCTGAACAGAAGCCCCACGCCTGTAACAACCCGGATTTTTCAAGAAGGATAATTATAATAAGAATTTAATAAATAAAATTCTTATTATGAGGAGTAGAGGGTTGAATGTAAAATATGCATGTGTTATGTATATACTTATCTGATTTATGTGATAAGTGAATAAATATATGTGTATTATATATTTATCATCGATTAAATGATGAGATGTGAGCTAAAGGTTAGTCCAAGAACACCCTTGTAATTTGGGTTTATCAATATTATAGATTATATTAAAATATTATTTTTACGAGATGTGCTTTAAGATTATTCTATAGCCCGGATGATGTGAATGTATGAATTTTTATGTGTTGTTGAACCGTATGAGTGAATAATTGATTTCGCAAAAAATCGCAAAATCACTACTTACGGGGCACGTTTCCCGAGGCACTATTCACACATGAAATATTTTTACATCCTTTTTGATTTCTAATAATTTCGTTAAGACGTGTATGCGAAGGAATAATTTTTTTAAGTGTTGAAAATTTTATTTGAGCTGATACGTGATTTAATCCGTATCCGAATGTATATTATGGGTGTTCCGAATAATTGGACAAATCCCATAATAATTATTTTTACGTTTTCCAATATTTGATGGGAGTACCCATTTTAATTTTGAGTAGAGTTATGGAGCAAATTTGGTACAAAAGTGAGAGTATTCGGATGTATTTTTTTTGGTGTGTTGTGCAATTTGGGAACCATTTAGACCCATGAGCCAATCAAAATTTATCAGATTCTTGCATGACCCAATCTGATGAGAGGGAGGTGATGGTGCCGACAACATGTGGCAAAAATGCAAAGGCCAATGTCTTGAGCTTCCAAAGCTACGGACATTCCCCTCGTCCATCACTCCCATTTGCTTGGTATGTTAAATCCATTCTATCTTCCCCATGACCATTCAATAGACCCTTAGTTGCTCTCCCATTCCATCTCCAAGTTGGTTGTAGAGAATGGACAGAGAGATGTAGAGAGAGAAAGAGAAGAAAATAGAGAAGAAGAAAGAAAGCATACGGGTGAAGAAGAGAGGAAAAAAAAGGAGCTTGGGAAGGGGAACAAGGAAGAAGAGGGGAGCTCTAGCAAGCTCCAGGCCATCTAGAATCAATAATAGCAAGAGATAAGCAAACCTCAATCCATTTTCTTCCATTTCCTCTATTTTTGTGTTCTTGAAGCTTTTATGCTTGAGATTGATTTCCTCCGATTCTGGTTGTTGTTGATGTTTGTGGTTATTTAATAATGTTGTTAAGAGGTTATATAAGTCATTAATACCCTTAAAGAGGAACAAAAACGAAGAGAAATCCGAACCTTGGCTTAAAGGATGAAACACTAGACATTTTTGGACAAATGGACCTTCGGACGATTTTTAGAGGACTATAATGTCGTGTTTCTGTGTTGGTTGTGTTTAATTGATGTGTTGAGGTTATACTTCCATGGGTTATCTTCATAACCCAGTTGGAATGGAGTTAAAAGGTGTATAAACGAGTTTGTGGTGTTGATTTTGGTGAAGAACACCAAGAACTCGAAGAACAGAGTACTACCTTGTACTTTGCTCACAGATTTGAACTTGTTAACGTTTATGGGTGCATCTAAATTTTTGATATGTTGTAGCCCCATGAATTAGGAGTCAATAGAGTCTGAAATGGACCAATTTGAACGTGTATAGAAGGAGTTATGGAGATTAGAGTGGAGGAAGGTCGAATCGCGAAATCTGGAAAATTGTGTTGTCTGAGTTTCAGAGCCGACCACGCTCAAATTACCCTAGTTCAGAGCCGACCGCACTGAATAATAGAGGCCTCAGAGCCGACGGCGCTCAAATTGCACTAGTTCAACGCCGACCGCGCTGGAATAGTGTCAGGCTGGACAGCTTTGACATTTTGTAGTAAAATGGACGTAACTTTCTCATACGAACTCCAAATTGGATGATTCAAGATGATCCGGAAAGCTAAGAAGTAGACCTACAATGTCCATTATTTAGAATTGGTAATTTCACACTGTATCAATTTCTAAAATTGCCAATTTTAGGACTATTGTACATTAGGAGGCAATTGAAGGGCCTCGTGCATGCGCGTATGTAACGTGTAATGCTTCTGACGCTAAGAGATGTTGTTATATGTTCTAAAACCTATATATTATGATATATAATGGTGTTTAACATTAACAAATGATGCTTAACGTACATAAATGCGTGTCACTTGGGCATTCGAGTAGGCCAGTTTGGTGTACGGACGTGCAAGCGTCGTACTGCCGTAACAAGTGTGTGTAACCTTGTTTGATATTATACTTCTAATTAGAATGAAACAAAACATTATAAGATATAGAATAGGGTTTTTATAAACCAATAAGGATGGATGACGATGAGGGTCGTAACGTCTACGAACGACGCGACGCCGAGAAATGATTAGACACGTTAGTTATTTATACCCGAACCAACGGTAAAGTTTTAGAACTACGATTCAAGGCTATGTTATGTTTAATTTAGTTAACGTTTAATGAACGGGACGCAATGTATAGCATGACCCGTTGATGTTTGTGCATATGTGATTAATTATAGTATGTTTATGTGCACATATATGTGTAGGATATTGAGGAGCGTGTACTATATTATTGTAGCAGCGCAAGAGGCAATTTTACTAACTTACTCAATATTTACATTTGAGCAAGTTTTCTAACTTCATATGATAATTTTCTTATGAAGGCTATGTGATGTAAAGTTCAAGTTAAGCAATGTCTATATATACTGTGTGAATGCTAAAGGTGTGCAATTTCTTTAATAATTGTACTAGATGTTCAGGTTATGCTAAATTGCAAAGGTACGTATATTCTAATGTTGGAATTTCATTAGTTACATGGAATTCATAAGATGAGATGAGATGAACTATTCCATTCGGAAAGTTTTTTGGATGTAGATGTGAATTATAATAATTCTTGATATGTGATTAAATGATGATGCCTTGTCAAATAAATTGGGCAATTGATGATATAAATTACACTATGTGCAATAATGTGTTGTAGTAAGTAAATGTGGTCATGATTTGCACCCCGTGCAATGAGGTGATGACGATTATAAATATTAACGTGCTAGACCAATATTCGCACCTAGGTGCAATTCAAAGATATGTTCTTTAATTGAACTGTTTATTAGGTTAAGTCCTGAAAACTCAAGAACTATGATGAGAAACTGGTTGATGTTAATTGTTTTCAGATATGGTGATAGTGATGATGATGTTAGCAAATGTTAGATGATAAGGAATTTAATGATTCCTGTTTATTCGCATGACTTCACAACTATTGTTCAATTGTTGGAGATTACAGTCAAATGTTATTTTACTCCTATGGTGTTGATTATTCAACTGCATATACTTGTTGGACAATTAAATGCTCACTCTTGCAAAAATTTTACTTTTGCAGCTAGAGCCGAAGGACCAGAAATGTAAGAAGAAGATAAGAGTTAGTAATTGTTCAAGCAGATGGACTAAAGTTTATGCTATATTATACGATTAGAATGATGTTGTATTAATTATTAGATGATGTATTAGTAAAGGTCTTCGTACCTGCGATTAGATGAGGACGTGTTGTAATAATATTGTAATTACATTCATGTGGTGAGATTATATTGTATGGGTAGTACCGTGACGTGCCGGAATTGGGTTTAAGGGCAAGACCCGAATTTCGGGGGCGTTATAACGCCGACCTTGAATCTCTGCCTCTAGCTCGGCAATCCTCAGGTCCTTTTCCTGCAGCTTCTGGGTTAACTCAGCCTTTTCTCCCAAAGTCTGATATGCTAATGACTTGTACTGCCCCTCTCGGTCCTGGTGATCCTGGTTCTGCTCCTCTAAGTGGGCTACTCGATTCTCGAGCTCCTCATTCCTATTTGTCAGCTCTTCGATGATATCACTAGAAGTAGTGCCCATGCCATCTACATACTCAGGTGGCTCATCATCCTCTGTCACTGGATCCTCCTCGGGGTCCTCATACTCCCCCTCATCGCTTAACAGCCTCAGCACTCTTTTGGTAACTGGCTCCTCCTCAGAACCATACTCGGCCTCAAACTCATCCCTAGTGTCCATCATCTCTGGCTCACTCGGCTGGACCTCCACTAAACGCTCTGCGTCCACATGAATGTCTGTGAACTCCACTTTTCTAGCATGACTGGGCTCTCCTATCTCAGACATCCTACAGCCACAGACAAAATAAATACACAGCAAGATGTCAGTGCCACAATAAAATATATTCATTAATAAAATGAAATGATATTTTATCATGCACAACTCGACTCGATGGATTTCCACAATCCACCTCCAGACATAACCACCAAATGAATCTCCTCGATCTATTTCCTAGCGTACTCTATACGAGTTTCATACTAAGGTTATAACCTAGGTTTTGCATTCCTAAAGTTTATAACCTACAGCTTTGATAACAACTTGTGACACCCCCAAATTCAGGTACCAATACCTCGAATCTAGTGCTCACGATAAAGTACATCTATACACCTATAAATAACATAAATCAACATATGCAGAATAAATAAACATATGATGTTCATTACAAAAGGTTTATTACGGTCCCAAGGTCTATAACCTTAAACAAATACATCGCAGAATACATTAATAATACAAAACAATTCCACGATTAAATAACGGGATAGTACATATAACTATTCCTTAAGTTTTCCTTTGCCTTTGTCCGCTTTGGAACTCTCCGGCTTAACTGCAATAGGTTCATGATATAGCAAGGGTGAGCAACTACTTTGCTCAACAAGTTTAAAACGAATAAAGAAGATATATCATGAATGAATGAGAACAATAATCGCATAGTTCAACAATTTAAGAACATTGAAGAAATAACTGACAATATAATCAAAGTTCAAATTAAATAATGAATATTGATTATTTACTGCTAAGTGGTCTAATCGACCATGAACTTTTTGGCCCCAAGAATCAGTTATTCAACTGACTCTTTTAGAAACTGTCCCGTCAGTAGTACGTGAGGGGATCAACCCCTCGTACCCTATGTATATGCATAACATTCAACTCTGACTACATCGAATAGCCGACACATTAAAATCCCCTAATAAGGGTTGCTCTCTCAGTCCAAGAATTCATACCAACTACTGGTTTGGATAGCTTTTAAAATAATAACTTATACATGTCTAGCCGAAACAACTGACGTAGACTATTTCCTTAAACAGTTCATGAATGAAGAACTTAAACGCTTCACAGTCCAACAACAGATCTTGAATTCAAATGCACAAGGTACAAATATTAATAATTACCTTTGATGTGGAGTAATTTACAATAATTAATCCACTAATATAATTTGAATGTAATAACTCAACTCGAGTCATGAAACTTGCAATAAGATAGAGTACTTGTTCAATAAGTAAATCGAGTTAGGATAGGAATCTTACAATAATATAGAATACTGGCTCAATCAATAAATTGAGTTAGGGTAAAGAAACTTACCCAACACAAGGGTTAGACAAGGGTTAAAAAAGAACTTGCCTCGTGCGTTTGCTACAATAATACAACACACGCTCTTCAATTATCCTACACACATATGTCCACATAAACATATTACAATCAGTCACATAATGGATACCAATTATTGGTTCACACTACACCATAAGGTTATAATCATATTAGAAGCATAATATTAAACAAGGCTAAACACACTTGTTATAACGTTACGACGCTTGCACGCCCATATGCCAAACTTGCCTACTCAAATGCTTAAGTGACATACACAGCGTTACCAAACTGCCCAAATTCGAATTTGAACCAAGAACAAATCTTAATTCTTAATAGTGGAAGTTGTAGGTCTACTCTTCCTCTTTCCAAATCATCCTGGATCACCTCAATCCGAGTTCATATGAGAAAGTTATGTCCATTTTACTAAGTGATGTTCAGGCTGAAAGTTACTCTACGATTTTACACTTAGCCAAATTTCCACTCTATGTTTTTATACTTAGCCATTTTTCCACTCTACGACCCTTCCACTCTACAATTTTGAGATTCATCCCGACCTTAACTCTCAATGCTCAGTAAATGAAAGTTGTAGGTTTACTCTTCCTCTTTCCGAATCATCCTGGATCACCTCAATCCGAGTTCGTATGAGAAAGTTATGCTCGAATTACTAAGTCATGTTCAGGCTGAAAGTTACTCTACGATTTTACACTTAGCCAAATTTCCACTCTACGATCCTTCCACTCTACGATCGCTAACAGTGCTAAATATGCTCAATTTTGAGATTCATCCCGACCTTAACTCTCAATGCTCAGTAAATGAAAGTTGTAGGTCTACTCTTCCTCTTTTCGAATCATCCTGGATCACCTCAATCCGAGTTCATATGAGAAAGTTATGCTCGAATTACTAAGTCATGTTCAGGCTGAAAGTTACTCTACGATTTTATACTTGGCCAAATTTCCACTCTACGATTTCATACTTAACAGGTTCGTAGCACCTTCTACCAAACATCATAACTTCTTCATTTTAAGTCGGAATTAGTCCGTTCTTAAGGTTATGTGTTTGCCAAAATCTATACTAGCAAAAATACCTACGCAGTCCATAAGTAATAAAGTGATAGTAGAGTATCGTCCCACAGAGAAGAATTGATTCTATAATAACAAATTCCCAATTTAAATCAACTCTATTCTAGTAAACAAATGATCAACAATTTCTGAGGTTTTGAATTTAACTAATTAATTCTAAATTAAATTATTAACACTAATTGAAAACAGATTTTTAAAGACTTAAGACTATAACTTCACTTAATGCTTTATTTTACTTAACATGCTCCCCTTTGGATTATGCTAGTTATTCTGGATTGTTAACCAGGATCGCATCACTATTTATGATCATCTTTCAATATTCCATAAACAACCTAACTTAAATCCACAATTGATAGACTCAAGTTAATCACCCTAGATAACTAACTCACTATATTTCTATGTGAATTACAATTAAAAAGGATTTAAAGCCCAAGTTCCCTATTTTGATTACATGCAGTGATAGGTACATCTCTATCCTAATCACAAAATATGAATTCCATCGACAGCAGAAGACACAATCACATGCTATTATGGTCAGATCTAAATCTATACTTCATCTCTCAAATTCATACAGATTATCTCAATAATTATTGGCCAGATAATTAAACAATTCAGCACAAACCATAATAGACAATCCAAAAATAACTAATCATAATATTCAAAGAAGCATACTATTCAAAACTACGCATTAAGATCCATTATAGCCTTAACAGAAATTTAGTTCATAAATAAACTAGAATTCATCATCCACAAGTTTAATAACATCAAAAGTTTGGAATAGAGAGAAAAGAGAAGAAACACTGTAAGCAATCCTTCAATCTCTGTCCTGCTCCTCCTTGCTTTCTCCTTACTATCAACTTGCTTCGAGTCTTCTCCAAATTGCTCCAAACTAGGGTTTTATAATAAGAGATTTCGATTACCAACTAGAAAACACCTATTTATAGTATCTGATAAAATCCCCTAATTAATTACAAAGTTTCAAAACCAAGATCAAATCAAATCCAATTAAAACATCTAAAAAGTCAATTTTGCCCTCACTCGAACTGGCGCAGCCGCGCCTGGATTAAGCTTGCAAGGCGCGCGGCCGCACTACCCTGGCAGCAATTTTTTTTCTAACTCTGGCATCACGCGCGGCCGCGCTGCTACCCAGTTCATTTTGGGCGCGACCGCGCTACTCTGAAATCCTGCAACATTAGCAACATCAGCAACATCAGCAACTTCATCCACTCGAACGTCCAATTCTCGCCCAATGCAATCCCAACATGTGCAACCTACAAAAACACACAAAATACATGAAAAGTAACTGAAAACCATGGAAATAAACACTAATTCGCGTATATTGGTATCCGATTCGTAGGTATAAAACCTACTCATCAAATTCCCCCAAACTTAAACTATTGCTTGTCCCCAAGCAACACAATGTAATGCAATAACTAACACAATGCAACACAATGCCATGAATGCACTAAAAACTAGCATGCCTACGAATCCAACCAATAGCCAGTATGAATGTTAACTGTATGCCTCAGAGATATCAATAAACAGCTTGAAACAGCAAATCCAGTCACAAGGAACTAATAATCTCAACCAATCAAGCAATATATACCTACCACCACCCAAGTTGTGCGTGTGTGCTCATTAATCGACTTAACTGACCAAAGTTCACAATAAAGCCACCTAACCAACTCTAAAACAAGCATAATCCATTTTTACTCCAATTAAAGCAAATACAACAAATCCGGCCAAAATCAAGTAAATACCAAGCATGAAGTTTCTAACAAGGTTTTATTCCTACTTTATTCTACTACGAGTGCGTTTTACGCTCCATCTCGTATTTATGCTTGACTGTGCAATGTCAAGTTCTCTTAGGCTTTTCAAAATCACCCATGTAGCGAGCGTTCAATCAGTGACTCCCAAACCAGACAGCTTTAGGGCACTAGGTGTTAAGACACCCCTACGAATCTAATTACCCGAGTGATAGAGGCCACAGAACCCAACCAGTCAACATTTATTGTATTTATTTTCCATTTTTTTTAGCCTTAAAAGAACCCCCAAACTCAGCTTTTACCCTATTTAACCTTCCTTGTTAATTCACCTATCAATGTTTTACCCAATTCTCATGTAAAAATCAGTTATGCAACCCTTTGAACCCCAGCAGTCAAATTAATCAATTTATTCGTGCAATCCAAAAGCTCAAGTTATGACAGGCATAATTACCCTCATGATCAAAATTATTATATCCCTAACGACTTTCAAACTGTCCAAGCTAACACAATAATACCCATCTCATCATTGGCCGAGCCAAAATCATACCAACTAATCAATTGGATTCATACAAACAAACTAAATGCACCTAACACAACCAAACTAAACTATGCAAGATACTAATATGCCAACATACTAACAGATATGATGCACAAAACCAATAAACATGCTAAACAAAAACCTAAAAGAACTCCCCCAAACTTAAAACAGACAATGCCCTCATTGGATAAAACAATAAAAGAAAAGGAAAAGGAAAGAAAAACTCCCCTAATCCGAAGTAGCATCATCTGCCTCCTCCCCATCGGAAGGCATGTCCGGAGGCGGATAAGTCGAGGCTGCACCAGACGTCGAAAATTGGACTTGAACGTCCAACTGAGAAAAGGCCTGCGAGAAACTATCTGAAAGCTAAGTGGAAAAAGAACGAAGCTCGGTCATACTCGAATGTATAACATCCATCCTGCGAGTTATACGCCTCTCCATACGATCCAATCGAGCCTGCGAGATATTAACCAGCTGTTCAAGCTCAGGCACCAGCTGATCAGACGCCTCCTCACTCTCAGAATAGTCCCTTAACAAGAATCCTGCTCCAAGAGCATGCGACGGGGCTCCTTCCCACAACTTATACTTTACTATCGTCGCGTGATCAATGGTATTCATCGAGAGCTGCACTGGCTCATTGTCGGCCCACTCCACCCCCGCAGCTGAACATAAGCGGGTAATTACCGAAGCATGCGGGATACCACCTGAAGTACCTCCCTGAAGGTAACGACGAATAGACTGGTGAATTACATAACCAACATTAATAGACTTTCCCATCACTATCCCATATAGCAGAATCGCCCGGTCCTTGGTCACGTCGTTCTGGTGCCTGGTGGGCATGAGATTGGCACAAATGAAGCTGTACCAGGCCTTGCCGTAGCGACCCAAGGCAGTGTGCGGGAAGTGAAGCTTCTGGTCGGTCCCCTGCTTTGTAGTCCACTCGGTACCCGGCTAGCACAAGATATTTTTGATTCTTTCCAGCTTGGATTCCCAATTTGTAGAATGGAAACTCTCAGGGTCAGAAAGGGGAATGGTAGGCAAGTGGTAGATATCATTAATAGTTCGGCTATCATAAGGCACCTGACAGCCCCTCACAAACGCAGTCCCATCCTTTGTAATCTTGGCCTTGGCGTAAAATTCTTGAACCACAGAAATAGGTGCTGACAATGGTGGCTCCACAAACAATATCCAGCCCTTAGCCCTGATCATACGCATCATCTCTCCATCCAAATCAGGATCGGGCTTTAGCCCACGCTCCAATACAAAGGTCTTGCCCAACAAAACCCGGTGATAGAAGTCCTCCGCCTCAGCCGAAACAAACCGACTCCTATTAAAATCTACATCCTCAGCGTGTGCATGTGAACTGGACGATTCCCCTCGTGGTCGTTTGGAAGCCATATCAGATCAATCCCAATGCACAATAAAAATTCTCCCCCAAACTTGAAATAAACTTGATGCGATATCAAACCCTAATACACTTACTTCAATAGACCCGCTGTAAGTCCTTTGTAACCCACTTCGATGCTTTGAAACTATCCTTGATGATCTCTATGATTGAAGAAATCAAAATTGGGGTTCGGATGGGGGAAGTCGGCTATGTATATATGTATTAGAGAGAGAATGGAGATGGATAGGAATAGGATTTAGGTTTTAGTGTAATTTAGAATTTGATTTAGATATGGAGATGAATATGATAGGATTTGATTTGGATTTGGAATTGGAAGATAAGAAGAGAGAGAGAAGTCGGTTCTAATATGGAATGGGTTTGAAGTGTTCGAGTCCCAGCGGGAAAAAGAAATAAGAGAAGCAGCTGTGGGTCGGGTCAAACCCGTTTTTTTTTATAAAAAAAACTGAGATTCGATCGCGGCGCGGCCGCGCTTGGATATAGCCTTAGTTGGGGCGCGGCCGCGCTGGTGTGCCAGCCTTTTTTTTCAACTTCTGAGATGCGGCGTGGCCGCGCTGGTTTTCTTCACATTTGGGGCGCGGCCGCGCTGGGCTAAAATCTGGAATTTTAACTGTTAAGCCCTTTTGATGATTTCTTCATGTATACTCCTTAGTGTATGACCTATAAACAATAAAAACCCAGAAACAAAGTATCTAATTACTACAAGATAAAAATAAAACTAAATCTAAGTCCTAAAAATCACAAAATGATAACTAAAAACAATTAAAAATTGGGTTGCCTCCCAACTAGCGCTTGATTTAAAGTCTTTCAGCCTGACTATTCCCTGTTTCAATTCCAATCGGCAAGTGTGATTGAGGTTTTCTGGCGATCAACACCACCACCCCAATAATGCTTTAATCTTTGGCCATTGACTTTAAATGACTCTTCTGGATTGTTTGCAAAAACTTCAACGGCGCCATGAGGGAATGCTTGTTTGACGATGAAAGGACCCGACCACCGAGACATGAGCTTCCCTGGAAATAACTTCAGTCTAGAATTGAATATAAGCACTGCTTGTCCCGGCTCAAACGTCCTGTCGATGATTTTCCGATCATGCCACTTCTTTACTTTTTCCTTGTAAAGCTTTGAATTCTCATATGCTTGTAACCGGAATTCATCGAGTTTGTTAAGCTGAAGTAGCCTCTTTTCCCCAGTAGCCGCGAGATCAAAGTTCAACTTTCTGATGGCCCAGTATGCTTTGTGTTCCAGCTCAACCGGTAGGTGACACGCCTTTCCATAGACTAATTAGTACGGTGACATGCCAATGGGCGTCTTATAAGCTCTCCGATAAGCCCAAAGTGCATCATCCAATTTTGCTGACCAATCTTTTCTACTCGGATTGACGATTTTCTCCAGAATTCTCTTCACTTCTCTATTTGAAACTTCGGCTTGACCACTGGTTTGGGGATGGTACGCTGTAGCAATTCGGTGGTTTATCCCATACTTAGCTAAAAGAGTCGTGAAAGACCTGTTGCAAAAGTGACTCCCTTCATCACTGATAATCGCTCTTGGGGTGCCAAAACGTGTGAAGATATTTTTTTGAAGAAATTTAAGAACCACCTTGGCATCATTAGTCGGCAACGCACTTACTTCCACCCATTTAGAGACATAATCGACCGCCAAAAGGATGTAGAGGTTGTTAAAGGACGATGGGAATGGTCCCATAAAATCTATTCCCCAAACATCAAAGACTTCAACTTCTAAAATGGCATTCAAAGGCATCTCATGACGCTTGGAAATATTTCCCACCCTTTGACATCTGTCACATCTTTGCACGAAGTGGTGGGCATCTTTAAACAATGTTGGCCAGAAAAATCCTGCTTGCAACACCTTGACCGCTGTCTTCTCGCCTCCGTAATGACCTCCATATAGTGAATCATGGCAATGATGTAAAATACTCTATACTTCACTTTGTGGCACACACCGTCTAATTATCTGATCGGCACAATGTTTGAACAGGAACGGTTCATCCCACATGTACCTTTTTACATCATGCAGAAACTTTTTCTTTTGTTGGTTGGTCAAATCAGGAGGAAGTACGTTGCTAACCAAATAATTGACAAAATCGGCATACCATGGGACTTCTGAGTGGATCACAAACAACTGCTCATCTGGAAAGAACTCATTGATCACCATTTTGTCTCCCTTTACGTGATCATTATTTTCTAATCTCGAGAGATGATCTGCCACTTGATTTTCCGTTCCCTTCCTATCCCGAATTTCCAAGTCGAACTCCTGGAGTAGAAGTATTCATCGAATTAGCCTTGGCTTCGCATCCTTCTTCGAAATCAGATATCTTATGGCAGAATGGTCAGTGAACACCACTACTTTAGTTCCAATTACGTACGACCTGAATTTGTCAAATGCATACACGACCGCGAGCAACTCCTTCTCGGTCATCGTATAGTTAAGTTGGGCATCGGATAATGTTTTGCTAGCATAATAAATGGCGTGAAAAATCTTTTCCTTTCGTTGACCCAAAACAGCCCCAATAGCATAGTCACTAGCATCACACATCAATTCAAACAGCCTTGACCAATCCGGTGCTACAATTAGTGGCGTTGTAGTCAATTTCCTTTTCAACAATTCAAAAGCTGCAAGACACTCATCATCAAATTTAAAGGGAACATCTTTCTCCAATAGGCTACATAAAGGCTTAGAGATCTTAGAAAAGTCCTTTATGAATCTTCTATAAAATCCGGCATGTCCCAAGAAACTCCGTATTCCCTTGACTGTAGTTGGTGGAGGTAGATTTTCTATTGTCTCCAGCTTGGCTCGATCTACCTCTAACCCGTTTGACGACACCTTGTGCCCAAGAATTATCCCCTCTTGCACTATAAAGTGGCATTTTTCCCAGTTGAGCACTAAATTGGTCTCCACGCATCTTTTCAAAACCAGGACCAGATTTTCCAAGCAACTATCGAATGTGTCACCAAACACTAAAAAATCGTCCATGAATACCTCCATGTTACGTTCAACCATATCTAAGAAAATAGCCATCATGCATCTTTGGAATGTCGCTGGTGCATTGCATAAGCCAAAAGACATCCTCCGAAAAGCGAAAGTGCCATAAGGACACGTAAAGGTGGTCTTTTCCTAATCTTCGCGGGCAATCACTATCTGATTATAACCTGAGTAGCCATCCAATAAGCAATAAAACTCGTGTCCAGCCAGTCTATCTAACATTTAATCAATGAAGGGTAGAGGAAAGTGATCCTTGCGGGTTGCCTTGTTTAATTTCCTGTAGTCCATACAAACCCTCCATCCAGTCACTGTCCTTGTCGGTATCAACTCATTATTCTCGTTTTCTACAACCGTCATACCACCCTTTTTAGGCATGCACTGTACTGGACTCACCCAACTGCCATCGGAGATGGGGTAAATGATACCCGCATCAAGCCATTTCAAAATTTCCTTTTTCACCACCTCTTTCATGATCGGGTTCAGCCTCCTTTGTTGTTCTATCGTTGGTTTGACATCGTCTTCCAAAAGGATCATGTGCATACAGAATGATGGGCTAATTCTTTTTATGTCTGCGATGGTCCAACCAATGGCTGATTTGTATTCCCGGAGAACTCGAATCAACTTACTTTCCTGCAATTCGTTAAGTACAGATGCAATAATAACAGGCAAAGTAGATGATTCACCCAAATAAGCATACCTCAGATGGCTCGGTAAAGGTTTAAGTTCAAGAGTAGGAGGTATTTCAAGAGATGGCTTCAAGCGCTCTAAGGATTTGTCAGTAAGTTCCAAAGGTTCATAGGGGCTCTGAAATTTGCGTACTCGCGGCACTGTATCTAAAATGTGAAGAAACTCCATCATCTCTAGGTCATCCATGTCAGCCTCCCCTAATAAAACAGATTCCAACGGATCCTCAGTCAATTTCCTCAAAAACTCGTCTTCCACCACTTTTTCGACCACATCCAACCGGAAACACTATTCCTCATCCGTAGGAAATTTCATGGCTTTGAACACATTGAATGTCACTTCTTGGTCTTGCACCCTCATAGTCAATTCTCCTTTTTGCACATCTATAAGTGTTCTTCCCGTTGCCAAGAAAGGTCTCCCAAGTATGATAAGAATGTCTTTGTCCTCCTCATAGTCCAAAATAATGAAATCGGCTGGGAATATGAATTTATCCACTTTTACCAAGATGTCTTCCACAATACCTCTAGGATATGTAACCGACCTGTCAGCCAGCTGAGAAGAGATGTTGGTCGGTTTCGGTGCAGGTAGACCCAGCTGAACATATATCGATAACGGCATAAGATTGATGCTCGCACCTAAATCACACAAATATCTGCTGATTGATAAGCTGCCAATAGTGCAAGTGATAGTGAAACTACCCGGATCCTTCAGCTTCGGTGGCAACTTCTTCTGCAATATCGCACTACACTCTTCAGTCAATGCTACTGTTTCATAGTCTTCCAGCTTTTTCTTCCTTGACAAAATTCCTTTCATAAACTTGGCGTAGCTTGGCATCTGCTCTAAAGCCTCGGCAAACGGTATATTGATTTGCAGCTTTTTAAAGATTTCAAGGAATCTGGAGAATTGTTTGTCTATTTTCTGCTTGTGAAATCTCTGAGGATATGGAATAGGAGGGTATACTTCTGCTTACTTTTTATGCTCCTTGTCTTTTTTCTCATTCTCCGTCTCCTTATCTTTTTCTACCAGATTCTCTGCAGGAGCTGGGACTGGGGATGGGCGCGGCCGCGCTGCCTCCCTTTGTATTTCAGGCGCGACCGCGCTGGTCTGCTGGAGTTGCTTCCCGCTTCGAAGTGTTACAGCTTGACATTGTTCCTTACCATCTCTCTTGGGGTTAACCTCTGTATCACTTGGAAGTGTTCTTTGCGGTCGATTATTCAAGACTTGGGCCAACTGACCAAGCTGATTTTCCAAATTCTGAATTGACACTGCTTGGCTCTTCACATTCAAGTCTACCTGATTTAACAGCTTATCTTGCTCATTCATTCTTTTCTCCGATGCTGTGATAAATCTTGCCAAAGACTCTTCTAAATTGGGTTTTCTCTCTGCCTGTTGTGGAGCTTGGTTCTGAAAACCCGAGGGATTCAGTGATCTTGGAGCGGGATTTTGAACTTGAGTGTTATTGCTCTATGAGAAACCCGGATGATTCTTCCACCCCGGATTATATGCATTCTGGTATGGTTGTTGCTGTCGGTTGTAACTCCCCAAGTACTGTACAGATTCTGGATTAATAGCACAATATTCCATCGGATGTGCACTTGTACATAGCTCACACACATAAGCTGCTTGTTGGACCTTCGACTCCGCCAAAGCTTCAATTTTCTTAGACATGGCCGCCATCTGAGCTGTTAGTGCAGTGACTGCATCTACTTCCAAAACTCCAGCTACCTTTTGGTGATTCATCCTCGACGTCGGCCATTGATAGTTATTTGCAGCCATAGTCTCTAACAAGGTGAAAGCTTCATCAAAATTCTTATCCATAAGTGCTCCCCCCGCAGCTGCATCTATAATTGTTCGAGTATTACTACTCAGCCCATTGTAGAATGTCTGGACTTGCAGCCACTTGGGTAATGCATGATGTGGACATCTTCTCAATAACTCTTTGAACCTTTCCCAAGCCTCATATAGTGTTTCTCCATGACTTTTCTCAAAAGTGGAAATATCGTTTCTCAACTTAGCAGACTTAGCCGGCGGAAAGAATTTTGCTAGGAATTTCTGGGCCAAGTCATCCCAAGTTGTGATGGACCCCGGTGGAAGTGAGTGCAACCAACTCTTTGCTTTATCCCTTAGTGAAAACGGTGAAAACGGAAACAGACGTAGTCTCACCGCATCATCAGTTACATTGGGATATTTGAATGTATCACAAATCTCAAGAAAGCTAACCAAGTGCTCGTTAGAATCATCGTTGGCTAATCCCCCAAACTGTAACGCATTCTGAATCATCTGAATTGTACCCGACTTGATCTCAAAGGAATTAGCCGTGATGGCTGGCCTCGTGATGCTTGACCTGATTTCATCAAGCTTAGGCATGGCATATTCCCTCAATGATTTCTGTTCTTCGTTAGCCATTTTTTCTTTCTCGATGGTCTCACGGCAAAACTTTCTCAACTTGCGTAACTTGTTTTCAATATCGTCTTCACTCTGCACAAGTTCCGGCTGCTTTGATCGGGTTTGCATAAACAAACCAAGATCACCTGAAACAGGAAGTAACAAGAAAAACAATGTTAACTAAAACTGAATTAATTAAATTTAAAACTTGAAATTAGAGACACAATTGTTCCCCGGCAACGGCGCCAAAAACTTGTTTGCCAAAATCTATACTAGCAACAATACGCAAGTATACGCAGTCCACAGGTAATAAAGTGAAAGTAGAGTATCGTCCTACAGAGAAGAATTGATTCTATAATAACAAATTCCCAATTTAAATCAACTCTATTCTAGTAAACAAATGATCAACAATTTCTGAGGTTTTGAATTTAAATAATTAATTCTAAATTAAATTATTAACACTAATTGAAAACAGATTTTTAAAGACTTAAGACTATAACTTCACTTAATGCTTTATTTTACTTAACATGCTCTCCTTTGGATTATGCTAGTAATTCTGGATTGTTAACTAGGATCGCATCACTATTTATGATCATCTTTCAATGTTCCATAAACAACCTAACTTAAATCCACAATTGATACACTCAAGTTAATCACCCTAAATAACTAACTCACTATATTTCTATGTGAATTACAATTAAAAAGGATTTAAAGCCCAAGTTCCCTATTTTGATTACATGCAGTGATAGGTACATCTCTATCCTAATCACAAATTATGAATTCCATCGACAGCAGAAGACACAATCACATGCTATTATGGTCAGATTTAAATCTATACTTCATCTCTCAAATTCATACAGATTATCTCAATAATTATTGGCCAGATAATTAAACAATTCAGCACAAACCATAATAGACAATCCAAAAATAACTAATCATTATATTCAAAGAAGCGTGTTATTCAAAACTACGCATTAAGATCCATTATAGCCTTAAAAAAAATTTAGTTCATAAATAAACTAGAATTCATCATCCACAAGTTTAATAACATCAAAAGTTTGGAATAGAGAGAAAAGAGAAGAAATACTGTAAGCAATCCTTCAATCTCTGTCCTGCTCCTCCTTGCTTTCTCCTTGCTATCAACTTGCTTCGAGTCTTCTCCAAATTGCTCCAAACTAGGGTTTTCTAATAAGAGATTTCGATTACCAACTAGAAAACACCTATTTATAGTATCTGATAAAATCCCCTAATTAATTACAAAGTTTCAAAACCAAGATCAAATCAAATCCAATTAAAACATCTAAAAAGTCAATTTTTCCTCACTCGAACCGGCGCGGCCACGCCTGGATTAAGCTTGCAAGGCGCGCGGTCGCGCTACCCTGGCAGCAATTTTTTTTTCTGACTCTGGCATCACGCGCGGCCGCGCTGCTACCAAGTTCATTTTGGGCACGGCCGCGCTGCTCTGAAATCCTACAACATTAGCAACATCAGCAACATCAGCAACTTCATCCACTCAAACGTCCAATTCTCGCCCAATGCAATCCCAACATGTGCAACCTACAAAAACACACAAAATACATGAAAAGTAACTGAAAACCATGGAAATAAAAAATAATTCGCGTATATTGGTATCCGATTCGTAGGTATAAAACCTACTCATCATTATGGAAAGCTTGTAACCTAAACTATAACATACCCAAAAACCATAACTTTTCAGATCCGTTAACAAATCAAAACAGCGGCTCCAAAGAGCCTAGTCGCACTAATTTTCTGTGTTCTTGACAGCTTTGACACATTTTCTTAAAATCTCTATATCTCCCTAATTCGAGGTCGAAATGTGTTCGTTCCAAAGCCTATGCCTTCCTAATTCAGTGTACTATACTACTCCAGAAGCCCATAATTTTGCAAGCAACACATCAATACCAGATTTGATTATAAAGTCACTGTTTATCCAAACTAATCGTATTCTTGACATGGTTTACTAAAATATTCACCACAAATTTGTTTTAAAAGCTTTTTATTCCGTTCTAACTGGGTTATGAAGATAACCCATGGAACTACAATACCACAATAACAAATAAAGCAAACAAACACATAATCGAAGCTAAACAGTACGAATGTCTATGTTTGTCCAAAATGTCCATGTTCTTCATCGTTCTTCCTCCTTTACGCATGGGTTCGGATTTTCTCGTTATATTGTTCCACTTTAATCTTATTAAGAAGGCTTTTAGGGTCTCAAGAACTTCCATAACAACTGACACACAACTAACAATAACCATAAACAACAAAACTCAAACCCACTAAGCATATAAGCTTCAAAACCATGAAAGCTTGAAATATTGAGAGAGAAGGGTTATGGTTAATGTTTACCTCTTGATTCTTCCTCCTTGATGCTAAGAGACTTGGTTAGAGCTTGAAGCTTTCTCTTCTTCTTCTTCTTGGCTTTCTCCCGAACAAACCCACTTCTTTCTCTCCCTAAAAACTCTCTTTCTCTCTCTACTTCTTTTTCTTCCTAGTTTCTTCTCTTTCTCTCTCTATATCCTCTCTTCTGCAGATAGTTTGCCTCCAAAATGAGCTGATGGTTTGAGTGGGGAGAGAAGGAATGAATGGGAGAATGGATAGAGCTTTGGGTGAATGTAAGTGTAGCACCCGAGTTCCTCTTGGAAATGGAATAGAGGAGAATGTTGGGAAATAGAAGATTTTAAGGATACATGGCTCAAGGCCACTCATCCGACCACTCCCTTCTTGCTCACTCTTCATTGGTCCATGCATTAAGTTGGTTCCCCATATTAGCAACACACGAAAATTAGCACTCCCATTTGGTCTCCCATACCCGATTACTTCCTTATTTGTACCCAATTTGCTTAATAACTCTACCTAAAATTTAAATGAGTCATCCCATAAAATATTGGGATGGATAAAAATAGTAAATACGAGGTTTGTCCATTTATTCGGAATACCCATATAAAATAATTCGGATACAAATTAAATCACTAACGAGCTCAAATAAATATTTCAACGCTTGGAAAAAATTATTCCTCCGTATATACGTATTAACGAAATTTTTAGAAATCAAAAAAGACGAAAAAATATTATGGCATGAATAGTGCCCGTGAATAGTAATTTAGCGACGTTCCGCGAAATTAATTTATTCACTTATACAAAACTATAACACGTAAAATTCATGTATTCACATAATCCAAGTTGTCATACAACCTTTAAACACGTAACACATAACCATGTTACTAAATTTCATAATATTCATTAATATATATAAATTTAAATTACAAGGTTATCCAGAATTCACGGTCGTTGCATTAACCATCTGTAATGAAATACATAATTGCTAATCTCTCACTTTTTTAGTTCTTTATAAGTTTAATTCTTAAGTTTGTTGGACTGTCTGAAGAAGAGGAGGTAATTGGTTGTGGGTTTAGACAAGATATTTTGGAGATAGGGATGCAGTGTTCTTCATCTTCACCAATTTAAATTATGCAATTTTGTATAATTTCAATTTTTATGGTCTAGATCGGGGATTACAATATGGAGAGTATTTGTTTTTTTAAACGGAATTAATTTTATTGAATTTTTTTTTCAAAAGTATTTTTATTTTTAAATTATTTATTTTAGCATATTATTTATTTTAATTTTTATGAAATGGTCTTTAAAAAATATTAAAGTGCCAATAGTAAAAAAAATACAAATAATTCAACCAAAGTAATAATGCAGCTTCCCTTGTATTAATAAATATATAACATATGTGCATAATATGCTCATCTATATAAGAATATATAAAGATAATTAGACAAATATAAAATATCTCTTATAACAAAATTTTAAAAATAAGATAATTGATTATTCCAAAAAAAAATAGAGTATGAACTTCTCTAGCTTCCACACCATTCAAATAATAAAAACACCCATCATCTAGAATAATTAAAAAGCGCAACAAAAATTGTTTATGCTTATTTAATAAATATCCGTAAGAAAAAAAATATGTAACTACTTGTCTTTCTCAAGAAAATTTTGAACATGTTGCTTCTTGAGAGATGCAAGAAAGCTGAAAAGAAATCAATCTTGTGTGAGTTACCAATTAAAATCTCCCCAGCTCTAAGATGATCCATATCATTCATATCTGGAAGTTTTTGTATCTTATCAAATACTTTCATCCTTCTTTCAGCTCCATCAGCCTCAAATTGAAAGTAAGATGCAAGCTTTGCTATGTTTTCTTTTGAACTTTCATACAAACTTCTTAACTTATTCGGCATTTCTGACATAGTTGCTAGCCAACCATCACTACATCGACTTCTATTCCTTCGAAGTTGATTAGATGGTCCTGCACTTTGAGTTATTGGAGCTTGAGTTACATTAATAGATCCATAAATTTCTTTCAATCCAATTTCATCAATATTGTTATTTGTATTAGTTCTATCAATCTCCTCTATATCATCTGCAATTGCTTCAGCACCTTCTCCAGTAGCTCGATCCTTTTTAAATATTTGTACTAGTTCATCATAGTGAGGAAATGACTTATAGTGGTTACTTAAACAAGTAAAATATTGTTATAATGTAATAAACTATACATTCACCCAACCATCAAACATAAGTTTATCGGCAGTCACACATTTGTCTTTATCATTCCACCCAAATTTGCTTCTAGTTAGACCTAACATGTCACTTATAGCATTTGTTTGTTTCTTTAGCAATTTAACCTGTGACTTAAATTGAACAAATAACTATCAATGACAAATCCCAAAAATTGAACAAATAACTACCACACATCACTTATCTTTAATCAACATATTTTCAATGTTTTAACAATTATTCACCGACAATATTATAAACTCACAATATTGACAACCAGATCATTCCCAAGAAAGAAGGGGATTTTCGTAGAAACGGCACGCAATTAAATAACCCTTTTCTTGACAAAATTTCTAGACACTGTCAATAATGCTAACTGGTCTAATAATATCATATCAAATAATATGAGTTACATTGTCATGACAAATAATATAAAATACTATGCAGATGTTATTGTAACAATTATTGAATCAAAATATTGTGCAATTGCTACTATATCAATTATTGAATCAATAATATGAACTACTGTGCAATACCGTGTGCTACTGTGTAAGACCGCGTACTACTGTGGAATAGCGCATTCTACTGTAGAATAATGTGTGCTAATGTTCTTTTATTACCGGGTATTTCAACAGTTGCAAGTGATAGTACCGTTGACAATTTGTATAAAAATATTAATACTGTCGTTTTTCGTATCTAACAATTAGTCGTTATGAGGCCCACCAATGATTTGTTATTTCGACGGCATCGTACTTTACCGAATATAATATTCCCCGATAAAAAGAATATTCTCTGACAAAAAGAACATTCCCTGACACACTGTTTATCTGATAATTTGCATATATCACTCTTAACTATAACATTTATCAATTAAACACTTTACTGTTTAGAATAATAATCATAAAGAAAAAAAATAAACTTTCATTTCATAAAAGTCGGGGCCTTACAATCTCCCCCCTTATAAAATTTTGTCCTCGAAATAGTCGTACGTACCTGGCATTTCGAAGAGGTGAGGATACATTGCTCTCATTTCAGATTCTAACTCCCAGGTTATTTCCTTTATATCATGGTTTTTCCATTTGTTCCTTCTTATCCAAGATCTTGACAGGTACCTCCTCATACGTTAAATCCTCTGCTATCTCGTTTGGTTCTAATTCAATGATGTGTTTGGGTCTTTCACATATTTACGTAGCATGGATATGTGAAAAACGTTATGAACACGAGACATGTTTGGCGGTAGGGCGAGTCTGTAAGCCACCGTTCCTACTCGGTCAAGGATTTCAAATGGACCGATAAATCGAGGGTTGAGCTTTCCTCTCTTTCCAAATCTCGTAACTCCTTTCCATGGAGCAACACATAAAAATACATAGTCTCTGACATTGAATTCCTCGTCCCTTCGATGAAGATCAGCATAACTTTTTTGTCGATCTTGTGCTGTTTGTATACGTTGCCGGATTATTTGAATCTTTTCTGTAGTCATACGTACCAACTCTGGTCCCAACAATTTTGCCTCGCCTATTTCATCCCAAAATGTTGGAGAACGACACCGTCATCCATACAATGCCACGAAGGGAGCCATTCCTATGCTTGCTTGATAACTGTTGTTGTAGGAGAATTCCACCAATAGTAAGTATTTGTCCCAACTTCCTTTGAAGTCTAGTATGTAGAGTCTCAACAGATCTTTGAGAGTTTGAATGGTCTTTTCCGATTGCCCGTCTATCTGGGGATGGTATCACTACAAGAAATTGGGGCTCTTGCGAAGGAAAATTTGTGAATGAATTGTTTCCTTCTCAAATAAGTCTTTTTTGTGAGGGACTAGTGAAGGAAAAAAATTATGTGACAAAAAATAATTAGCGAAAGAAATTTCCTTCGCAAACTTATTTTTTCTTTCGCAAATTTAAGATACTAAAATAATAGATGCCGCCTATTTTTTGTTTTTAATGACGAAGGAAATTTTATTCGCAATATGTAATTAGCGAGAATACAACCTCGATTGATAAAAACTAGTAAGTCCCCTTTTTTTCTTTGCTTTTGTTGGTTGCTGCTAATACAACTGCGCCTTTTTCCTCAGTTAGGATCAATTGCCTCTATTGCCTCCCCCTTTATCTCTTATCCTCCACTGCCTCTCCTTTATTGTCTCTCCTTTGTCGCGCTTATCCTTTCCCTCTATCGCCTCCCCTCAGCCGCTTCCCCTCTTTTTCCTCCCACGACCCAATTTATCAACAAACCCTAGTTCTAATAGTCGTTCAATCCCTTCTTTTTCTCTCCAAATATCACAAGTAAATCAATTACTCAGTGTTTCTAGACCATTTTTAGTCCCCCAAAAGCTTTGTGCAAAGCAATTGAAAAGATTTGGAAAATATGCAATTTTGAGAAAATGGGACACTAAGAGAAGGTTTGTTTCTTCTTTACTATGACCATTTTCTAATTTATTTCCATATGTGATGGTTTATTGGTTAATTTTCTTCAGAATATTTAATTTTCTTTAGAAATTTGAATTTTCTTTTTTCTGCTCTTTTTAGTACACTGGTTTTTCTGGTACATTTTCTTCCGAAGATGGATTTTGGGCTCCAATGGCTATTATCTTATAATCTGTAAGTTTCTCTCTCTCAAAACACTTTCTACGTCCTTTCCTCATGTTTTGTATTGCGGGTGTCTCTCAAAATACATCTTTTGGTTTATTAGGTTGGTTAGTACCTTAGTCTATCTTAATTTTTTTGGTTGTTATTGTTTGATTCATCTATCTAATTTGCTATTTTAAAAATTATTTCATTTTTATTATTTTGTCTTCCTTTTTTTGTATTCCTAAATGTGCAATTTTTTATTAACAAAACCTAAAATTGTTGTAATCTGAAGCTCACATTAGTGTACAATTTGTGTTAATTGAGAAAATTAATCAAAAATCTAGCTTGTATGGGTATAAATTAACTGAATCCTGTTATTATTTGGGTGCAATCCCTTAAATTGTTTTGTAAAAAAGAAGTTATTTTTCTCTTAGTAGAGCACACCTAGAGTCTACCCATCTAGGGCTAGCTTTAGTTCAAAAATCATGATAAAGATGTTTAAGGTATACTAGGGTAGTGCTACTTCGATCTGGCCCATGTACAAGGTGCATAATGCGTTTGTGTTGATATTATTTATTTATTGTTTCTTTTTAGGTAAACTTATGGTTTGGGGAGTATATGTAGATGGAGTATTTGTATGTTTTATGATTATTTTATGGTATATTCTACTCTGAATATGATCACTAGCTGTTTTGCTTACATTAAGATCCTTTGGTCTAGTTAAAATGCTCGTGTTAATGTTGTTTACTTTCATGTCTCAATCTTAATTTTGAATGCACTTTCTCCTTTTGAACGTATAGAAAATGATTTCATATTTTCTTATGGATTATATTATCCTTCTCTAGCTTTTACACACTCATTCAAGAAAATTAAAGATACATGGCTGCTTACATTATGAAACTTACATAATTTATAGAATTGGGGTGTATAGAATTGTTTAAAAGAAAGGAATTGTTTGTTAATGTTTGTCATGTCTTCCATTTCAAATTTACATGTTGATGTAGTTTTTGGAGAGCTTGGTTCTTTGATCATCTTTTAGTAGAAACATATGATATGGTACTTGGTGAAGTATTTGATAGGGTTATTAATTGGATCAAGGTTAGTGGGTTGTTAGAAATTGTTAATGACATGGGTGTTTGTAGTCCAACGGTTAGAATAATTTTGTTCCAAGTAGTCCGGCGTTCGACTCCTAGCAAACCAAATTATATATTCCTCTCATTCCACAAAAAGTCTCATTTACCAGTTTTTTTTTTCCTTCCACAAAAAGATGTCCTTATTTTATTTTATTTAATAAACAGAGTATAACTTAGCCTAAAACTTTGCATCATACTATTTAGATCTATAGTTGATGCTGAATTTAAAGGAACAAATATTGTGATTAATGTTTGCTAGCATTCATTAACATAAATTTAAATATATAAATGCCTATTTCAGATGGATATAGGCCATTAACTTTTAATATCGTCCATAAAATAATTATCTTATACTAGTTATTTGTTTATTACTCGGAAATTAAAGTTAAAGCTATTATCTTATACTAGTTATTTGTTTTGGGTTGTGTTTTTAACTCTAGCTTTTTGTGGGTAAGCCCTGGGTATCTCAAAACTAAATTGTCATTCTTCTTAATTTGGCCACTGATATTAATTTATGGCAACAGAGTTGCTGCAATTTAGTGTAAGCTTCTTTCATGTAGATACTTATGTGCTTTTAGTATTTAAACCTATGCTGCTTGTAGCTAGATTTAGCAGTGGCATATGATGTTGTAACTTTGTTACAGATAGAATTATTTAAATTACTTAAATTGCTCCCATCAAATTTTAGTGGAACATGGAGATAGAATTGACAGAATTTGATTAATTATTTTTTGATACACAGTTGAGTTATTAATTTTTGAGTTGTTGATCGCTGGGATTCGTAGCTGCAAAAAAGACTTCTGGAGCGGCATAATATTCCAGCTACTGGTGTAATAACTCATATTTTTATTAATAATTAAATATTAATTGATTCAACTCTGTAACACCCCCTTCCCGAAACAGGAAAGGGAAGTCACGTGCAAAACACAACAAACCTCAAAATTAATAATCAGAGCACTAATAACTTCAAAATATATAATAATGACACACCATCAATGATGAACTGAATATCATTCTCCAAAAGAAAACAAAATAATTGTGGCGCCCCCAAATTCTGACGTTACTGCTTCGAATTTGATTTGTCACGATCTAACACAATAATGACATAAAACTAATACAGCGGAAAAGATAGAATAAATTACATTGATTTAATATAATTATTCTCGTCCCAAGGTCTCGCAACCGATACTATAATACTATCCAAAAGTATTAATTTAAACTGAAACATAGTACTAATACATAATCCGTGCCTAAGCTTATTGCATAAACAAATTCAGAAACTTAAGCAGCATAGTAATTAATATCCTTCCTAAGGAAGAACAAAGCTACTCCGAAACTTTGCCCTTTCCCCTATCCTTGCCTGAAGGTTCACCTCGTTCTGTCTTAACTGAAAGGTTTAAAGAAAGCAAGAATGAGCAACAAATTTGCCCAGCAAGGATATACAATAGGGGTGAACAATATAACGTCCAAATTGCAAGGGTATGACAGTAAAGGATAATTCAAGGATAATAAGGAGAAATCAATTGTTATACATAAGAGTCGCTATGGACTGAAGAATATCAATAGGAATCTTGCATCTAATCATTTCAAGTATAAGAATATGAACATTGAGTAGTCACTAAAGGACTAAGAACTCTTGCTAGAATTAACAGTTTTTTTTATACTGAAAATCCAATAAAAACAAGTACACAGGTGATCAACCTATAGTACCCCAGAGTATGCATAACTGTCACATGCTTATAAATACGCACGTCGGTTCCCCGACAATATATAATTTTCCCCTTTTATGAGGGTTGTTCATCTCAGTAGATAAGAGTCCTCACCAAGACAATTGGTTTGGAATAGTTTTCTAACACATGTATAATAGTCTAACCGAAACAATGGTTTAGACAACTTTTATAATCTTATTCAATGATTTAATGAATACCAATACTCGCAATGCGGTTTAAGGGATATTAATCTTAAACCAATCCTTAGAATATGAATGACAATTTATAAAGCATAGTCATTGCCACATACTTGTATGATACAGGAATATACAAGTTTACATGTTAGCTCAATATAGAGAAAGGGTTCGATTACTTGCACAATATACCACATCCTGCTCGAATGTAAATTGAGTAGGGTTAAAGGAAAACTCGCAATTTGTAAGAGGTTCAAGGTAAGAAACTTTCTCAATATAAGTTTGAGTAAGGTTAGGGAACTTGCCCTTGATAATACTTGCACAACAAATAAAGTTTTGGGTTAGAGAACTTGCCTTTAGCACAGTCTACGAATTTAAAGCTTAATGACACGTTGCAATCCTATTGTATAATAGTTATATATAAGAATTCCATTAGTCATACAATTTCATACATCAAATAATACTACATCATATTTGGATACCAAAACATTGTTACACTTCTACTTTACACTTTAGAATAACAATGCAAGCAATCCACAAGACTCAGATTACAAAAAGAATCGACTTGACCACTCTGCAGGAGGGCGCAGCTGCGCCCTGGTTAAGCTTAGGGACGGCGCAGCTGCGCTGTCCCCTGGCTAGACCAGGGTTGAGCTTTTGCCTTCCTGGTTTCAGTCCACTAACTAGCATACCAATACATTACCAATTACTATGTACACATGTTAAAGAGGTTTGCATGCTCACATGATCATTTCAAGTTTATATTACCACGTAATGAATCTTTAATATAGAACTTTGGTAACATGATGTCAAACAAGCTCAAGAATCCACGTGACTTACCATACCAAGTACTTATTCATATACAAAGGTTATAACATCAAAAATACTCATGCTCATGCGTTCATATCATCTATACTTAGTTAACATAGTCCATAACTTGGAAATTTGCTTAGATTCATGCTTGAACGACGAAATGTTATAACATACTAGGGTAAACACATATATACATCATGTCTGAGAATTATTGGAGTATTAACATGCATGTTCAACATCCCTTAATGAAATTGTTATTATAGCCATGCATGTTTTCTTCAAAGTGTTCAAGTTTGCCTTTAAAAGTCGTTTTAAACAAGGTCGTGATCATCTAGCACACATGAAGCATCTTGGAACCCTATGTCATGTATAATTAGACCATATACACATGCTTGTATGATCAGAACTTGTACATTGCAAGTTTTGGAAAAGTCTAGTTTCAAAACTGTCGACGCCGGTTTAATCCGCTTATGCGGTGATTTGTTACCCTTTCCAATTTTAGCCTTTTGATTGAATGATTTTTGGAAACGGTCGGCATTAATGTCGACGGGGTTTTGAAAGATCGTTTTTATGATGAGCCAATTAACCAGAGTCGCCAGTTGGTATATTTGAAATGGATGTACCAACTCATCCGAGTTTTCGTTTTTTATAAATCGTTGGCTCATATGTGACTCCGAATTAATTGGTCTGCGAACCGAGATTCATAGAGTTCGGGGGCTTGCTTAAGCGAGGGGAAGGTGTTAGGCACCCCCCGACTTCCGTGAAACACGGTTACCGCAATCTTAATGCTTTCCTATCCTTTAATTCATGAAATGTATGTGCATGCGCGCGTGTGTGTGGGTGTGCCTATGTGAATGTTGTGGTGAGTTTGTATGAAAGAATCATTTGGATTTTTAGGGAAAGTCGTGTTTTCTTTTGATAATGCCTTAGAATGTCCTTCGGTTTATACAAGAAAGCTTTATTCTTTATTAGAAAGGTTTGATTTTAATTGTCAAAACTGTAAGGTTTTCATTAAGTGTCGTTTTGGCAAAACAAGAGTTTTAAACCTTCGTCAAAATAGGAATCGAGATCTATACGTTGCTTTCGTAAATAGAATGATGGGCAACTTCTAGGATCTCTTTCACCCTATGCACAAAGATTTAATAAAACATTTCTTATTTTATAAAACTATTTTTTGTGATGTTTGAAAACGACTTTTTTTTCTTTAGCTTTCTCGTTAAATAGGAATCGACGTTTCATTAGCATTCCCAAATTTTAGCCTCGTGATTCTAATAACCTAGTTTGATTGATTTTTACGAAAATCTTAATCTTTTAGCTTTGAAATCAATTTCGTCTCATAAATCAAACCAAGCATTAAAATGCGTTGGGGCTATTCATGGGCATGTAAGCCATCAAAATAACCCCAAACGCCTACGATCACAAGTTTCACTATTTCGGGGCCTTAAACACGATTCTCGCCTTGGCGTCGTTTTAAGACCCGACGATTACATATTTACAATGAAAGATACATCGAATTTATTACATATATCAATAGATGTACATCATCGGATTTGGACCACGGGGTCGCGCTCCTAGGCTCACATCCAAAATTGTTACACACCCACAAGATCCTAAAAATAGCAATCTAAACAATCTATATACAATACATCATTACAACGAGCTAAAAATTCACCAAATGGATATCATCGGGCCATTAGGAGGAATTTCGTTCCATTTGGAACCCTCACTAATAGCCCTCAATCCAAGGATTCACAATAATATACAAGAACAACTACATTTAATATAATTCGGATGACAAAAGCTTAACAAAAATGGTAAAACAAAAGGCTAAAACAAAGGATTTTTCACCTTGCAAATAATCCCCACAATATATATGAATTTGTGTATTGAATAGAGTAGAAATATATGATATGTAATCTCACAAAATGGGTACAATTTCTCACTATTTCTCACTCTTTTCTCTCTTAATTTCTCTCATTTTCTTGCTGTTTTCTCCTTCCTTTCCGAGCTGCTGCCGCGCTGCCTTCTTCCTCCCCTCTTTTTTTTTGTTTCTGTATGCAAAATGGCCTGATAAGGGGCTGCCCTAGGCAGCCGCAGATTGATCTGCGGCTGGCCTCGGTTTCCCCGCGCCCGCCGCGCACTTCAGCCGTCTCGCGCACTACCATTATTTTAATCGTTTGGCCGCAGATCAATCCGCGGCTGGTTGGGCTGATTTTCTCATTTTCCGAACCGCACCTCGATTCTCGTGTCGGATCATCAGTTTCTGCTGGAAGGCTTGCATTTCGCAGTCCGGGAACCGCTGGGAAAAGTGCCACATCATTCATGGGTGTTTGCCTCGCCCGTCATCGTGTAGCCTTGATCGCAAGTCGTCGTGGTGGCCTTGAGTGTTCGCACTTATGTCCACCTTCCGTCTCATAGGCCAGTTGACGATTTTGCCCTCCTGTCAAGGTTAGTATAGGAAACGCAAAATTTGGGTGTCTACAAAAACTATAAGTTTTCTTTCGAAAAACACATGCGAAATGAAGTTGGAATGCTCACGCTATGCAAGGTTAATCATAAATAGACTTTAAACTCATTTATATACTTAATGAAGTCAACCTATCATGTCCAGAACATTAGAAGAACAAAACAAAACAAAAAATATTTCTCAAGTCTGACACTCGGCGTAGCTGCGCCGGTTTGTACTGCAGGGAGGGCGCAGCTGCGCCCTTCCCTGAACGATCCAGGAAGGTCTCTGTTTCGGCAGAGCTCAAACCCATACACGAATTTCTTTACTTAAACATGCTTAAACTCAACCACATTACTATAATACATAGATATAAGCTTAACAAACATCAGGCTAACAATTTTCAAGCAAATTCTCATTAATTCATGCATTCCTAATAATTTAGAAAACTCAATTTTAATAAAATGACTTAACAGTGTATTACCTCTATTGAAGCTTGGAACAAGAATTTCTCCCAATCTAAACTTATCAGAACTCAGCAAGTGAATTAGAGAAGAAATGAACTCAATTTATAGAGAAGTTAGAATCCATGCAAAAGCTTTAACCAATGTGAAGAAGGAAAATTCACTAGGCAATATTGGTTTGGTGTAATAGTGATGGATACTATTTGGGCCACTCCCCATTTCATCATGGAGCTATGGTCTGCAAGGAAGAGGAAGTAGCCTAGGCTTGAAGCCTTTTCGCCATGCACGTAAGTAGCAAGTGACACTCAATTTGGGACAAGAACTCAGACTTTCAATAAGGCTTATTAACATACTTTGATTAAAATGCAAGCTTAAGTCATATAGTGAATTAAATAATTTAATGCTACTATATTGTATCAAATAACGTTACATGTGCACATATCATATAATCCATGTACGTATTAATTCCAGCGAAATCTAGTTATTCGCTAACACCCAAATATTCAATATACATTATTATCTCATAATACATCTATTGCCATAATGTTTAAGTATGGAAATAATTATCGTGTAACAAATATTAATTACCTCATATAATTTAAAGGTATTGTATTTGAGTATTATTAACTCATACTTTCAATAAAACTTTATTATTAATATATCTACATACCATGTCAAAATAAATATTTAGTAATAAATATTTATTTACTAAATTCATTTCCTTTCATAATTAAAATACACATTTAATGGTTCCACCATGCCACATAAACTCCTTTATAAAATTATAGCATTCAACCTACTTTTACTATAAGGTTTTATTCATTACATTCTCACACATTAATGTTACACATCAAAATGCCACATAGGTTATATCATATAATATAAAGGTTACGCATATTCCCACGTTATTTAGTGAATTATATGAATACTCACACATGCTAATGCCACAAAAATATCATTCTTCATATCAATAATTCAAACAATTAATAATAATTATTGCATCACGTTGCCACGCTTGACACATTTCACAAGTTTAATAAACTTCATTATCAACCTTGTCGTATTCTGAATCATCATAAACTTTCTTCAACTTTTAAAAGTATTATCACATTTCATGCCACATAACTCATGTGCAAGTAAAATAAATCCTTTTCTTATTAAATCACTCTTTTAGAAATAAATCAAGAAATCAATTTATCGCATTACTACTATAACAACATATCACTTATTCTCATAAAAAAAATTTAATATTAATATCATTCGAAATTCTCGGGTATTACAATAATCAAAACCTAAAATCAAATAAACCTAGATGGTCAAAAGCAACTCTCTCATCACACTAGCCCTGAATCACCCCTGCAAACCTACCGGAAGAAAAACACAGCATGAGCCAAATGCCCAGTACGGATATAGATATGCAAAGATTTACAACTAAAATACGGAAGCAACTGAGACAAAATACTGAACAAGGTTGAGAAAAAAAAATATAACCTCCAAAGATCTGAATAGAATATATCTGAATCAACAGAATTAACGAAACAAACAGAAGAGTACAAAAATAATGAACTCAAATATCTAACTCAATTAAATGAATTGAATTGAAACGAACAAAACTAACACAATGAAATAATAGGCTGAATTAAATGGTTGAGTGGTATTTCATACCGAGTTCAGAAATATACCTTGCCACATAGGCAAGTCAAATAATGCCCACGTAGGCAATCACAATAATACCACACAAGCAAATCACACATTGGACCGCGAATCCAAATGCATGCAAATCGGATAGGTGTGTTTGGCACAATATCACCAATCCACATAACAGAAACTAGGGTCGACCCATACGCCTCCCACAACAAAAACACCAAATGGCCCACTTCCTCCGGAGCCCAATACGGAGACGCCGTGGACTGATCACACCGCCACGAAAAGTGTCATGTCTCTCGTGCCGAGACGACATGCATGTGGTACCCCCACAGGTGGTTATAGCTCAAGTATACCCTATCGCTTATTCTACAAAGATATGATGTCACAACACATGTAACATAATACCAACAAAGGGTTCTAAACGTACATGTTGAACCAAACCAAATCATAAACATAATGTCTCCAAAAGAAGGTAACAACATGTACCGCTCTACAAAGATCAATAAAGTTTTATGCATGAAGAATAAATTCAAAAGATTACAAAATATGGAGTTTGGAACATCTAGATCAAACTAAAGCAAAATAAGGATCTAATTAGAAACGAAATAATTAAGTGAGTACCAAATTTTGAACGATTAGCAAAATAAACAAATCAATATGATGAGAGTCTCGCTGAGAAACTATGGAATATGTTCAAATTATAATAGAAGGAAAAGATTTCAAATTACTGAATAAAATCAAAGTATTAAAGATCAAACTTCTATTTAAGACTGTCAACAGGAATATAAGAAAAATGTAATGGATAACGAGATATCACAAGATATATAGAATCAATAATCAGAGGAGTGGAGTATGGAATCCGTACCTGATACGCAAAATCACTTATATCACACTCCACAAAATCTTAATCTCCAATGCCAACGATATCAAATACGAAATCTTAATCACCACCTAAATATATTCGCCTCGAATTAAATATAATCCAAACTAATAATTCCATAATAATTCGTAACTCACTTAAGATGCCTTTAATTATCGCCTTAGATCACTATTTTGTTACAAAAATTTTAGATCAGCCATTTCTTAAAATTCATAGCAAATTATACGTTAATCTTTAATGGTTCAAAATTAGTGAAAATATTCTAAGCTTATATATGTATAACATATCCAAAAATTATAACGATCCAACGGCCGGATTAAGAGATATAACCCACAAAATTATACCTAAAAATATAGAAAACTGATTTTCAGATTTTAACGTTTACGTTCAATCAAATTATATTCCTCTGTATAAATTTATCTCCTCTTTCCGATTATCATGATATCTAATTTCATGTCTATACTTTATTTATAAATAATCACCAATTTAAAAATTCTCATAACTAAACCTAAAATCAAAGTACGAAATAATATTTACCTTCCTTGTTCACCTTTCTTCAATACGCAGCAGTAAAGAATCTGACTTGTGGGTCTTTTAGAATCTTCAAAATCTATTCATGTCTCATGAAAATTGTAGCTCTCGAAAAGATACACGAAATATTCTCAAGAATCACTCGATTCGGAGTTAATATGACTGAGTTACGAATTTTTAAAACTAGGGTTGAAAATAGTCGCGAGAATTAGAACAGATTGTGGTTTCCAGTAATTTCAGACATGAATATGATGTTAAATAACTCTTCTAACTCTTTAGAATTGTAGAGAACAAAAAACTGAAGAAATAAGCTTTGGATTCGCTCAATTCCGACATCGGATGAATTAATTATGATTTTTCTAATGAGTTATACTGCGTATAAGTATTCTATGCGGGAATTTAACTAACCAAATTAGAATAGGCTTAGGGTTACATTTTCACTCTTTAAATATAAATAGGAATCAATATGGGAGTTAACAAAACCCTAATGGATTCCTCAATTTTAATTTAATCAATTATTTAATTGTCTACTAAAAGAATTTAACTTTCCAAACAAAACAAGGAAGAAAAAAAATAGTAACTTACCTTTTTCAATTCAATTATACTATTATAAATGAAATCAATTAATATTTAATTATTAAAAAAATATGAGTTATTACAACTGGACTTCCATGTAATTCTTTTATTCTTTTTCTTTTTACATATGCTTCTGTGTTTTCATATGTTTAATCAAAAAAATTCTTTACACTTCCTTATTTGCGATTGTTGTCACTTTGTAATGTTTGTTATTGGTAGTGCAGTTTATCCAGCACTCCTCTAATCTAATTATGATTCTAATTTACATAATTACAGAGGTAATAGGTCTTATACACCCAATCCTTGACTGGCTCGTGTGTGAGACCCCCAAATTCGAGTACTTCAATCCCACAGATTTGGTGTTCACTTTCAAATCAACTTCATAATATTTCACATCTAACTACCCACAATAAAGGATAATAACAATATAATAAAACTTAAATAATAAATTTTCCCATAAGAAGGTTACATCATCATAACTAAATCAATCTCAGGTTATCTAACCTTTATTAAATCATTTGCGGAAACATAAAACACCATCACGTCTATTACAAAATCTTTATGAAATAAAAAAAATAATTAACATCTACTATTACAGCATCTTGTCTTTGCCCTTGTTTGTAGATGGCTCTTCAAACTTTTTGTTTTCATCTGCGTTGTTTTGTGCAAGAGTGAGCGAACAATTGCCCACAAGATAATAGAGTACAATAATAGTATATGAATCACAATCAACTAAGCTTTAATTGGTAAAATATTCTTACTAGAAACAATAATCTTTATTTAAAAGATAGAAGAAGTTCAAAGAAATAATGAACTATTAAACTGAACAACAGATATCAACATCAAGGAATACACTGAGGGTCACAAGACCACAAACTACATCTAGGTTGTCAAGTATTTTTATTTTAACCTTTAACAGTCTAAACGACTATATGAACCATCATCTCGTACTCCGGGTAATCAGCCCTTAGTACTATGTATTGCGCAAACATTTTAACGCTATCGCGTTGCTCTAAAAATAATCCCCCTGATACAGGGTTGTTCCTCTCAACTTGATCATTGAGTTTCGTACCAAAATAAGTTTGGTTTGGAATTAACTTCAAAGAAATCTAAATCTTTAGAATGTACATCAACTATGTTCTAGTTGAATCAGTAAGGAATCTTTAGAACATTCATCAACTATGTACTAGTTGAATCATTAAAGTATTCTAGTCGTTAAAGGATTGATATAATGCTAATCAATTTCATGTGTTGAATAACAACGTTTCACAACTGAATAAACACCGCATAGCAAAGCTATGCTTTTGAAAAAATTTAGAAAGCTAAATTAGAAATTATAACTTAGAATAAATCTGGAACCTTGTTTTAACTAATGAAAACAGAGCTTAGAGCTTGTACGACATAAAGTAAAGTTTAGGAATTTATAAGAATTAGAACTTGCTCATTAAATGATAAAGGATTTTGCTCAACAAAGATTAGGGTTAGAGAACTTGTATAAATATGACAAGTTAAAGAATAAGAACTTGCTCAACATAAAAAGAGGGATAGGAAACTTGCTCAAATAAAAGTTAAGGTAAGAAACTTGCTTAATGTAAAAGAGATATAGTTTAGAAACTTGCGTATAAATAACAAGTTAAGGATAAAAAACTTGCCTCGTGCGTAGATTAACAATATAATACACGTTCACTGATTTATCCTACATATATCATTAGGATCACAATATAAATTAGATACATTAACATTTAACCTTATTGGTTAAATCCCGACTTTAGCTCAACTTGGTAACTTAGTTTAAGTTCGGAACTTCTTAATTAATCACATAGCATAAATACAAATCCTCTACCATATACCACACAAGTCTTGACTAAATATTATAACCAAATCTTATAATTAACAAGTTTAATAATTCTTAACTTTAAATCCTCAAATACACATTCACAATATGTAGAAAATAGCTTAATATCTATTTAACATATTTTCATATTCATTAGATTAGGTTACAATTACATTCATGAAGTTTTACACTTAAAATTTTATAACTGGCAAAATCTGTTAACGGCGCGGCAGCGCCACTTTTGGCCTTCGTTACGGCACGACAGCGCTGCATTTTGCACTATAACATGGCGCGACAGTGCCTGAACCCAGAATCAGATTCTGAAGTTCGCGACACAGCACTGTTCCACGACTAAAAACTCCAATTTCTTTATCTAAACTTCAAATTAAGCATAGCCAATGCATATAAACTTGACACAATCAAAACCCAACATATACATAACCATTATAACAACAACACAACATCAAACACCCAATTATAAATGATTAAAACCTATGTTTATGCTATTTCTTTATTTTTCAACATTATTAGCGAATCAACTCACTGCAACCTCAATACTTAACCAAATCTTATTATTAGATATGCATTATTTTCGTTTTTTAATACCCAATCACAATCTTCTATCAATTTACATATTACAACATGAATTGTATATCAATTTTAGACTCAAAGTGAAAGTAGTATGCACGCAAGCCAATCATATTTGATATGATGTACTATATACTTTATAATCTTATTCGGTTATTAAAGGCATTTTACTTTATCTGCATTGTGCTGTTATATTAAATGTGATAAACCCATAGTTTTGAGCAATGCTTTTAGAATCATGATGGTGATCATGCTAATGAGATCTAAATTCTAGATAGCTCACAAACTAAAATCGTTCCTAATCGTTGGATTAGTAAAAAGGGGATTAGTGATTCCGGATAGATTAGTACATACGTTGCTTGCTCTTAAGAATAGGATGATTGATCTCATAATCATTTGTGTGGAGACACTAAAGCAAGTATGTAGGTGCTTATTGGAGAATTAGTTCACTGAATGTGGCTCGCTAAGGAATACCTAATGGAGTTTTACTCACCTGTCAATAGGAATTCCTCTAGTGACAATAGTATAAGTGATCCTTGGACTTGAGATCATCATAGTATCTTGTGTATGATGAGTTATACTTTGACATGTCCCTTAAAACCTTTAGGGTATATCAAAGGGTATGATTGGGTATAATGAGTTGTACATGGAGATAGGTGAATGATCAACAAAGAATCTACCACGTCTAGTAAAAGATGTGAATGTCATATGTGATTCGATAAATGACAACTCAGTAGTCCTTGGCCAAGGCAGAAATGAATTTAGAAAGGAGTTTCTAATTTGCATTAATTAAAGTTGTGCATTTGAGAATCGAAATACATATAATTAAATAAAATAAGACTTGACAGTAATTCCATATTTTATATTTAATTGGGACACTGTATGATAGAAGGATTGAATTGTACGGTAACTATTCACTGAAAGGTTCTTTTGTGATTAATGTTGAAATCTATATTATCTGCAAAGTCGTTGATCGCTAATGGGGCTTGCCCTTATTGTAGAATATATATTATTTATTTAAATGAATTAAATAGTTTAATTTATTTATTTAAATAAGATTAGAATTGTTCTAATTAATTTATTCACAACCAGTTTAATATGGAGAACCTAAAGGGTCACACCGCAAAAGAAAAATATTTATTTAAGAAGTAAATGGCATAATTATAATAATAAGTTAAGTGTATTTAATTTAATCTATGGAGATAGAATAAATTAAATAGCTTAATATTTATTATTTAATATTTTAGAAATATTAAATATAAATTAATAAGAGGAGTCTTATTATTATTATTACTATTACTATTATTTAATTCCCAATAGGGATTGAGAATTAATTAATAGAAGTACTCTCTCATTTATTCCTAATTAGATTAGGAGTTTAATTTAATTAAAGGAGTTTAATTAGAATAGAAACTCTAATCCTAAATAGTTTAAGGAAGGGTTTTCCTACATCTATAAATAAGAGAAGTCTTATCATAGATTAGGGTTACACACTCTTACATAAGAATTGTGGAGAGTACTTACAATTTTTATAGAGATAAAAACTAGGGTTTTGCCAACACCCATCTTCTTGAACAAGTATTATTCCTTGGTGGATCACCTCTAGAGGCCAAACACTTGGGTGGCTAACGTTGATCAAAGGAGGTGAACTTGTACCCGAGTAAGCTAAAATTCTACAAGGGTATAATTCTTATTCTCCATCTCTTTCGTTTAATTAATAATTGTGCATAAAGAAAGATCATGGTGATTGTTTGTATAAAATTTTAAAATCTGATTTTATCGCGCTTCCGCTTTATTTATGTAATTTGATTGCATGTTCGCGTTATACAAACCTAACAGTGGTATCAAGAGCCAAACTTTATGCGAATTATTAATTGTTTTGATTCTGTATATACATTGATATGTGTTTAGAACAATTTAATTGGGCATAATTGTTTGTGTAAAATTATTTTATTTTATTTTATTTTTTTTATTTTTGTAAATTAAAATAAAGGAGTTTATTTTTATTCAAAAAATTGGATAAATTAAAATAAAGAAGTTTATTTTGATTTGGAATTTGATTAAAAATAAAGGAGTTTATTTTTATTCAAAAAATTGGATAAATTAAAATAAAGAAATTTATTTTGATTTGGAATTTGATTAAAAATAAAGGAGTTTATTTTATTCAAATTTGGATAAATTAAAATAAAAGAGTTTATTTTGATTTGAAATATGATTAAAATAAAGAGGTTTATTTTAATTGAAATTGGATTTCATGATAACTAATTAGAGTTGGAATTGGATTCTATTATAACTAATTGGAGTTGAAATTGGATTTTATACAAACTAATATTGCCCATTAAATGATATCAATGCATATATGGAATGGTTTTATTATTCATGGGATGAATATTATTTATTGATACATATAGAGATATATATGATAATAAATAGGGATTGATTATGAACTATTGACCAATGTGTGATTGGATTTATTTTAGTGGATGCTTGAATGTATGGGTTTTTATAAATGGGGTCTGCGTACCTCGTCTTCTCTAATTTTTTCTTAATGTAAATTCTATCTCCCTCCTATGTACTTCCCCTTGACTGCTGATCAAGGTTTCTATTTATTGTAAATAGTTTTTGTAATAGGACTTGTTAGAATTAATTTTGAAGAATTGGATACAAAGAAGCAAGGAGCGCTTGAAGACCCGTTTGTAATAGAGTCAGGGTTTAAATGTAATAGTTATATTTAAATTTAATTCTTGTACCCCAGGTTTGACCTTTTAGTTCACTTGGTGGCTCTAGTGAACCAAACTAGAATAAAAGTCCATAATCAATCCATGTAGAATATAGTATTCTATATGTGCATGCTTACTATATATATATTATATATTATCCAACATGCTTCGCATGTAAAATAATATGATGCGTATTATATATATATATATATATATATATATATATATATATATATATATCTGTGTGTGTGTGTGCATGCACGCTAAACAAGATGAGACAAATAATAATTACAAACCCCTCAAAGAAATTATATTAACTCCTAAGCGTTCAAAGATATTTGGAATATCGAACGTCGCCTTCTAGCATGGTAAAGTAATAGAGTATTAAATATTTAATATGAGTTTGTTGTGTCACACAAGGCAAGTATTAAATATTTAAGATGTTGCTTTATCACATTTGATGCTTATAAATAGACTGAACGATGTTGTTTTGTTGTGTCACACAAGGACAGTGTTTTTCTTTCGAATATATGGAAGTGCTGGGTTGGACTTAACTTAAATAATTTTGATTCGGATGTGTCACACTTGATCAAAATAATCTAAGAGGCAAAATACAAGGAATTACATAGTGATGTAATTGACAATAGTTGTCTCCCTATTTATTTATATATAGTTTGTTGTGTCACACAAGGCTATATATACATTTGAAATGGGATCCTTATTCTCACTAGCAAATCTTTAATTAGATTTGCCGAACTATATATATTGAGGGTAATATAGTTTGATGAAAAAGTGAGAGATACCAATTTAAAATATAGTCCTAATTTATTTTGATAATTAATTAAATGAATGTATGCTAAAATATTATTAAATTATAAATTCATTTTACAGAAATTTATAATGTCTAATTCACTATCACTGCGTAGCATATTAGATGCTAATTAACCGGACCGAATTACACGGACTGGTTAAGGAATCTGAGAATAGTTCTCAAGGCTGAAAAGCTATCTTATATCCTTAATATACCTATCCCTGCAATAGTTGCAGACAATGCCTTTGAGGAAGAGATTGCTACTTTTAAAAAGTGGCAAGATGATGCACAGTTGGCTCAATGCATCATGCTCGCATCCATGAGTAACGAGCTTCAGCGTCAGCATGAAACTATGGATGCTCTTACTGTACTGCACCTTCAAAGAGTTGAATGGTGAGGAAAGTAGGACTGCTAGATATTAGATATCTAAAGAGCTCTTCCAATCTAGAATAACCGATGGCACTACAGTATAGACAAATGTCCTAAAAATGATCAATCTGATTGAACAATTGGGATAACTGGGTTTTGTATTGGATGAAGAGTTGATCCAAGATTTGATCTTGCAATCACTCCCGGACTCTTTCTCACAATTTATTGTGAATTTTTCACGTGAACAAGCTATATGTCAACCTGCATGAGTTGCTTAAACACGTTGAAAACTGTAAAGAGTTACTTTCTAACCAAGAAAGACCAAGTCTTACTAGTAGATGATTCTTCCAGAAAGCGGAAGAGGGCCAAAGGATCTTCTTAAAAGAAGAACAGTTCAAAGAAGGTATAAGGAAAGGCAATAACTAAGGACACTAAGAACAAAACTGATGCAGATAACAAAAGAGTTTGCTTCCACTGCAATAAGCCTGGACATTGGAAAGGAAACTGTAAGGAGCATCTTGCAGAGGCTAATTAGAAGAAGCTAAGTGAAACTTTGGTTACAGATATAGGTTTGTTCATCATTGAAATAAATCTTTCTGTAAGTCAAGGTTCTACTTGGGTATTGGATACCGGATGTTGTTCTCACGTATGCAATCCAATACAGAGACTAAGCAGAAGTAGAAAACTAAACAAAGAGTAAGTAATCTTATGTGTAGGAATGGAGCAAAGGTTGATGCATTAACATAGGAACTTATAGTTTAGCATTGCCTACGGGCAAGTCTATTAAGCTAATAAGTTATTATTATCTTCCAGTTCTCATTAGAAACATTAGAACTTTCGTTGTTGGACAAGGAAGATTCTGATATTATATTTAAGAACAATTAATGTTCTATTTATAATGATAATGTTTTGTTTGAAACTGGAAGAATACTTGATAGACTTTGTATACTTGACTTACATGAAAAATATTTTGCAAATTGAATAAACTAATAAAAGAATAGGAGATGGTCATTCAAACAGTTGAATGTGTGTATTTGATAAAATACAAGTCTGAATCATTTAAAATGTTCAAAGAATTCAGAAGTGAAACATACTGACAAAGTATTAAGATTCTTTGATCAGATCGAGGAAAGAATACTTGTGCAATGAGTTTCTAGATCATCTCAAAATTGTATTTTCTCATAATGGACACCTCCTGATACGCAATAATTGATTGGTATATCTAAAAGGAGAAATTGTACCTTGTTGGACATGGTGCAGTCCATAATGATTTTTACCGACATTCTAGTATCCATCTAGGGTTATGCCCTAGAAACGGCTGCATATCTACAAAATAAGGTAACCTCAAAAATCCGAGCCCAAGACTCTATAAAGGTTATGGATAGGAAGGATTCCTACTCTTAAGTATGTTAAGATAAGGGGTTGTCCAACTTATGTGAAAAGGTTTCAAAGATAAGTTTGGGACAAAATCTGACAAGTGCAGATTTGTGGGATATCCTAAAGAAATTTTAGGGTATTATTACTATAATCCTACACGTTGTCTTCTTAGATAAAGGTGTTTATAATTGAAGGAGCTAGTGGGAGGGTAATAGATCTTGGAGGAGTTCAAGAACCACAAAGCACTTTAAGTCGAATCGAGGAACCTGTAGATAGACCTATTATACCACAACCGAATCGTAAATCTGGAAAAGTACCGAAGATACCTGAGAGGTATGGATTCATCATAGAGGATGATGATGAGGTACGCATCATAGAGGATGATGATCCAGTTATATACAATGAGGCTATGAGTAGAAGACACTCAGGGAAATGGCAGATGGCCATGAAATCTGAAATGGACTCCATGTATGAGCACCAAGTATAGAATTTGGTTACTCCACAAAAGGGCATAGTGCCTAGAGTGTGAATATGGGTCTTTAAGTGAAAGACTAAGGCAAATGGTAAGGTGGAGACCTATAAGACCATACTTATTTAAAAGGTTTTTCAAGTCAAGGAGTTGACTGTGATAAAACCTTATTACCGGGTAATGCTCAAGTCTATTTGGATTTTGCTTGCGATTGCAGCTTATTACGAAATCTGGCAAAATGGATGTGGAGACGCCCTTCCTCAATGAAGACTTGAGGAGAATGTATGTATGATACAGCCAGAGGAATTTGTTTCAAAGGTTGAAGCAAATCGTGTTTTAAGCTACAATGATCCATTGATGGATTGAAGCAAGCTTCTCAAAGATGGAACATTCGTTTTGATGAGACAATCAAAAGAGTTTGATTTGATCAAAAACGAGAATGAACCTAGTGTGTACAAAAGGGTCAGTGGGAGCACTGTGACATTCCTAGTATTATATGTTGATATACTACTGATAAGGAATAACACACCAATTCTACAATCAGTAAAGATAAAATTGTCTAAACATTCCTCTATGAATAACTTAGGAGGAGCATCTTATCAATTGGGGATATAAATCTACATAGATAGATTTAAAAGGATGTTCGGCTTGACCCAATGAACGTATATTCATTTGATGCTAAAGGCGTTTAACATGGCAAACTCCAAGAGAGGTCTCATGATGATGAGCCATGGAGTGTATCTTTCTAAAATTGTCCCCAAGTAAAAGAGAGATCGCACGATATACTATCATGTATGCAATGAATATACAAGGCCTGATGTTGATCAGTCATATTCTGGAGAAGATCACTGTAAGACAGTGAAAAATATCTTTAGGTACTGAAGATGTGATCATGATTCATGGTAGGTCTGAATTAAAACTCGAGGGCTAAACAGACTCAAGTTTTTCAGACTGACCAAGACGATAACAAATCCACTTTAGGGTAAATAGTTATCTCAAAAGGTGGTGCAGTGAATTGGAAAGGTTCCAAATAGCAAAGAGTTGTTGGTTTAGTGACAAAGACAAAGTATATAGCTGTAAATGAAGCTGCAAGTTGATTGTTTGGATGAAAAGTTCATCACAGAACTTGGAATAGTTCCTAAGTCTTATCTTGGATTCAAACATGTGTTGCGGCACTTTCATTTGATTAGTGGAATCATTGAAAGAGGAGAAGTCACTATAGAGATAGTGGACTCTCAAGAACAACATTGCATATCTATTTACTGAAGCTTTATCCAAACAGCAGGATGATTGTCACTTAGAAAAGAAGGGTATAAGATACCATAGCGATTGGCTTTAGTGCAAGTGGGAGATTGAAAGTAGTATGCACGCAAGCCAATCATATTTGATATGATGTAGCATATACTTCGTAATCTTATTCGATTATTAAAGGCATTTTACTTTATCTACATTGTGCTGTTATATTAAATGTGATAAACCCATAGTTTTGAGCAATGCTTTCAGAATCATGATGGTGATCATGCTAATGAGATCTAAATTCTAGATAGCTCACAAACTAAAATCGTTCCTAATCGTTGGATTACTAAAAAGGGGATTAGTGAATCCGGATAAATTAGTACATATGTTGCTTGCTCTTAAGAAGAGGATGATTGATCTCATAATCATTTGTGTGAAGACACTAAAACAAGTATGTAGGTGCTTATTGGAGGATAAGTTCACTGAACGTGGCTCGCTAAGGAATACCTAATGGAGTTTTACTCACCTGTCAATAGGAATTCCTCTAGTGACAGTAGTATAAGTGATCCTTAGACTTGAGATCATCATAGTATCTTGTGTATGATGAGTTATACTTTGACATGTCCCTTAAGACCTTTAGGGTATATCAAAGGGTATGATTGGGTATAATGAGTTGTACATGGAGATAGGTGAATGATCAATAAAGAATTTACCGCGTCTAGTAAAAGATGTGAATGTCCTATGTGATTCGATAAATGACAACTCAGTAGTCCTTGGCCAAGGCAGAATGAATTTAGAAAGGAGTTTCTAATTTGTATTAATTAGAGTTGTGAATTTGAGAATCGAAATACATATAATTAAATAAAATAAGACTTGACAGTAATTACATGTCTTATATTTAATTGGGACATTGTATGGTAGAAGGATTGAATTGTATGGTAACTATTCACTGAAAGGTTCTTTTGTGATTAATGTTGAAATCTATATTATCTTGAAAGTCGTTGATCGCTAAGAGGGCTTACCCTTATTGTAGAATAAATATTATTTATTTAAATGAATTAAATAGTTTAATTTATTTATTTAAATAAGATTAGAATTGTTCTAATTGATTTATTCACAACCGGTTTAATATGGAGAACCTAAAGGGTCACACCGCAAAAGAAAATTATTTATTTAAGAAGTAAATGGCATAATTATAATAATAAGTTAAGTGTATTTAATTTAATCTATGGAGATAGAATAAATTAAATAGCTTAATATTTATTATTTAATATTTTAGAAATATTAAATATAAATTAATAAGAGGAGTCTTATTATTATTATTACTATTACTATTATTTAATTCCTAATAGGGATTGAGAATTAATTAATAGAAGTACTCTCTCATGAATTCCTAATTAGATTAGGAGTTTAATTTAATTAAAGGAGTTTAATTAGAATAGAAACTCTAATCCTAAATAGTTTAGGGAAGGGTTTTCCTACATCTATAAATAAGAGAAGTCTTATCATAGATTAGGGTAACACACTCTTACAAAAGAATTGTGGAGATTACTTATAATTTCTATAGAGATAGAAACTAGGGTTTTGCCAACACCCATCTTCTTGAACAAGTATTATTCCTTGGTGGATCACCTCTAGAGGCCAAACACTTGGGTGGCTAACGTTGATCAAAGGAATGAATTTAATCGGTGGAATTCAAGGAGAACGCGAAGGAATTGGAGGTGAACTTGTACCCGAGGAAGCTAAAATTCTACAAGGGTATAATTCTTATTCTCCATATCTTTCGTTTAATTAATAATTGGGCATAAAGAAAGATCATGGTGATGGTTTGTATAAAATTTTAAAATCTAATTTTATCGCGTTTCCGCTTTATTTATGTAATTTGATTGCATGTTCGCGTTATACAAACCTAACACAAAGTCAGCTCTATTATACATATACACTCAAGAACACAGAAACCCCTATTCAAAATATGATTTTATGAATTCTTGTTTTTAAAATTCATTTACAAACATCTTAAAATATATTATAAGACTATATTAATAATTACAGTCTATCTTTACACAATTAAGCCATGAAATTCAAATTTTCATGAAAAACACTTAAGAACAATGACAATGGAGTTTTAAAGTTAAATTACTTACTTGAATTCCTTGTTAAATCTTGTTAGAAGATGGAAACTCCCTCTTGCTACACTAATTCCACTTCTAGATACCACAGTGTATTTCTTCTTCTCAAGTTCTCTCTTCTTTCTCTCTGCTTTCTCTCTAACTTAGACTTAGGTTAATGAAAAAAACTGATAGAACACGTAAAACAAAATTGACAATATTACGCGTACTAATCCCCACTAACTCAACAGTTACATCCCACCAAGAGTTGGGCCATCTTTGGCTAAGCTCTTTTTTATAAAAAAAAAACCCTTTTTAATTTATTATTATACTTCCCTTATAATATAGTCCCATGACACACTTCCTTATTTTAATAAAACTTAATATAAATAAATCATTTAATTAATAAATCTTAACTTCTTAATTTAAATAAACTCTTTAACATAAAGTTTATTTGTCACATCATTAGATTAATAATAATATTAATCCCCTTATAATTTATTTCATAAATTATTACATTTCTAATTTCATTATTAAATTAAATTAAACATTATCACTATACAATATCATGTGTATTAAACAATACACTTATTCATTAATTTAATTATCCCATTCAATTAAGATATTGCTAACATATTAGCATAATAAAATACACACAAGTAATAAAATCATTTAACATAATTAAATTAATATTACCATACTTAATTATATTGTTCCACAATAAATCTCATCAAATATTTATTTTATTTAATAAATAAGACCATTAAAATATTTATTTAATTCCAATAAATATTTATAATAAACTACAAAATTCTCGATCGTTACATCTTTCCCTCCTTAAAAGGATTCTGTCCCCAGAATCACGACTCAATTAAACTCATCCGTTACATTCTTCCCCCCTTAAAAAGATTCTGCCTCCATAATCATTACATAAATATTAAGCAAATAACTGAGGATATATATATATACATATATTTACACACATTATTATGTCTTTGAATTCGCATGTAGCTTCTCAAGCATTGTGGTATCTCCACATCATCTTAACAGAAAATATTCATTTACTACTGAGAACTTAATATGTTTTGTCAATTATCCGAACAAGTACTTCCTCACAAAAAATTCTTTCTCAAATTGTAAAGGTTCATACTTTATAACATGTTTATGGTCCTATTTTCTCGGTCTTACGGCCGAAACGTGACATATACTATATATATATATATATATATATATATATATATATATATATATATATATCCTAACTCTGTAGGTAAAAGAACCTCGCAGGTCACTGCACCTATTCTTCTTAACCTCTCAAAAGGTCCAACGAACCTTAGACTCGACTTTCCATTCTTACCATGTATTATCTTCCCCTTCGAAGGAGATATTTTTTTTTAAGAACATGAAACTACCTACTTCACATTCTTACCTTTGTCGATACTGATTCGCATGTTTCTTTTGCCTGTCTTGAGCAGCTAACAATCTAGCTCTTATCACTTTGACGAACTCCGTTGTCTGTTGTACCATCTCTAGTTCTAGCAGTTGACATTCACCAAATCTCTTCATAGCGTAGTGACGTTCTACATTTTCTTCCGTACAACGCTTCACATGTCCATACCTGCATAACAGTTCTTAACATATCCTCTAATGTTCAGACTGTTCTTTTGCTCTACACGTCGATGTGAGGATGGTATGTTGTGATAATTTCCCCTCCGTGTTCCCATGTGTTTTTGCAAAAAATTTCCAAAAATTTGATGTAAAACGTAAATCTCGATACGATACATTTGATACTAAAACATCTTGTTTCGAAATAATTCTTCGACATACAACTGGTCTAACTAATCTGAATTAAACGGACTCTTGATCGGCAAGAAATGCTCGTGCAAAACTTTATCTCTGACTTCCGGAATTGACGGAAAACATATTCTCTACTCAATAGAGTTAGACGATTTTCTATTTGAACAGCTTCTCCTCCGACTCTCTCGAACACCTTACATTTCTATTCCCATTTGGTCATTTTTTGTTATAAGTTACTCATGTGTAGTTAGCAATATAACTCCTCTTAATCCTTTCTACTAAAAGATAGACAATTATTTTTTACAACATTTTGGCAAAACCAATTCTAACTTTGTCCAACACAAAACTTAAAACAGAACCATAGTATCTTTCAACTCTTCTTAGGTCTACTAAGTGTTATTATTCAAAATATTTTGTTAAACTATTAAGTCCACTCTCGCCTCCTTTTCCTTTATACTTCTCTTTTGATCGACAACAACGTTCGATTTAAGTCTTTAAAATTTACCCTTTTTTCTCATATTAAATGTATATTAGTCTTAGTCAATCTCAATTATGAATCTTCATAACATTCTTCTAAAATTCTTCTTTTAAAGTGTTGTTGGTCATGCCGTTAAATTAATAAGTCTCTTCATTTAAAACACATTTTTTTAAAAGAAATAAATAAATAAAACTTCTCACCTCAGACGGTGTGATCCCAAAACATCACCACCTCTATTTTTTATTAGATCTATTGAAATTCCATTTTAATATTTTGAAAACTTTATATATCACATACCATCGCTAGTCAACTCAACTGTTTAGGCGACTTATTACCAGAAAATAAAATACTTTGACTACTTCAGAGTCATAAGGTTTACACATTTTCTTTAAAAATCAAAATTTTTTTCCATGGTTCAATACCCAATCCAAACCTAGGAAAACCTCAGATTTTTCCCAAGTCAACATGGAATTACATCCACCGACATTACGTGATCTTTAATATCTACACGAAAATTTCTATGCATAACCTAACAGGAATCACTACTCGTAATTCTATATTCAGAGAAAAGTCAACTCTTCTTAAAGCAAATATAATTCTTTAGCAAATTAATCAAACATAAATTAAAAAGTAGCACTCGAATCACATAACATGCAACATTTAGATCATTGATCAGAATAGTACCGTGCATTGCACCCTTCACTGTCATGTCGAACATAGGTTCGGTTGGTTAACTTGGCGGCAGTGATTCTATAACAACCAGCTTACCACTGCTGCTTTCTCCTTTGCCTCCACTTGCTTTTCCTGCCGCTTTTTTTGGACAATTTCGAGCCAAGTGCTCCCTCGATCCGCACATGAAACATGCTCCTCTCCTTGGACTCGGACAGTTCGGCGCAATGTGGCCCTTCAAGCCACAGTTGAAGCACACCCTCTTTCCTTTCAAACAAACACCTACATGTTTCTTCCCGCAATTGCCACATACTCCCACTTTCTTCCCTTGCTGATTTCCAACGGTGATATTATCGGTCCACTTTCTTTTCTGAGCATTACCAGTACGGCTACTACCTGCATTAATCCCACATTCATCTCTCTTTTCCCTCTGCTCTTGATTGTATGGCAGTGCGTTACGTTCTCCTTCTACAACAAACGGCCTCTCCAGCCCTGTTGTGAACGAGTTCGGTTGAAATATCGAGATTTGACTATATAGCCAGGCATTCAGAGTATTTACAAGTGTTCCCACTAGCAAATTCACCAACTACGGCACTGGGTTGGCGTCCGCTTCATTATCGTGTGCATATCCCTCGGGGGTTTGTTGACGTTGCTATTTGTTTATAGGTGGCATCTCTTTGTTAAAAATTTATACTATTGGATCTTTATTCGTTTATGTATTGAAACATTTAAGTTTATCACAACCATCTTTAAATAACACATGACGTATCTTAATGAACAACGATATATATATATATATATATATATATTCATTTATTGATCTAAAACATAACAAAGATAGCCTTACTGCTCTCTACATCTTCCTTCCTGTAATAATCAAATTCCAGGACTACATCATCATTTCCATTATTTTATTTCAAAAAAACTTAGGATTTACATTTTTTTTAACTTCCATCATGACTTATATATAACATTATTGCTTTTCTCGTAACCTACAAGAAGATTCCTCGTCGCACAGCTTCATTACGCTCTTGCTCTATGACACGAATCATCGTTTGACATATACCACTGCAAATCCTCGAATTATTCTGGATACTAAAAAAAAACTCGATACTGCACTCTATCAAACGTTTTTTTGACCCGTCGTTTATTTGACCCGTCTTCAACATGATCTACGCGTTTAGAAGTCTTCAACCCTACGCGTCTTCAGCTCTCGCCCGTTCTGCTGACTTCTTTCTCAAGTCATCCTTCGTAATCTCGTTCCTAGTTATTAACTACTCTTCTTTAATACTCTGGCTGAGCTCATATATGCTCCACACCTACAAATTGTGTGCAAGGTTTAAATCGCATCATCCTTCTGTTCTTGAGCGACCTTTTGTATAGCTGCCAGCTCTCCTAACTCCTCGACCTTAAACTGTAACTCTATGTTACCATCATAAATCTCATCATGTAGCTTCACACTGATAGAGTTAAGGGATAACTCTTCGGGACTCTTCTCCTTCCTCATCTAACCCCATATTCTTCTCCAGCTCAAACTTAGGCATCCGATCTGATCCTACCACAGTAACCAACGGGGATGGTTCCCTTGGCACTAATCATTACTCATATTGCTCGATACACATAATACTCGCGATCACATAGTTTATTAAAACATAGGCACATAAGATCTTTTATTGTCTTTTATCTTTAGAACTCGGGGAAGTTCCTTATTTTCTTGATTCCTACAAGGCTAATTCCTAAGGTTTCCCCACCTAAGGTTCTGACCCTACAACTTTAATACCAACTTGTGACACCCCCAAATACGGGTACTTCAATCCCACAGATTTGGTGTTCACTTTCAAATTAACTTCATAATATTTCACATCTAACTACCCACAATAAAGGATAATAACAATATAATAAAACTTAAATAATAAATTCTCCCATAAGAAGGTTACATCATTATAACTAAATCAATTCCAGGTTATTTAACCTTTATTACATCATTTGCGGAAACATAAAACACCATCACGTCTATTACAAAATCTTTATGAAATAAAAAAATAATTAACATCTACTATTACAGCATCTTGTCTTTGCCCTTATTTGTAAATGGCTCTTTAAACTTCTTGTTTTCATCTGTGTTGTTTTGTGCAAGAGTGAGCGAACAATTGCCCACAAGATAATAGAGTACAATAATAGTATATGAATCACAATCGACTGAGCTTTAGTTGGTAAAATATTCTTACCAGAAACAATAAGCTTTACTTAGAAGATAGAAGAAGTTCAAAGAAATAATGAACTATTAAACTAAACAATAGATATCAACATCAAGGAATACACTGAGAGTCACAAAGCTTCGTCAATCTTCTTTGGTTCCATTTGATATAGAAAACTCAAATAGAAGCACTCATTCTGGGTTGCAGATCTAGTTCTGACTCTATCATTTGGATCACCAATGATTAGGTCTTAAGTGTGATCTTTATCCCATCTACTTCCAATTAGAACATCAGTCCTTGTGCCTTCTTATCTGAGACCTTCAAGGTCTAGATCATTTTGCTCAGGTTTAGGAGAATCCTCTATTCGTAGAGTTCCCAACTCAAGAGCTTCTGACTCTACGACTTCTTGCTCTGGCTCTACAATCATTTTCTCTTTGGTTGTAAGGTTCTTTTGTTCTATATTTTCTTGATCATGTACTACAATTTCATCAAACATGGTAGCCTTATTTGGCTCCTTGGTGTCAGTTTCATCAAATGTAACATGAATTGATACTTCAACATTTAATAACCTTTTATTAAATACCCTATATACTTTATTATCAGTAGCATAAATAAGAAAAATACCTTCATCTGACTTAGCTTGAAATTTAGTCAAATAGCTTTTACCATTGTTGAGGATGTAACATGCACAACCAAAGATATGAAAGTCACTGATATTGGGCTTCCTCCTTTTCCATATGTCACAGGACGTTTTCTTAAATGAAGAATGAATAAAAGATCCATTCTGAGTGTAGCAAGCAGTATTGAGAGCTTCAACTTAGAAATACTCAGGTAGCCTTGCTGTAGCTAGAAGAGTTCTTCCTGCTTCTATAAGAGTTCTATTTTTCCTTTTAGCAACTCCATTCTATTGAGGAGTTCTTGGTGCTGAGAAGTTGTGATGAATGTCATTGTCTCCACAGAACTTATCTACTTCAACAAAATTAAATTCTCTTCCATGATCACTCCTAATAACTTTGATCTTTTCACCCTTCTCATTTTAAACTACTCTGAAAAACTTGACCAATTGAAAACTAGTTTCATCCTTAGAGGCTAGAAAAAAGACCCAAGTGAATCTAGTGTAGTCATCTACTACCACTAGAGTATATCTCTTTCCTCCAAGACTAATAATAAGAATAGGCCCAAATAAGTCCATATAAAGAAGTTGTAATGACCTATTATTAGAGTTGACTGTCTTGTTCTTGAATGAGACTTTAATTTGTTTTCCTAGCTGACAAGCTTTGCAAGGCTTTTCCTTGACAAAGTTTAGCTTGGGTAAACTTGAAACTAGATCTTTGGAGGCAAGCTTGGATATATGTCTGAAATTCAAATGAGATAACCTTATGTGCCATAACCAGCTAATATCTTTAGAGGCTTTGTCAAAGAAGCAAGCAGATTCTGTTGAGCTTAGCTTTGATAGGTTGACTACATAGATATTTCCTTCTCTAGTTCTAGTAAGCTTTACTGAATTTATTTCTAGGTCTCTCAGTTGGCATTGATTGTTGAGAAAGATCATTTGGTGCCCTTTATCACATAGTTGGCTAATGCTCAGGAGATTGTGCTTCAAGCCTTCAACAAATGCTACCTTACTAAAGGAGACTACACCATTTCCTATTTTTTTCCTGAATTATTATCTCCAAAGACAACAACAGGACCATTTCTTTCTCGCTGAAGTTTAATAGAAGAGTTTTGTTCCCTGTCATATGCCTTGAGCATCCACTATCTAGATACCAAATTGAATTAGTGGAACTGTTATCCGATAAAAGAACTTAGATTTTACTTTGGTACACAGATTTTCTTGGGTCTTGATAGGTTAGTGCTCTTAGGAACCCAAACCTACCTAACTCTAGGCTTCCTATACACAGGATAATCATAAAAATCACACATTATAGCAATATGACCAAAATAATGACAGGTATAGTATCTAATATAATGCATGCTTGTATGTATATGGATTCCTTCTCTTTGAAGACATATAGAATATAAGAACCTCTAACCTTTCTTCTTGGATCAAACTCTCTTTACTTCCATATTGTTCTATGATTTTGAGAGTTCGTAGGGTGAAAGTTAACTCTATGTTTCATGGCTGGTTGATTCGTAGAGTGAGTAGGAGCTGACTCTACGATCCTTTGAGGCTTGAAGGTAGTCTTAGCTTTACCCTATGATTTCTTAAATCCTATACTAGTATGTGATATATTGTTCTTAGGGATCACCATCTGATCAGCAAAAATAGTAAAGTTTTGAATACTTGATTCAGCAACTTGTGTAGATTTCATAAACACAATACTTCTATAGGAAGTAGAAGGACTATTGTTGCTAGTCTTTAAAGTTGTATCCACACTAGGATCTGAGGACAAGTCCCCAAATCCTAAACCTGATTGATCTGAAATACATCTTTAATTGGTGTTCAGGGAGTCCATAGAAGAAAAAGACTTGTTCCAAGTAGAGATTGTATTTTCCAACTCCTCAACTTTGGAAATAAGAATTGACTTTCTCTGTATAGAATGATCAGTAAGTTTTCTCAATCTCTCATTCTCAGCTTCAAGTGTGGAGAGAAAGCTAGTAGTTTGTTGAGTTATTTTCAATTCAGTTTGTACTTTCTCTTTCTCCTCTTGAAGAAGAGAATGATCTCTTGATAGAACCCTAAACCACTTCATGTATTTATGTAACTCAAATGTTATATCACATAAAGCAATTCTAAGATCAGATATTCAACATCAGGAGAGTTAAAGTCAAATATCTTACTGATATAAATTTTTAATGATTAGTGGTGTTATCTATAAGAACTTCCATAGCCATTAGACAGAGATTGGCCATTTGAGGTCCTTCATTATCACTTGATTCAGAATTTGAGTTATTATTTAAATCACTCCATGATCTCTCAGCTATTAGGCCTTTTTCCTTCTTCTGGTGCTTTTTGTATCCTCTGAAATCTTTCTTTGATGTTGACTCATTCTTCTTCTTGTCTTTCACCAGCTCTTCTCTAAGAGATTTGTTGCATTCAACAATATAATGACCTGACTTTTTCTAGTTGTAGCACAGATCCTTTGAAGAATCTCTTTTGTTATTGTTGTTGTTGTATCTTTTGTTGTTACTTCTGCCTATCCTCATGAACTTTCTTAACTTGTTGGCCAGCAGAGCAATATCTTCATCATCATCGACATCAGACTCATCTTCTATGGGGGCTTTAAAAGATGATTCTGCAACTTTAAGGGCTACACCATTATCTCTCTTAGTTGTTGTTGTAATCTCTACCTTGTGATTTAATTCAAGCTCATAGGTCAAGATATTCCCATAGAGCTTTTGCACTGTCATCTCATGTAAATTCTTTGATTCCCTTATAACAGTGGTTTTGGCATCCCACTTGCTTGGCAGAGCTCTCATTAACTTGATATTAAGGTCTTTATTGGGATAGACTTTTCCAAATGCTCTGAGGGAGTTGAGCAATATATTAAATCTTTCATAAGTGGCAGTAATGTCTTCTCCAGGAATGTGAGAAAACATTTCATATTATTTAGTAAGCAAGGATTGCTTATTTTCTCGAACTTTTTTAGTGCCTTCATGCATGACAAGAAGGGCTTCCCATACTTCTTTGGCAGTTTTGTAATTCACCACATTCTCATACAATTCATCTTTAAGAGCTATGAACATAATGTTCTTAGCTCTTTTGTCAAATGCTACAAGTTTCTTCTCGTTCTCGGTCCACTCTACTATTTACTTGACTGTAACTTTATTTGGATCATCAGAGGTAGGAGCTAGCTTTATTATGAAGTAGGGGTCATTCAACATAACATCAAATAACTCGTTATCAATAGCATCCATATACGCCTGTATATGAACCTTCTAGTTAGTAAATATATCTTTGTTTCACAAAGGTGGCTTGTTTCCACCACCAAACTCAGAACTGATTTTGGTTAGTGCTATGGATGTACTCAAGCGATTAAGCTAGTTTAAGAGAACCAACGCTCTGATACCACTTGTTATTTCTAAAGGCACAAAGAGATCTAGAAGGGGAGGTTGAATAGATCTTTTTAAAACTTTGGTTTAGCGATTTATTACCAATGTTAAATTAAACAAGTTAATTTATTGATTATGCACAGCGAAATAATGTTTTGAAGAAACCCTTTCAAAGATTAATAAAAAATCACAGTTCTAAATTTAGTGTAAGAAAGTGTAGACAAATCACAGGGATAAAACGAATATACTTAAATGCAAAACGTAGAGTACAAAAAGTAAGTACAGTAAGGTAAATGATACAAAGATTTTTAAGAGGTTTGGAGCACAAAAGTCTCCTAGTCCTCCCTTCTACTCCAATAGTAGGGATTTTCCACTAAGAAAGGGTAATCACTCAGATTACAATTCACTAAGAACTGATTTACAACTGATTCACTAAGAATCTTTCAAGTTACACAGACTTGGAATGTACACAGATCACTAAGATCGAATCAAAAAGAAATTGAATGATTTAAGGGACTGCTAAGTAACGTTAAGCTTTTTGATCACAAGACTTAGTAGCAGTTAAGATGTCTAAATTGTAAAGTGAGTAGACTATAAGCTCAGACAGGCAGCATTTTAACTTTATCAAATTTTCTTTTTACTTCTTCTTTTATTATTTGAGGCTGCTCGCCTTTTATAGCTTCACCTTGGGATCTTCTCGTTGTGATTTGACCGTTATTCCATTTTGACTTAGACACCTATCGATTTTTAATTGTTTGACTTTGAAATTTTGTCGGCTATGACCACTTCAGGTCGCTTTTATCGTACTCTGTCAGGTACAGATGTAGCCGCATATTTTTGTCCTTAGCAGATATATAGTTGTTAGACATAACTTCAAGAATGTCTTATCCTTATCAACAACCTTTGGGAGGATCATGTTAGGTTTGTATATAACGCAAGCATGCAATCAAATTACATAAATAGAGCGGAAGCATGATAAAACGGATTTTAAAATTTTCATACAAACCATCACCATGATCTATCCTTGTGTTCAATTATCAATTAAACGAAAGAGAAAGAGAATAAGAATTATACCCTCGTAGATCAAAGCTTCCTCGGGTACAAGTTCAACTCCTAGTCCTTCGTGTTCTCCTTGAATTTCACTGATGAGATTCCTCCATTAGATCAACGTTAGCCATGATGAGGGTGTTTTATACACACAATTTGGGTACCTTTGACCTTGATAGTTTGTTAGTTTTTAGGACTTTTATATGATTTTTAGTTATTTTTATCATATTTCTACATAATTTAGTCTTGAGTTATTTTTACATGTTTTATGTTGCTTTGATGCACTTTCATTATGTTTGTAGGAATGGAAATAAAGACTTCTCGGATCGATGCTCGTAATGACCTTTTTATCCGTGCTTGGACGTATGTGCCCGAATGGTAGTCTGATGGAAAATTGTGTTTGGCGACGCTCGGGGCTTAATTTGATAACATTTGGTAGTTGGGCGTGCACGGCATTGGATTGCGTGCATGGCGTTTGGCGTCGACCAAGCCACAAGGGCAAGCCCATGCGTGGATTTCCGTGCCCGAATGATAATACGGTGAAAATTAATGTTTGATGATGCTCGGTGTTTAATTTGATGAAATTTGGAAGTTGAGCGTGCACGACGTTGGATTGCGTGCACGGCGTCGGGCGGCATGTCGCACGGCGTTGGCACTGGACGCTGACACTCGGCAGGCGCAAGCAGGCGGGCGCGCAGTGCTGGCGTGCGGGTGGCCAACAGGCGCGGACGTGCGGGCGCACGCCTGACCGTGCGGGTGCGCGTGCGGGTGCAGCAATTTCTCGGCAGCCTGCTCGGCAGGACGTGCGGGCAGACGGGCGGCCAGCAGGCGCCGGCGTGCGGGCGCACGCCTGGCCGTGCGGGCGCGCGCGCGGGTGCGGCTGCAAGCTCGGTAGCCAGCGTGCGGCAGGCAGGGTCCTGGGCGCGCGCGCACCAGGCGCCGTGCGGGCGCACAACGCCGTCCTGAGTGCTATCTGACATGCCATCAGTGCGATCTGAGCTGCATTTTGTCCGAGTTTGGCTAGGGTTTCTTGAGGAAGACTATATATAATCTCTTCTAAGCCTCATATCAGATATCTAGAGAGAGGGAGGCTACAAAATACATCTAACAATAGGGCTAAAGGCTGCAAATCAAGCTGAATCAAGCCACAAGCCAAGGAACTTAGTCAACAAGAATTGCAAAACCAAGGAGGAAAGCTGGAAACCAACGGCAACCAAAGAAACAACAGCTAAACAACTTCAAAAGTGGTTTCTTTTCTAGATTTTCAACTCCTTTATAATTCGAATTTGACAATGTATAAATTGAAATTGATGTCTATTGTAGCTATCATGAACTAACCTTCTATTCTAAGATTGCAATAGAACCCAACACTTAAACTGAATTGAATTCTCTCTCTATTGATTTTAGTTATGCATTTGTGAATTGATTGTCATAAACTTGCTTTCTAGATTAATTGTTTGGCCCGTAATTACCTTGGGAACCTATATGAACTTGACGAACGGATTATAGGTTAAGACCTAGTTATGATAACATGCGAGAGTATAGATTGTTGTGGGTTATTAATCAGATTAAGTGACGTGTGTCTTACTAATTATCTGCAATAATAGGTATCTTGATAGTAGTTGGGATAGATATATACCTAATTATCGCATGCAACCAATTGAGAATCTAGTCTTAATGACTTCCGATGTGAAAGTTGGTAATTGAGGGGACGATTAATTAGATTTGGTGACACGTGTCTATTAATATTTCCTGAAATTAGTCTCTTGATAGTGTATAGGATAGACATATACATATGCACCACTTAGGAAGATTCGTGATTGACCATCGACAGAGGCTCTTATGTAGTTTTGATTTTTCGGTTGTCAATTCGTTGTTATAATTGATTGAAAAGAGAGAGTTAGGAAATTCAAATGACGTGTTGGGGGAAATTGTAATCTTAGACCTTTCTATCTTGATATTTTACGGCATTTTATTCATTACTCGACTTGTGAACTCAACCAATCAACAAACAATCAAGCCTTTATCATTTAAATTAGATCAAATTGATATACGATTGGTACTTGGTTATTATTTGTCACAATTCCCTGTGGGTTCGATGTCGACGCCGGGTTTTTCTCGTCTCTTTTTCTTTTCCTATTTTAGCCTTTTGGTTTTGGTGATTTGGGGGAAAAGGTCGGCCTTGATGTCGACGGGGTTTTGAAAGATCGTTTTTTATGATGAGCCAATTAACCAGAGTCGCCAGTTGTTATATTTGAAATGGATGTACCAACTCATCCGAATTTTCGTTTTTTTATAAATCGCTGGCTCATATGTGACTCCGAATTAAATGGTCTGCGAATCGAGATTCATAGAGTTCGGGGGCTTGCTTAAGCGAGGGGAAGGTGTTAGGCACCCCCCGACTTCCGTGAAATACGGTTACCGCAATCTTGATGCTTTTCCTATCCTTTAATTCATGAAACGTATATGCGTGCGTGTGTGTGTGTGTGTGCCTAAATGAAAGTTGTGGTGAGTTTGTATGAAAAAATCATTTGGATTTTTTAGGGAAAATCGTGCTTTAGTTTTGAGAATGCTAAAAAATGTCTTTTCGGTATTTACGAGAAAACCTTATTTTCTTATTGAGAAAGATTTGATTTTAAATTGAGAAAAGCTATGAGATTTTTATTAAGTGTTTGTTTTGGTAAAACGTGAGTTTGTTAAACCTTAGCCCAAATAGGAATCGAGATTTATACGTTGCTTTCCTAAATGATAGGCAATTTCTAGAATCTCTTTCGCCCTATGTATCAAGGTTTAGTAAAACGTTTATTTCTCTTTATAAAACCATTTTTTGTGACATTTGGAAACAACTTCCTTTTAGCTTTCTCGTAAAATAGGAATCGATTTTCATTAACACTTCCAATTTTTAGCCTCGTGATGCTAATATCCTACTTTGATTAATTTTAGCAAAATCTTTATTGTCTGGGCTTTGAAATCTTTTTGTTGGGTGTTTACAAATCGAACTAAATATCAAACGCGTAGGGGGCTATTCATGGGCATGTAAGCCATCAAAATATCCCCTAACGCCAACAATCACATATTTCACTATCACGGGGCCTTAAACCCGATTCTCGCTCTAGCGTCGTTTTAAGGCCCAACGATTACATGTTACAACAAAACGAGTACCTTGCCTCCATTACATATATCAAAACGTCCATCATCGGATTTGGACCCCGGGGTCGCATTCCTAGGTTCACACCCAAGATTACTACATACCCGCAAAATGAATACTACGAAACTAAACAACACGGATTTGCCTAATACACCATGATATCCGAAAATGATAATCTAAATAAATTACATCTAAGAAATCACCATAAATAAGCTAGAAATTTCACCAATTGGATATCCTCGGGTTATTAGGAAGAATTTTGTTCCGATGGAACCCTCACTAATAATCCCTAATCCATGATTTCACAATACAATGCAAAAAAAGGATACATTTAAGAGGATTCGGATAATAAGAGCCTATCAAAAATGGTACAAACAAATGTCAAAAATAAAAGATTTTCACCTTGCAAAATGATCCCCACAATATGTAGGAATTTGTGTATTGAGTAGAGTAGAAAATATGAGATATAATCTCACAAAATTGGTACAATTCCTCACTCTTTTCACTCTTTTTCTCTCCTAATTGCCCTTATTTTGTTGCTGTTTTCTCCCTATTTCCGAGCTGCTACTGCTGGATCTTTTTTTCTTCTTCTTCCCCGTTTCTGTATGCGAACTGGCCTGATAAGGGACTGCCAAGGGCAGCCGCAGATTGATCTGCGGCTGGCCGCAGATTGATCTGCGGCTGGCCCTTGGTTCTCCCCCCAGCCGCGCTCGAGTTCCGTGCGCTCGAGTCCCGTGCCGTCTCGAGTTCCGTCCTTGGCCGCGGATTGATCTGCGGCTGACTGTGCTGATTTTCTTATTTTCCGCACCTCATCTCGATTTCCGTGCCGTACCGTTGATTTCCATTGAAGGGCTTGCATTCTGCAGTCCGGAGATCGCCGGGAAACGTGTCATGCCGTCCGGGTAAGTGCAGCGATCAGTAACTGACTCCCGACATCTGTGCGTCGTCGTGTCGGCCTCGATCTCGTCTAGTGGAGATGGCTTTGAGTTTCATCTTTATGTCCTCCTTCCATTCTCGTGGGCCGGGTCCATGGACGAATTTGCCCTCCTGTCAGGGTTAGTATAGGAAGTGCAAAATTTGGGTGTCTACAGCTGCCCCTCTTTATCATGTTCATGAAATGATGAATGAAATGAACAAGATAAAGAATAGACACCTGATGCATGAAGGACAATGCACATGGATGACAATACATACGTGATGCTACACATATGCCCTACGATGCAACGTATGATGCAATGGATGCAATCATATTCGTAAAAGGGTATCAACGCAATGCGGAGGATCGTCTCGTAACCCCCGGTTATCGTCGCCGGTTGGTTATCTTGTCGGAGCCGGTTATCGTCGCCGGACATCCATCTCGTAATCGCCGGTTATCGTCGCCGGTCGATCCTCTCGTCGGGGCCGGTTATCGTCGCCGGACACCCATCTCGTAACCCCCGGTTATCGTCGCCGGTTGGTTATCTCGTCGGAGCCGGTTTTTGACGCCGGACGTCCATCTCGTAATCGCCAGTTATCGTCGCCGGTCGATTATCTTGTCGGAGCCGGTTTTCATCGCCGGACATCCATCTCGTACTCGCCGGTTATCGTCGCCGGTCGATCCTCTCGTCGGGGCCGGTTATCGTCGCCGGTCACCCATCTCGTAACCCCCGGTTATCGTCGCCGGTTGGTTATCTTGCCGGAGCCGGTTTTCGTCGCCGGACATCCATCTCGTAATCGCCGGTTATCGTCGCCGGTCGATCGTCTTGTCGGGGCCGGGTATCGTCGCCGGACATCCATCTCGTAATCGCCGGTTATCGCTGCCGGTCGATTATCTCGTCGGAGCCGGTTTTCGTCGCCGGACATCCATCTCGTAATCGCCGGTTATCGTCGCCGGTCGATCCTCTCGTCGGGGCCGGTTACCGTCGCCGGTCACCCATCTCGTAACCCCCAGTTATCGTCGCCGGTTGGTTATCTTGCCGGAGCCGGTTTTCGTCGCCGGACATCCATCTCGTAATCGCCGGTTATCGTCGCCGGTCGATCGTCTTGTCGGGGCCGGGTATCGTCGCCGGACATCCATCTCGTAATCGCCGGTTATCGCCGCCGGTCGATTATCTCGTCGGAGCCGGTTTTCGTCGCCGGGCATCCATCTCGTAATCGCCGGTTATCGTCGCCGGTCGATTATCTCGTCGGAGCCGGTTTTCGTCGCCGGACATCCATCTCGTAATCGCCGGTTATCGTCGCCGGTCGATCCTCTCGTCGGGGCCGGTTACCGTCGCCGGTCACCCATCTCGTAATTCATTTTCACTAGACACATCAAACGGCTGCAAGGGAGCCAAGGGGACCCACCAGGGCCAGCCGCAGATGGATCTGCGGCCAGCCGCAGATAGATCTGCGGCCAAGATCGGGATTCTTAAGCGGCTCGCCGCCTCCAGATCTGTCACTTTCAACTTCGTACCCCACATAGATTCTTGAGATTTTGCTCGTTTGCCAAGGCCTTTTGTCGATTTCTCCAACTTTTCTGCAAAACCGCTCCGGTAGGATCGCCCTACGCGCTACAGGTAACACTTTGACCGTTCACTTTTCAATTTCGTCAGCGTTTTACTATACATTTGGCTATTTGCATGTTTAGAGATAGAAATGTATGCTTTACAATGCTATGCTATGTATTATCATATATGCATGCTATGTAGCAATTGTGTGAGTCCTATTTTATGCTCATGATGTGGTCCCACATACTGTTATTCCTTTTCTACAAGAAAATCATGCATTACTGTACTTTACATGTTGTAACTACACATATGAATGCAATTTTGATCTGTTTGAGGCTTGGATTGATTGAAAACACGTTTGGCTTATGCCTGGGATGTCCATTTTACAAACGGAACTCTGCCGAATTTTTTTTTTTTTTTTTTTTTTTTTTTTTTTTTTTACATACCATAAACATGCATCATGTTGCATTAATTATATGATGTGGGTAGGAATTTAGAATATTCGTTACATAATTCAAAAGGGAACTTACCTTCCTCCTTGCCTGTTCTGTCCAGCTATGGATCCCGATGCTCATAGTAGCTCCTCCGTGTCACGGACCTCAGGTGTTCGTCGTCGTAGGGCTGCACCTGCCCCCGTTCCTCCTCGGACCCGTCAGGCTCGCCGCTTGGCGGAGGCTGTCATTCGTCCTGCTCATCCGGACGTTGAGGAGGCTGTTCCTCCGGAGGTCGCGGCAGAGGGACCATCCTCCAGCACATCGGCTCCATCTCCTCATAGTGCCCCGTCTGGCGCATCTGTGCAGATCCCCGATCTATTGGGTCGGGATCTCAGTCGTCATCCCTCGGCATCTCTCATGGCTAACGAGGTATATTCGGTTCTATTCTGATTTTATTCTCGATTTCCCAATGCTCCTTTTATCCGGACTGACCCATTGGTGACTGCCCCAGGTACCCGAGTTTACTCAGCTGAGGGGCAACTGGTTCAACATCTACTCCCTTTACACGGCTTTGCACAGTGACTACCGGGCGGTGGTGGATTCTTGGGGCTTTCGTCACTTCTTTACCATCATTCCCCGGCAGTGCCCCTGGGGTTACATGAGGGCCTTATCAGAGCGCTGGTTCCACCAGACACAGTCTCTTCACCTTCTGGACTGCGAGGTTGTGCTGACCCCCTGGGATTGGAGATACATTACGGGCATAGAGTTTGCCGGGTCCCGCGTTCCTCTAGATCTCGACATCACTCCTGTGGAGGTCCGGGCTTTATTGGGCTTCGGTGCTGAGGATCGGGTCTTTAAGGCCCGTAGCATTCGATCCGGTGCTTTGGCTGTCGATGCTGTTGGGGGTCTGTACGCACTGCCCATTCCAGCGGATCAGGGCACCAGGGACATTCTGCTACGACGCCTGTTCCTGACCATCATGAGGGGTTGTTTTCTGGGGAACAACTCCTCCACCATTCATTTCAGCGTCGTAGGAGTGGTCAGAGACGTGGACCGCATCGGTGACTATGACTGGGGGTCATTCACCTTTGCCTATTTCCTCCATGGCATGCGTCTACGCTCGGAGGGCCAGACAGACGCTTGGCTCGGATTCTATCATTTTCTGCTGGTGAGACTTCTTTCTTTTTTCTTAATGTATTTCCCGTCAATTCATTTCTTTTCTTTCTGCGTCTGTCGGTTACTCATGCCTTTCACTGTTTCTGTTCGCAGTTCTGGGCCTACGAGCGTCTTCCATGCCTGAGGCCTGTCACTACTCTCGGCCTTGATACTTATCCCCGGGGCCGACGGTGGCATCACAGCACTCTGGAGGAGGTCCCGATATCAGGCAGCTTTGCACACTGCCGCATCCAGCTGGAGCTGATCACTGCGGTAGATGTCATCTGGATTCCCTACCTCTCCGAGCATTTGGCTGAGGGGTTTGATGCTGGGAACCCCTCTGGTCCGGAGTTCGAGCTTTCCACCCGTCGCCTCACTTTGCAGAGTATTGGAGGATGGGTGATGTATTTGGGGGAGCGCGCATTCAGATGCGTCACAGGAGAGATCCGGATCCCGCATTCCCTTCCTTTCACTACCTCCTGGCCGCTGGACTCTCAGCCCTCAGGGATCATGCTTGCAGGGGAGGACGGCCGGATGCTTTCTACGGGTCCCAGTACGAGTGATGCTTTCCGTATTTGGTGGGTGCCCCGCACTATCGGTCCTCAGACCCGGGCCACATTCTTCCTCGGGGATATGGTCCCTGGCTCGGTGATGATGACTGACTGGGCAGCCTGCGTTCGGAGCCCTACCCATGCCGAGCAGATTGCCACTCTGACCCGTCAGGTAGACCAGTTGTCCCTATATCTTCGGGTGCTGGGCCGGACTCCAGAGGATGCTTACACCTATGATCCTGATGGTACGGGTTATGATGCAGGGCCGAGCTCATCTGATGCCACCGCGCGGCTATACATCCCCGACATGAACTTTGGGCCCTCGACTTCGGCGACCCCGGGGGATCAGTTTGAGGATCCCGCCTTCATAGATGAGATTGACTTTATCTAGATCAGGATAGGATAGGGCTTTTCGTACCAGTACCTGTTTAGATTTATTTTTCATTTCATGCACTATGTACTGAACTCATTTATTTATTTATGCACAGTTCTTTATCTTTTATCCTCATGAAATTCATATGCTTTATTATTGACTGTACGATGCATGCTTTTTATTCATGGATAGAAAATGACCCCTGTATGGTCCTTTTGATACTATTTTCACAGATGACGTCCTCAGATGTCGTGGTATGCTTGGATTCCATTCCTCCTACAGGGTTGCTTGGCAGCCTCCTCCGTTGGTTGGACGGTTTATCGCCGGCCGACAGGGTCATCGCAGATGGTCTTTTGGGACATTCTCGGTCCTTATTAACCTTTCAGGTGCCAGCGGGCTTTGTGGATGGTATTTTGAGATATTGGGTCCCTGTTCGTCAAGTGTTCAGGCTAGGGACAGTAGAGCTGACCCCCACCCTTGAGGAGTATGCTCATTTCACCGGCCTGCCTTTGGATAGACCCTGTGTCCGGGTCACGTCTGGTCCCATGCGCCGTCAGTTCTTGACTTTTACTGGGTTGCGGAGGGCGGTTCTGCTATCGGCGATCACATCAGATCACCTGGTTCCTCTTCATTTTTTGATTGACCGATTCGGCTCTCCTAACAGTTTTCGCCACTTTCCTGGGGATTTTTCTGTATCGGAGGAGCGCTGGGGAGTTCTGAGGCTAGACGTTCTGATGGCCTGTATCATCTCAGTTCTGTACTTGCCCGCGGGACCTGATCATTTGGACATGCGGGTGGTCGCGGCCGTCAGGGCCCTTCAGGAGGATCACACCATTCTTCCCATGATATTGGCGGATACTTACATGTCAGCCTCATACTGTCAGTCCTTCCGAGGCAGAGTATTCCGAGGGAGCTCGACTTTGTTGTATGTGTGGTTCATGAGTCATCTTAGTCCCATCGGCCATCTCCGTCGCCAAGGGTTTTGCTTCAGTCATGACATAACCACGCAGTTTTCATTTCGTCCTGTGAGCTGTACTGATGCGGCCTCCTGGACAGCATTTCTGTCGGTCATCGAGGATCCCTTTCATCTCCTGGTTTATTCGGGTTATTGCTCCTTTATGAGCTTCTTGACTCATGTGCCCGACCTGGACTTCATTCCCATTGCTGGCTTGAGGGGTGTGACGACTTATCATCCCATGGCGGTGATGGGGCAGTTTGATCAGACACAGGATTTCCACCTCTTCACGGGCGCGGCCGACTACCGATTCCCTATATCATCCCAGACAAAGAGAGACCTACTGCGGGTATATGATCTTTGGCCTCGTAGGATCCTGGCCGAGTATAATGATAGTTGCCCCATCCAGACATTCGCTTATGTGCAATGGTTGCGCGGAGATTCGGATGCGGTTGGTGTGAGTCAGACTGGGACTTTTGATGACTCTGGAGTGACTTTCCCAGACGATACCATACATCACTCGATCTCAGCCGACTCTCTCCCTAGTCATGACACTGAACATAGCCGGATCCGACTGTCTCTGATGGCTATTGAATCTGAGAGGGATGCCACCATTGCTGAGAGGGATGCTGCTATTCTAGCCAGAGATGCTGCCATAGCTGATAGAGATGTCATTGCTCTTCAGGCTAGGACAGTCATAGATGCACACTCTGGGACTATCAGCCGGGCCGCTGCCTTGTTGGACCGCATCGACATGATGGGACAGCAGATTTCAGGGGATGCTGATGCCCCAGATCTATCCACCACCCTATCCATCCTGCTTCAGTTAGTTGCAGATTTGTAGATTGTTTTATTTCCTGCATAGACTATGTTAATTTCATCGGTTATTGAGAAGGAAATCTTGTAACAAAAGACTTATATATGTAAACAGGTATTTAAATTTAGTCATTTTCCCTCTTTGTTGTATCGTTGCCCTTCATTGGATCATCATTTTATCCGGTTGATCATGATTTTGACATTTCGCTTTCTTTCTCTTCTCAAGTCCTGACGGAGATTTGACAGATATGGCCGTACCCCTGTCGATTTCATTGGATTGAGTTTCAGACTTTGGCTAACTGTTTGGTTTGATCGGGGTTATGTCAATTTGGTATGGAAAGGATTGGTTGGCTGGTTTCGGGAAAGTTTTGAGGGTTTAGGCAGGTTTATCTGGCTGTCGGGAACTGACTTTGTTTTAGGGGAAGGATTATTTTTTTTTTCATGGCTCGGACCGCGCCATAATGGCTGCCTACGTACCCCCACAAGTTGGGAGATCAGGTCCTACGTAGTTCGCTCCTCAAAGGAAAAAGGAAATTGATGATTTAAGCGTAGAATCGCTTCACTGAGTCAGAATTTAGGGGTTGTGGAAATGTCTCACCATCCATTTCTTGCAATATGAGGGCTCCTCCGGATAGCACCTTCTTAATTACAAAAGGTCCCTCCCAGTTTGGGGCAAACTTCCCCTTGGCTTCGTCTTGGCAAGGCATGACTCTCTTTAGCACCAGGTCATTCTCCTTGAATTTCCGAGGTCTTATCCTTTTGTCATATGATCGGGAGATCCTTCGTTGATATAACTGACCGTGCCAAACAGCAGCCTCCCTCCTTTCATCAATTAGGGCCAACTGGTCGTATCGATCTTGCATCCAATCCTCCTCGCTTATCTGAGCATCGATCATTATTCTGAGGGATGTCATCTCAACCTCAATTGGCAGGACGGCCTCCATTCCATACACCAAAGCGTAAGGGGTTGCCCCTGTAGAAGTACGCGTTGATGTTCGATATGCCAGCAGGGTGAGGGGTAGCAGATCTGGCCATCCCCGATGATTAGCAGACATTTTTGCCATGATCTTCTTGATGTTCTTATTGGCAGCCTCCACTGCCCCATTCATTTTGGGACGGTAAATGACAGAGTTGAGGTGTTTGATCTTAAACTGGTCGCATAATCCCTTCATGAGGGCGTTGTTCAAATTCTTAGCATTGTCGGAGACCAAAACCTCAGGTTGCCCGTATCGACAAACGACATTATTCCTGATGAACCCAACGATAACCTCCTGAGTGATTTTGGGGAAAGAGGCTGCCTCTACCCACTTGGTGAAATAATCGATCATGACGAAAATGAATCGGTGCCCGTTGCTTACTTTGGGCTCTATTGGCCCGATTACATCCATTCCCCACATTGAGAATGGCCAAGGGGAGGTCATACAGTGCAGTTCATTGGGGGGCGTATGGATCACATTACCGTGCGCTTGGCATTGATAACACCGTTTGACATGATCATCGCAGTCGGCTTTCAATGTTAACCAGTAATGCCCCGTTCTCAAGATCTTTTTGGCCAGCATCGGTCCACTCATGTGTGGCCCACACACTCCACCATGTATTTCGTTCATAATCCTTTGGGCCTGCGCCTGATCCACGCACTGCAACAGTCCCAAACCGGCATCCCTCTTGTAGAGTGAATCCCCACTCAAGTAGAACTTCATCGCCATTTTTTGAATTCTCATCCTTTCAGTTCGACTTGCCTGGTCGGGAATGGATCTATCTCTCAAATATTCCCTGATGTTATGATACCAGGGCTGCCTTGTCAACCCCACCTCGTCTGATAACACTGCCACATGCTCCTCATATGCCGGGGCATTTTGTACGGCTATCTCCACCTGCGGAATGTCTTTTCTTTTGATTATCCGGATTAAGGAGGCCAGGGTTGCCAACGCATCTGCAAAATCATTCCGACCCCGGGGGATATGTCGAAAAGCGATATCTTCGAACTCTTGCATCAGCTGGGTAACACAACGATGGTACGGGAGTAATCGAAGCTCTTTAGTGTTGTACACCCTGATTGCCTGTCTGATTACCAATTCTGAATCCCCGAACACTGCTAGCCTCCTCACTCCCATGTCGCGGGCCAAGCGGAGTCCCAAGATACATCCCTCGTATTCCGCGGTGTTGTTCGAATTGCTGAAATGCAGTTTAGCGGCTACGGGGTATTGTTCTCCGGTGATAGAGACCAGGACTGCTCCGGCTCCTGCCCCTTCAGCATTCATGGCACCATCAAAATACAGCTTCCAGAATTGTCCCTCATCATTGCATTTCGTATCTGATACCCAGAATATATCTTCACCCGGTAGAGGAGTTTCTAATGGTTCCATCCCTCCCGACGGCATCTCGGCCAACTAATCTGCGATTCCTTGCCCCTTCATGGCTTTCTGAGTTACGTATACCATGTCGAACTGCTGTAAGATTAACTGCCATCTTGATAGTCGACAATTCAACATGGGCCTTTCAAAAATATACTTCAGGGGATCCATTCTCGATATCAGGTATGTAGTATGCCCATGGAGGTAATGCTGTAATCTCCCTGCAGCCCAGGCCAGAGCACAACAGGTCTTTTCGATGGGAGTGTAATTCTGTTCACATTGGCTAAATCTTTTGCTGAGGTAATAGATGGCCTGCTCTTTACCTGCCTCATTCTTTTGTCCCAGCATGCATCCCATCGCAATGGCATTGACCGATATGTACATAAACAGGGGGATCCCATCCTTTGGGGGTACCAGCACCGGTGCCTCAGTCAGCTGCTTTTTAATGGTCTGAAAGGCCCTCTGACATTGCTCATTCCATTCTTGGGAAGCACCCTTCCTCAACAACTTGAAAATTGGCTCGCACGTAGTTGTCAAGTGGGATATGAAACGGCTGATGAAGTTTATTCTTCCCAGGAATCCTCTTATCTCCTTCTCTGTGTGAGGTGCCGGCATATCCACAATGGCTTTAATCTTTGCTGGATCCAACTCAATGCCCCGATCACTAACCAGGAATCCCAAGAGCTTACCCGATTGTACTCCGAAAGCACACTTGGCTGGATTGAGTTTCAGGTTATACTTCCTGAGTCGATCAAATAACTTTTTAAGATGGGCTATATGGTCAGATTTTACCCTTGATTTCACAATAATGTCATCCACGTAGACCTCTATCTCCTTATGCATCATATCATGGAACAGGGCTATCATAGCTCTCTGATAGGTAGCCCCTGCGTTTGTGAGACCAAAAGCCAATCGTCTATAGCAGAAAGTGCCCCAAGGGGTGATGAATGCGGTCTTTTCCCGATCTTCCTCCGCCACCATTATCTGATGATATCCTGCGAAGCAATCCACAAAAGAGTACATTTCGTACTGGGCTGTGTTATCCACCAGGATGTGTATGAAAGGCACCGGGAAGTTGTCCTTGAGACTGGCCTTGTTTAGATCTCTGTAATCCACGCATACCCTCACCTTTCCTCCAGGTTTAGCCATTGGGACTACATTGGATAGCCATTCCGGGTAAGTGGACACCATAATGATTCCGGCCCTGAATTGTTTAATGATCTCCTCTTTCACTTTTAAGCTCCACTCAGGTTTCAACTTCCTTAGCTTCTGCTTGACAGGCCTGAAACCCTCCTTGATGGGCAACCGGTGGACCACGATGTCGGTGGACAATCCGATCATATCCTCGTGCGACCAGGCAAAGACATCCTCATATTGGCTTAGCAACTCAGCTATTTCTACTTTTTGGCTGGTGGTGAGGTCTATCCCTATCTTGAGTTCTTTTGGCTTGTCTGGGGTTCCAATATCAATGGTGATGGTTTGGTCCAAATTGGGTTTGGGTTTATCCTCGACCCATCCTTTGATCTCGTCAGGCGCATCGTCGTAATCTGTCTCGTCTTGCTCAATGCCCATCAAATCGAAATCCAGCTCAATGTCAAAATCATAATCCTCATTTAAATTTGAAAGATCGTTTGTTAGGCAAGGATTATTCAATTTGGTACACCTGACATGAAACAAAATACTTGTCATATATAAATCATTTTCCACGACGATCGCATTTTCAAATAACACGAAGGAACGACATAATTATGCAGAAATAAAACAACAACAAAATATCAAACTTCTTCGTTCCCCCATCCTCTAGGGTCTACCACCCTGACGTCGGGTTTTACCCTTGTTTGGATATTATTGGCCTCACGGTCCAATTGTCGATGGTCAGGTCAGACGATATGTGCTTGATGAGAGGTGGCTTTATACCGGACACTTCCCCGATGACCATGGCCACATCGCCCGAGTCTCCCTTCATACCCCCCTTAGGAATAATCAACCCTGCCCAATCGATGATAGGCACACTTTGTTGGGCTCTTGGTGTGGCAACATTCGTCCCCTCTTCATTGCTTATTAATTGTCCGGGGATATAGCATTGGGTTTCGAACTCTTCCGCGATCTCCTGTAGGAAACTTTCCCTTTTGGCTAATTCATCATTGGTGGGGGCCAAATCTTCACCCCCTGCTCTAGTCACAGGCTCGCTAGTCCCCTGCTTATTGTTGACCGGGGTCACCGGGCTGCCAATCAATCGAATCGGGCCCATGCCCTGACGGCTTCTCCATGTTATACCTCCATGATATCCCAAACCTGCCTTGCCTACCTGATGGGGCAGTTGAATGGGCTTGGTGATTCCTTGACTGCTTCTTCCTAACCCTTGTCCAGGCTGGAACTTCATCCTTATCATTTCCCTTGCAACAAAAGTAAGTTCTGGAGAGACCCTTGGCTTCATGGCTGGAGTCCCCAAGCATCTGTATTGGGGAGCGCTAATCTCTAGTGCCTGAAAACTGGCTGGTGCCGCCGACTCATCCACATTGATCACTGGTAGGCCACCCCTGGGAGGAGAATGGTCATCACATTCGGCCGAAATTGTTACCAGATTCCCATTGATGATTAGCTTGATTTGTTGATGGAGCGTAGAAGGCACTGCCCCGGCCGTGTGTATCCATGGCCTCCCCAATAACATGTTATAACTGGCTGCAATATCCAGGACCTGGAAAGATATATCAAAAGTACAGGGTCCTATCTCCACCGGCAACTCGATTTCTCCAATTGTATCCCTCCGGGAACCATCGAAGGCTCGCACCACCACGTGACTGGCCCGTAGGCGCTTGGGATTAATGTTCATCTTCTGCAATGTGCTGAAGGGACAAATATTCAATGCCGATCCCCCATCAATCAACACCCCATTCATGATATACCCCGAGGAGATTACCGCAATATGCAGCGGTTTTCGATGTCCCCTTCCTTCCTTGGGTATGTCCTCCTCTGCAAAGGATATCACGTCGCTCTCCATCAAATGGCCCACCAGCTGGCCGAAACCTTCCTCACTAATTTCCCTGGGCACGTATGCCTCCTCCAGAACCTTCGTCAAAGTTTTGCAATGCTTATTGGATGACAACACCAGGTCCATGACTGATGTTAAGGTTGACTCCTCATTTAAAATCTGAATCCCCCTCGTTTCCGGGTGATCCATCCTTTTCAAGAATTCTATGGCCCTGTCCTCGGAAATCTCTTCATTTTTTTTTCTTTTGGCTTTCAAGGACTCGCCCGGGAAGATATAAGGGGTTCCCCTTTGTCGTCACAGAAGCACAACTGGCCGCTTCCTCTGGCGTTCCCCCATAATTCCAGGGTACTGTCTTTAGACTACTGATAGGGATTTGCGGTCTTGCTGCCAGAATGATGGGTTTCGGTGCCGCCAATTTGACGGGTCCCTCCGGGGTATTTCCACTTATACCCATCAATCGAATGGGCGCTCCCCGTGCATTCCCATGACTGCTTATCACGTTGGTCATTTCATCCATTTTCTGCACATAGTTCAACCTTGACGGCCCCTCGACTTCACTGTCCTCCATCATATTGACCCCCCCTCCATCATGTCTTGGTAGGGGATTTGCTTTAACATTCGGGGAGTCTGGCTGTTCCACCACAATTTCCCCACTATCAATCAGGTTTTGGATTCGATGTTTCAACGTCCAACAGTCTTGTGTATCATGGCCAGGGGAACTGGAGTGGTATGCACATCGCTTGCTCGGGTCAAACCTTCTACCCTTTGGGTCACTCGGTGGTGCCAGACCAACTATTTTCTTTTGGGCTACTAATACCGCTAATACTCGTTCAAGTGGCTCCCCGAGCGGGGTGAATACTCGATTTTGCGAGGCCTCATATCTCCTTCGTCCCTCTGCTCTTTGATCTGTGAAGTTGGGCTGCCGGGATGGCCCCACCCTCTGCACCTGTACCGGAAGATGGCTTTCTGCCTTTTTGGATGAGCCCTGAAGGATGAGGGAGACGTCCTCCTCTTTTTTCTTTTGCACCCTTCGGGAAGTGCTGCCATAATTACCGCTTTGGATCTGTTCTGCAGCCGTTTCCAAAGCCGTGAGATCCCGAATTTTGCCGGATTTCAAACCCATGTCCACCATTTCTCCGTGTTTTAACATTTCGGCGAAAGGCATACCAATCCCCGATATGACTCGCTCATAATACGGTGCTTCCTGAATGTCCACAAAAGTCATCACCATCTCCGATTCGCTCATCGGAGGGTTCACTTGCGCGGCCATGCCCCTCCATCGTTGCGCATATTCCCTGAAGGATTCCCTAGGCTGCTTCTTAACTTTTGTCATTTGGTACCTGTCAGGGGCCATCTGGGCCTGAAAGCTGTACTGGGTTAAGAAAGTATGGGCCAATTCCTCCCAGTTGTGGATTCGGGCGTTGTCAAGGCGGGCATACCAGATCCTCGCCTCCCCTGTTAGGCTTTTCTGGAATAGCTGCATCCTCAACCCCTCGTCCTCGGCATAAGACCCGAGTTCTCCAATGTATATTTTCAAATGCGTGTAGGGGTCTCCCTTTCCATTGTATTTTTCAAACTCGGGGACTTTGAACTTTTCTGGATATCTGGTTCCGGGGAAAACACACAGATCCGAGTAATTGACCCTACCCAGGGAGCCTATGCCTCGCAGAGATTGGATGGTCTCCTCCATGTGTCTCATTTTTTCCCGAAGGTCGTCAGTGTCCCCTTCCTCTGGGATAGTAATCACTGTCTTGTTAGGTATGAGAACGGCCCTTGTATTGACTGGCTCGTCCTTGAGTTGGGATTGGTCATCCTTACCCAGGTTTACAATATTTTTAGGAGGATTCTGGTCACCCCCTGGTGGTGGAATATTATGTGGTCCTTGGCTTGGCGGATCCTGTCTGAGTAAGAACTGCTCTTTTAGCATCGTGGCCATTTCCATCATCTGTTTCTTGAAGTCATCAAACTCTTCCCGAGATATGGAACCATGATTAGGAAGATCAGCCATTTCAGATGTAGAATTTTGGGCTTTCTTAGACTGCGAACAGGTTTGAGGAGCAATCCTACAAAACAACGGTTCGAAGTTTAGTCCGGGGAAATGAAAGGATATGGATGCATGCAAAAGCTGTAACTTTTTGTGCTTTGGGTTTTTTAATCTTTCCCTGTAAAACAGAAAGTTAGTAGTCCTTTAATGCAATAACCAACGCTAAACATGCTTTATTATGCTTCCCCAACTATTCCCTGCAATTCACAGAGGTTAGTAATCTCTTTTGACACGGGAAAGGGGTACATGAATATTGAATGAGATCATGACCTTTAGACATATAAACGTAAAAAGGCATGAAGAGACTTTTCCTGCGTTGGGTTAATCTGAGGATGACCTATCCTAGGGTTACTCTCACGGGCTTTTCGGCATGAAGGTCCCCAAATCTTCGCAATCTACTCGTTTGAGCCCTTTCGATTGGAGCGGATTTGGGTGGTGCGTTTCCTGAGCCATCTCCGGGGAGCAGCCCCTTCGAGTCCAGTAATAAGCAACCGACAGGTTCGCCTCAGGAGGAAGTACTCTCTCAACATACATTCACATTCATCGTCCTCACCGTATGCAAATGATTACTTAAAAGTAAAGCAATTCTATTCAATCATTCATCTATTTGGACAAAACACACAATCACACAACAAAAGAAACAAAAAAAATCAAAATATCGCATGCATACACATTTTTATGAATTTCAAAGGATAGGATAGCATCAAGAAATGAATGCGGCTTAAGCCCTCTAGTGTCCCCAGCAGAGTCGCCAGCTGTCGACGCCGGGTTTTTCTCGTCTCTTTTTCTTTTCCTATTTTAGCCTTTTGGTTTTGGTGATTTGGGGGAAAAGGTCGGCCTTGATGTCGACGGGGTTTTGAAAGATCGTTTTTTATGATGAGCCAATTAACCAGAGTCGCCAGTTGGTATATTTGAAATGGATGTACCAACTCATCCGAATTTTCGTTTTTTTATAAATCGCTGGCTCATATGTGACTCCGAATTAAATGGTCTGCGAATCGAGATTCATAGAGTTCGGGGGCTTGCTTAAGCGAGGGGAAGGTGTTAGGCACCCCCCGACTTCCGTGAAATACGGTTACCGCAATCTTGATGCTTTTCCTATCCTTTAATTCATGAAACGTATATACGTGCGTGTGTGTGTGTGTGTGCCTAAATGAAAGTTGTGGTGAGTTTGTATGAAAAAATCATTTGGATTTTTTAGGGAAAATCGTGCTTTAGTTTTGAGAATGCTAAAAAATGTCTTTTCGGTATTTACGAGAAAACCTTATTTTCTTATTGAGAAAGATTTGATTTTAAATTGAGAAAAGCTATGAGATTTTTATTAAGTGTTTGTTTTGGTAAAACGTGAGTTTGTTAAACCTTAGCCCAAATAGGAATCGAGATTTATACGTTGCTTTCCTAAATGATAGGCAATTTCTAGAATCTCTTTCGCCCTATGTATCAAGGTTTAGTAAAACGTTTATTTCTCTTTATAAAACCATTTTTTTGTGACATTTGGAAACAACTTCCTTTTAGCTTTCTCGTAAAATAGGAATCGATTTTCATTAACACTTCCAATTTTTAGCCTCGTGATGCTAATATCCTACTTTGATTAATTTTAGCAAAATCTTTATTGTCTGGGCTTTGAAATCTTTTTGTTGGGTGTTTACAAATCGAACTAAATATCAAACGCGTAGGGGGCTATTCATGGGCATGTAAGCCATCAAAATATCCCCTAACGCCAACAATCACATATTTCACTATCACGGGGCCTTAAACCCGATTCTCGCTCTAGCGTCGTTTTAAGGCCCAACGATTACATGTTACAACAAAACGAGTACCTTGCCTCCATTACATATATCAAAACGTCCATCATCGGATTTGGACCCCGGGGTCGCATTCCTAGGCTCACACCCAAGATTACTACATACCCGCAAAATGAATACTACGAAACTAAACAACACGGATTTGCCTAATACACCATGATATCCGAAAATGATAATCTAAATAAATTACATCCAAGAAATCACCATAAATAAGCTAGAAATTTCACCAATTGGATATCCTCGGGTTATTAGGAAGAATTTTGTTCCGATGGAACCCTCACTAATAATCCCTAATCCATGATTTCACAATACAATGCAAAAAAAGGATACATTTAAGAGGATTCGGATAATAAGAGCCTATCAAAAATGGTACAAACAAATGTCAAAAATAAAAGATTTTCACCTTGCAAAATGATCCCCACAATATGTAGGAATTTGTGTATTGAGTAGAGTAGAAAATATGAGATATAATCTCACAAAATTGGTACAATTCCTCACTCTTTTCACTCTTTTTCTCTCCTAATTGCCCTTATTTTGTTGTTGTTTTCTCCCTATTTCCGAGCTGCTACTGCTGGATCTTTTTTTCTTCTTCTTCCTCTTCGTTTCTGTATGCGAACTGGCCTGATAAGGGACTGCCAAGGGCAGCCGCAGATTGATCTGCGGCTGGCCACAGATTGATCTGCGGCTGGCCCTTGGTTCTCCCCCCAGCCGCGCTCGAGTTCCGTGCGCTCGAGTCCCGTGCCGTCTCGAGTTCCGTCCTTGGCCGCGGATTGATCTGCGGCTGACTGTGCTGATTTTCTCATTTTCCGCACCTCATCTCGATTTCCGTGCCGTACCGTTGATTTCCGTTGAAGGGCTTGCATTCTGCAGTCCGGAGATCGCCGGGAAACGTGTCATGCCGTCCGGGTAAGTGCAGCGATCAGTAACTGACTCCCGACATCTGCGCGTCGTCGTGTCGGCCTCGATCTCGTCTAGTGGAGATGGCTTTGAGTTTCATCTTTATGTCCTCTTTCCATTCTCGTGGGCCGGGTCCATGGACGAATTTGCCCTCCTGTCAGGGTTAGTATAGGAAGTGCAAAATTTGGGTGTCTACATTCGACTCATATCTTATCATATATTACTTGTGGGTCATGTATACTTGCACGTGTGTGTTTATCGATAGCTAAATCGACCAACAAGTTTTTGGCGCCGTTGCCGGGGAATTATTTTCTAATAAGTATACCAATATCAATTTCAATCGACTTGGTCTCTTTTTAGACTTGTATATAATTTTCATTTTGTTTTGTAGGTATTCTTGATTTGTATGCCACGCTCACGTGGTCGTGAGTTAATTCCTTACGATCCCGAGATCGAAAGAAATATTCGAAGACTACGAAGAGACAAAGTTCGGGGTATACCCAATCAAAATACCATGGCTGAGGAGGAGCCTAAATCCTTAAGGGAGTATGCCATGCCTCTTGCCACAGATTTGCACTCAAGCATTTCCAGGCCAGCCATTGATGCCACCCATTTCGAAATTAAGCCAGGCACCATCCAAATGGTCCAAAACTGTTTGCAGTTTGGTGGGTTACCCAATGACGACCCAAATGCTCATTTGGTGAGTTTTCTGGAAATTTGTGATACATTCAAGTACACTCAAGTTACTGATGATGCAATTAGACTCCGACTATTTCCTTTCACGCTCCGTGACAAGGCAAAGAGTTGGTTGCATTCGCTTCCCTTGGGCTCAATTACCAAATGGGATGACTTAGCCCAGAAATTTTTGGCAAAGTTCTTCCCACCGGCGAAAACTACAAGATTGAGGAATGACATCACTTCGTTTGTTCAATATGATCCTGAGTCCTTGTATGAAGCTTGGGAATGATTCAAGGATCTAATAAGGAGATGTCCACACCATGGTTTGCCTCAATGGTTGCAAGTTGAGATCTTCTATAACGGGTTGACTAATGCCACTCGATCTAGTGTCGACGTAGCTGCAGGTGGTAGTTTAATGGGAAAGAGTTTTGCAGATGCCTATAAATTATTGGAAACCATGGTTGCTAATATTTATCAATGGCCTTCGGAAAGGAAAATGCCACAAAAGGCAGCAGGAAAATTTGAGGTTGATCCTCTCACTTCAATAGCCGCACAACTAGCCGCGCTTACAAAGGAAGTGAAAGTTTTAGGAACTCAATCTGTACAGAGCATTTCTGAAACCTGTGAGTTGTGTGTTGGAAATCAACCTACTGAGCAATGTGCTATCAATGCTGAATCTGTACAGTTCGTTGGTAATTACAATAGACAACAAAACAACCCTCACTCAAATCACTACAATCCTGGATGGAAAAAGCACCCAAATTTCTCATGGAGCAACAACAACAATACCCAAAACCAATATTCAGCTCCTAGACATCAATATCCCCCAGGATTTCAAAATCAATCTCAACCACATCATCAACCCCAATCACACTAACAAGCCTCAAACCCACCCTTGCCACAGCAGGAGAAAAAGCCTAGTGGGGATGATTTATTGGCCCAATTAGTTGCACAACATAGCGCTTCGATACGGAATATAGAGCTTCAGCTTGGACAGATAGCTAGTGCTATGAATATCCGTCCTCCTGATGCCTTACCTAGTGACACTGAAGTTAACCCGAAGAGAGAAGGTAAGGAGCATTGCAAGGCTGTGACTTTGAGAAGTGGGAAGGAACTACCGGAAGTTGTGAATGATGTTCCATCAGAAATAGTGATTGAGGACGTGAATGTGGAAAAAGAGGAAGAAAAGAGAAAGGAAGTAGAAAAGAAGGAAAAGGAGCCAGTGCCAAAACCAGAGGGGAGCAAGCAAGGCCCTTTGTATCCACCATGCCCGTTTCCACAACGTCAGCAGAAGATAAAGTTGGATAAGCAATTCTCTAAGTTCTTGGAGGTTTTCAAGAAATTGCACATAAATATACCATTCGTTGAGGCATTGGAACAAATGCCTAGTTATGTGAAGTTCATGAAAGAAATCTTGTCAAGAAAGAGAAGGCTTGAGGAGTTTGAGACGGTGGCATTGACCGAAGAATGCAGTGCTGTGCTACAAAGAAAGTTACCACCAAAGTTGAAAGATCCGGGGAGTTTCACAATTCCTTGTACAATTGGTAACCAATTCTTTGGCAAGGCCCTATGTGATTTGGGGGCAAGCATCAATCTAATGTTGCTCTCAATTTATCAACAGCTGGGATTAAGTGAGGCAAAACCTACAAATGTTACATTGTAACTTGCGGATATGTCTCTCACATACCCAAGAGGCATAGTAGAAGATGTGCTTGTCAAGGTGGACAAGTTTATTTTTCCAGCAGATTTCATTGTCCTTGATTTTGAAGAAGACAGGGAGATACCTATCATCCTTGGGTGACCATTCTTAGCCACAGGCAGAACCTTGATTGATGTGCAAAAAGGAGAGCTAACCATACGTGTCCAAGACCAAGAGATAACTTTTAATGTTTTTAAAGCAATGAAGTTTCCTAATGTGCAGGATGAATGCCTCAGGTTGGATTTGATTGACGAAGCGGTGGATGAGGTGTTCACAGCAAACTATGAAGTTGACCCTTTTGAAGAGTTGCTGGGAGAATCACTTGAGAGTGAATCTCTTTTTCCTAATGAGATGGTGAATGTGCTAAATGTGCCCCCACGTTTTATCAAGTATAAACAACAATTTGAACCGTTAGATAGATCGAGCAGTTCTAGTGCCATTGCAAAATCCTCATGGGAAGAGCCACCCACCTTGGAGCTCAAACCATTGCCTATCCACTTGAGGTATGCGTATTTGGGTAATGCTAGTACTTTTCCTGTTATTGTGTCTGCTTCACTTGATGATGTGCAGGAAAATAAATTGCTAAGAGTGCTACGGGAGTATAAAACAGCTCTAGGATGGTCCATTGCCGACATAAAGGGAATTAGCCCTGCATTTTGTATGCACAAGATCATATTGGAAGATGAGGCCAAACCTGTTGTTGAGCATCAGCGTAGATTGAACCCCGTCATGAAGGAGGTAGTCAACACAGAAATTATCAAATTGCTCGATGCCGGCATCATCTATCCAATCTCAGATAGTCCATGGGTCAGTCCAGTGCAATGTGTTCAAAGAAGGGAGGCATGATAGTGGTGTCTAATGAAAACAACAAGTTGATCCCAACTAGAACTGTCACCGGATGGAGAGTTTGCATGGACTACAGAAGGTTGAACAAGACTACATGCAAGGATCATTTCCCGCTTCCATTCATTGATCAAATGCTAGACAGGTTGGCGGGACATGAATTCTATTGTCTCTTGGATGGATACTCGGGCTACAACCAAATTGCCATTGCCCCCGAAGATCAAGAGAAAACAACATTCACTTGTCCATATGGGACATTTGCTTTCAGAAGAATGTCGTTTGGGCTATGCAACGCACCCACTACTTTCCAAAGATGTATGATGGCAATATTCTCCGATATGGTTGAGCAAGGATTAGAGGTCTTCATGGATGATTTTTCAGTTTTTGGAGATTCATTCGACTTATGCCTTGAAAACCTTGTGAAAGTGCTGAAACGATGTGTTGAAACAAATTTGGTGCTAAATTGGGAGAAATGCCACTTCATGGTGCAAGAAGGCATTATTTTGGGGCATAGAGTGTCTTCAAAAGGGCTAGAGGTTGATAAGGCCAAGATTGAGACCATTGAGAAACTCCCTCCACCAACCAACGTCAAGGGCATTCGCAGTTTCCTTGGACATGCTGGATTTTATAGACGGTTTATTAAGGATTTTTCCAAAATTACAAAACCGCTGTGCAGCCTCCTTGAGAAAGACACTCCATTTGTCTTCGATCATGCATGTTTAGAGGCTTGTGAATTACTAAGGAAGAAGCTTGTAAGTGCTCCAATTATCATGGCCCCGGATTGGAATCTTCCGTTTGAATTGATGTGCGACGCTAGCGACTTTGCAATTGGTGTTGTCTTAGGCCATCGCAAGGACAAGGTTTTTTATGTGATCTATTATGCTAGCAAGACACTTACTGGTGCAGAACTTAATTATACAACAACGGAGAAGGAATTGCTTGCTATTATCTATGCCTTTGACAAGTTTCGTGCCTATCTCATTGGCACCAAGGCCATTGTGTACACTGACCATTCAGCCATAAAGTACTGAATAGCTAAGAAGGACGCAAAGCCACGCTTGATTCGATGGGTGTTATTGCTTCAAGAATTTGATCTTGAGATTCGAGATAAAAAGGGAACCGAGAATCAAGTGGCGGATCACTTGTTAAGGCTGGAAAATGCAAACCGTCAGGTGGGAGATGATGTCATGATCAATGAATCTTTTCCCGATGAGCAACTGTTCGCCATCACACATGAAGTGCCTTGGTATGCTAACTATGTTAATTATGTGGTGAGCCATGTGCTACCACCCGAGCTAAGCTATCAACAGAAAAGGAAATTCTTGCACGATGTGAAGCATTATTTTTGGGACGAACCTTTTTTGTTTAAGCAATGTGCTGACCAGCTGATCAGAAAATGCGTACCTCAATCCGAAATGGGGAGTGTTTTGCAATAGTGTCATGCTTCAGCCTTCGGAGGACACTATGGTGGAGAGAGAACAGCGGCGAAAGTACTACAGTCAGGTTTTTATTGGCCAACGCTGTTCAAAGATGCCCATGCGTTTGTGCTGAACTGTGATCGATGTCAAAGGGTAGGGAACATTTCCAGGCGTCATGAGATGCCACTAACCGCAATCCTGGAGGTTGAGATCTTTAACGTATGGGGTATTAACTTTATGGGTCCGTTTCCTTCTTCGTTCAACAATTTGTATATCCTTGTGGCTGTAGATTACGTGTCAAAATGGGTTTAAGCAGCCGCGACACCCACCAATGATGCCAAGGTTGTGCTGAAGTTCCTTCAAAAAAATGTTTTCACAAGATTCGGAACTCCGCGTGCAATAATTAGCGATGAAGGGTCGCACTTTTGTAACAAGAACTTTAATGCCCTTCTTGCTAAATACGGGGTGACCCATAAAATTGCCATGACCTATCATCCTCAAACAAGTGGTCAGGTGGAGGTATCCAATAGAGAAGTGAAAAGGATTTTAGAGAAGGTGGTGAACCCGAATAGAAAGGACTGGTCAGTGAAGCTTGATGACGCTTTATGGGCGTATAGGACGGCATATAAAACTCCTATCGGAATGTCACCATATCAATTTGTGTATGAGAAAGCATGTCACCTTCCGGTGGAACTAGAACATAGTGTTTATTGGGCCATCCGGAGGCTAAACTTTGATTTGAATGCTGCGGGAGAGAAACGCCTCTTGCAACTCAATGAGATGGACGAGTTCCGTCTACAGTCCTATGAGAATGCAAAGCTCTATAAGGAGAAAGTTAAGAGGTGGCACGACAAGAAGATAATCGATCGAAAGTTTGAGGCTGGACAACCTGTCCTACTTTATAATTCTCGGTTGAAGCTATTTCCCGATAAACTCAAATCAAGATGGTCAGGGCCATTTTATATCAATCATGTTTTTCCGTAAGGTGCAATTGAACTGCGGGATGATAAGACAAACCAATTGTTCAAGGTGAACGGACAAAGAATTAAGCACTATTGGGGTGGCGACATCGAGCGCCAAAAAGACCTCAATTAGTCTCGTCGATCCGATATGAAGGGGGTATAATCAGGCTGAGGACTTTAACTCAAGCGCTAATTGGGAGGCAACCCAATGTTTCATTTTATTGTTTAAGTTAAATTATTTTTATTTAAAAAAAAATTCACTTCGATTTCATAAGGATGATTTTTATTCTTAATTGTTCCTAACGTTGTTAATTTTGTGCTACATGTAGGTGTTTTAGTCCAATTTGGCATTTGAGCGAGCCATGTCAGCACAGCAGCATGTCAGCGACACGCCAGGCGCAGCACACCAGCAGGCCAGGCAGGCGCCAGCGTGCGGGCGCAGGGGGGCGCATGCGGGCGCACGCAGCACGCCAGCACGCCAGGCAGGCGCCAGCGTACGGGCGTAGGGGGGCGCATGCGGGCGCGTGCAGCATGGGCGAGAAGTTGGCGCACAGCTGCCGGCAGGCAGACGCAGCACCAGGCGCGCACGCTGGGCGGCAGCTAGGGCGCGCGCGGGCGCATGACAGGCCATGCGGCCACACCATGTCAGCTGGGCTTGTTCTTTAAATCCCCACTTAGGCTCAATTTTTTCATCCTATTCTTATATCTCTCTCCTCCCACTCCATAGCCAACTTGCATGCAACTTACCCAAACTTAATTTCGTGCCTAATTGCATCAAGTTGACACCCAATTGCGACAACCCATCATCATTTTCATCTTCTATCTTGGATTTTAACAAGAATTTGAAGGTTTTTGAAGGATTTCTATGGTTTTTCAAAAGTTCTCCAAGAAAAGGTAAAAAGGGCTATAAATTTCCAATTTTTCTTGCTTGGGTGCTGTGTTTTGGTGATTTTGATTAGCAGGTACATAGCTAGCTCCCATTGCAAGGCTTTGTGGAGGGTTTGGCCTAGTCCCCATTGCACTTACACTTTTGATTTTGAAGAGTGCACACCACCTGTTTGATAAATTGCCTGAGAGGGAATTCTTGGCTATTTTGAATGTTTTGATTGCAGCTCTGATCTAGATGGCTACCAAATGTCAAAGGGGTGAATCTTCCTCTTCCAAGGCATCCAAGGCCTATGACAAGAAAAAGTTTGTCAGTGCAGAGGCCTCCGAGCGTTACCACACCACCATGGTCACAAAATCCTTGATTCCTGAGAGGGGTATTCTTCCAGATGCAACAAATAATTGGGGGTTGGCAAACATAATTAAGGAAAGAGGATGGAAAACTTTCACCGCTCAGCCCGAGCCTGCGTGCATATCTCTTGTCCGGGAATTCTATGCTAATGTGATGGAAGCCAAAAATTATGAGGTATTGGTTAGGGGCAAGAAAGTATCATTTGGCAAGAGGATCATTGAAGAATATTATAACCTTCCTAAAAGCCATGGTAAGGATGACCTTACTAAGTATAGAGCCGACAAGCTCGACTAGGATGAGGTCATTACAACCTTATGCAAACCCGGTGCTCGTTGGACTATGACAAGGGGAGAGCCTATGCATTTTCGCTAGGGCGATTTAAGCAAATATGGGAAAGCATGGTTATACTTCATCAATACCAAGTTATGGCCCACCACCCACGCAACTCAAGTGATTCCAATGCGGGCCCTTATCCTGTTTTATTTGGTGACTGAGCGAAGCATAAGCGTGGGTCGACTGATTCGAAACTCCATTCTCCAATATGCTAATGGAAAGTCTTCAGGCGGGTTGCCACACCCATCCCTGATCTGTGGGTTGTGCAAGAGGGCTAAAGTTAAGGTGCATGCCTACGAGTTACTTCAACACCCATTGACACCCATTGATAGCCTAGCTATAAGCCTCTACAAGGTCTGGAAAGAGGCATTATCGGAGCCACATGGAGCTGGATTCTTACCTATGTCGCATCCTCATGAGCCCGAGGAGGGTGTCGGAACTCCACCACTTAACATAGAGCACGTTGAGGCATCTAGCTCTTTTATTGACCTACTTATTGCTGAGATGCGCGAACTTCGGCGTGAAAATCAGGCGATGAGGGCTGAAATGCAAAAGAATGAGCAGGCGAGACAAAAGGAAGCACAGGAGAGGGACCGTGAACATAGACGCATGTCCCGCCGCATTGATCACTCAATTCAGCAGGTCAACTCATTATGCATTTACACTTCTAATTTTTATAATGCTACTGCACAGGTGATCAATAACAACGGGTTTAATACCGGCCCACATGTAGTCCAATTCCCCACGACACCTATGTTCCCTAAGTATGACCGTGGTTCGAGTGATGATGCAAATGGTGGCAATCACGCAAATAGCAACAGTGAGGACGATGTTGTTTAGGTTCCTTAGTGAAGTTCTCTATTTTAATTCTGTCTATTAGAAACATCGAGGACTATGTTTATTTTAAGTTTGGGGGTGTGGTAGTATAATTTAGTTATTTATTTTGTCTAAGTAGTGCTGTGCTGCAAGAATGGCCAATGATATTTTGCTGGTTATTGGGTTTTTATCTAAAGTAAGGCTTGAGCATACTTAGTTACTTCTTAACATTTTGGCTAACCACCCTACTCTTGGTTGTTTAACCTCTTCACGTACACAGTGTACTTGTTTAGTTAGTTAGTATTGAGAAATCTCATTTACTTAAATGCTTGGGTGATTATACTTGAAATGTACTGAACTCGCGTCTGCAGCCTTTTATGCTTATTTTAAACTTTCATATAAGTTTGGGGGAATTACAAAAAAAAAATTATTATTATTATTTGTTGACCAAGTCTAATCACGTGGCCTTTGCTACTCGAGTTAATAGATCCTCAGGGGTGTTTTTACACCTAATGCCCTAAAGCCATCTGGTTTGGGAGTCATTGATCAAACACTCGTTACATGGGTATCTTTGAATAGCCTAATGTGATTAGACATCGCCCGGTCATGCGCTCAGTTAAGGTGAGATGGAGCGTAAAACGCACTCACCAGTGTGATTACTCATTACTACAATAATCCCTTGGGAACCCCCTTCTTATATGGTCGTCTTGTTTGGTATTTATCAAGGTAATGATGAGTTTATAGATTTATAGTCTAATCCCTCATATATTGAGTTCATGCGTTAGCTCTTTCCTAACTCGCATAAATAGATGGCACACTCACACACACGTTGCTGAGATCTTGAGTAGCTGTGAGCTTAGAAATTTTGTTAATTTGTAAATTTACGTTATTCTTGGGCTCCTTTTGATCTTTTTCCTTTGAGGCCAATTCTTAGAGTCGTTCTCTTCTAATTCAGTTGTCGTTGTGTTTATTTCAATAAATTAGTATATCTCTGTTTGCTTGAGGACAAGCAAAGGTTTAAGTTTGGGGGTATTTGATGAGGGTGTTTTATACACACAATTTAGATACCTTTGACCTTGATAGTTTGTTAGTTTTTGGGACTTTTATATGATTTTTAGTTATTTTTATCATATTTCTACATAATTTAGTCTTGAGTTATTTTTACATGTTTTATGTTGCTTTGATGCACTTTCATTATGTTTGTAGGAATGGAAATAAAGACTTCTCAGATCGATGCTCGTAATGACCTTGTTATCCGTACTTGGACGTATGTGCCCGAATGGTAGTGTGATGGAAAATTGTGTTTGGCGACGCTCGGGGCTTAATTTGATAACATTTGGTAGTTGGGCGTGCACGGCATTGGATTGCGTGCACGGCGTTCGGCGTCGACCAAGCCACAAGGGCAAGCCCATACATGGATTTCCGTGCCCGAATGATAATACGGTGAAAATTAATGTTTAATGATGCTCGGTGTTTAATTTGATGAAATTTAGAAGTTGAGCGTGCACGGCGTTGGATTACGTGCACGACATCGGGCGGCATGTCCCACGGCGTTGGCACTGGGCGCTGACACTCGGCAGGCGCCAGCAGGCGGGCGCGCGGCGCTGGCGTGCGGGCGGCCAACAGGCTTGGACGTGCGGGCGCGCGCGCGGGTGCAGCAATTTCTCGGCAGCTAGCTCGGCAGGACATGCGGGCAGACGGGCGGCCAGCAGGCGCGGGCGTGCGGGCGCACGCCTGGCCGTGTGGGCGCGCGTGCGAGTGCGGCAGCAAGCTCGGTAGCTAGCGTGCGGCAGGCAGGGCCCTGGGCGCGCGTGCACCAGGCGCCGTGCGGGCACACAACGCCGTCCTGAGTGCGATCTGACATGCCTTCTATGCGATCGGAGCTACATTTTGTCCGAGTTTGGCTAGGGTTTCTTGAGGAAGACTATATATAATCTTTTCTAAGCATCATATCAGATATCTAGAGAGAGGGAGGCTACAAAATACATCTAACAACAGGGCTAAAGGCTGCAAATCAAGCTGAATCAAGCCACAAGCCAAGGAACTTAGTCAACAAGAATTGTAAAACCAAGGAGGAAAGCTGAAAACCAACAACAACTAAAGGAACAACAGCTGAACAACTTCAAAAGTGGTTTCTTTTCTAGATTTTCAACTCCTTTGTAATTCGAATTTGACAATGTATAAATTGAAATTGATGTCTATTGTAGCTATCATGAACTAACCTTCTATTCTAAGATTGCAATGGAACCCAACACTTAAACTGAATTGAATTCTCTCTCTATTGATTTTAGTTATGCATTTGTGAATTGATTGTCATAACCTTGCTTTCTAGATTAATTGCTTGGCCCGTAATTACCTTGGGAACCTATATGAACTTGACGAACGGATTATAGGTTAAGACCTAGTTATGATAACATGCGAGAGTATAGATTGTTGTGGGTTATTAATCGGATTAAGTGACGTGTGTTTTACTAACTATCTGTAATAATAGGTATCTTGATAGTAGTTGGGATAGATATATACCTAATTACCGCATGCAACCAATTGAGAATCTAGTCTTAATAACTTCCGATGTGAAAGTTGGTAATTGAGGGGACGATTAATTAGATTTGGTGACACGTGTCCATTAATCTTTCCTGAAATTAGAGTCTTGATAGTGTATAGGATAGACATATACCTATGCACCGCTTAGGAAGATTTGTGATTGACCATCGACAGAGGCTCTTATGTAGTTTTGATTTCTTGGTTGTCAATTCGTTGTTATAATTGATTAAAAAGAGAGAGTTGGGAAATTCAAATGACGTGTTGGGGGAAATTGTAATCTTAGACCTTTCTATCTTGATATTTTACCGCATTTTATTTATTACTCGACTTGTGAACTCAACCAATCAACAAATAATCAAACCTTCATCATTTAAATTAGATCAAATTGATATACGATTGGTACTTGGTTATTATTTGTCACAATTCCCTGTGGGTTCGACTCATATCTTATCATATATTACTTGTGGGTCGTGTATACTTGCACGTGTGTGTTTATCGATAGCTAAATCGACCAACAAGCCACCCAAGTGTTTGGCCTCTAGAGGTGATCCACCAAGGAAGAATAGGTATTTAAGAAGTTGGGTATTGGCAAATCCCTAGTTTCTATCTCTATAGAAATTGCTAGTACTCTCCACAATCTAATGCAAGAGTGTGTAACCTTAATCTATGATAAGACTCCTCTTATTTATAGATGTAGGAAAACCCTTCCCTAAACTATTTAGGATTAGGGTTTCTATTATAATTAAAACTCCTTTAATTAATTATGCTCTTAATCCAATTAGGAATTCATGGGAGAGTACTTCTATTAATTAATTCCCAATCCCTATTAGGAATTAAATAATAGTAATAGTAATAATAATAATAATAAGACTCCTCTTATTAATTTATATTTAATATTTCCAAAATGTTAAATAATAAATATTAAGCTATTTAATTTATTCTATCTCCATAGATTAAATTAAATATACTTAACTTATTATTACAATTATGTCATTTACTTCTTAAATAAATATTTTCCTTTTGCGGTGTGACCCTTTAGGTTCTCCATATTAAACCGGTTGTGAATAAATCAATTAGAACAATTCTAATCTTATTTAAATAAATAAATTAAACTATTTAATTCATTTAAATAAATAATATTTATTCTACAATAAGGGTAAGCCCCCTTAGCGATCAACGACTTTCCAGATAATATAGATTTCAACATTAATCACAAAAGAATCTTTCAGTGCATAGTTACCGTACAATTCAATCCTTCTACCATACAATGTCCTAATTAAATATAAGACATGGATTTACTGTCAAGTCTTATTTTATTTAATTATATGTATTTCGATTCCCAAATGCACAACTCTAAATAATGCAAATTAGAAACTCCTTTCTAATTTCATTCTGCCTTGGCCAAGGACTACTGAGTTGTCATTTATCGAATCACATAGGACATTTCACATCTTTTACTAGACGTGGTAGATTATTTGTTGATCATTCACCTATCTCCATGCAAAACTTATTATACCCAATCATACCATTTGTACCCTAAAGGTCTTAAGGGACATGTCAAAGTATAACTCATCATACACAAGATACTATGATGATCTCAAGTCCAAGGATCACTTGTACTACTATCACTAGAGGAATTCCTATTGACAGGCGAGTAAAACTCCATTAGGTATTCCTTAGCGAGCCACGTTCAGTAAACTTATTCTCCAATAAGCACCTACATACTTGCTTTAGTGTCTCCACACAAATGATTATGAGATCAATCATCCTCTTCTTAAGAGCAAGCAACGTATGTACTAATCTATCCGGATTCACTAATCCCCTTTTTAGTAATCCAACGATTAGGAACAATTTTAGTTTATGAGCTATCCAGTATTTAGATCTCATTAGCATGATCACCATCATGATTCTAAAAGCATTGCTCAAAACTATGGGTTTATCACATTTAATATAACAGCACCATGTAGAAAATATAAAATGCCTTTTAAGAAAATCAATTCTTTTATTAATAAATGAATAAGATTACAAAGTATATGCTACATCATATCAAATATGATTGGCTTGTGTGCATACTACTTTCAATCTCCCACTTGCTTTAAAGCCAATCGCCTTGGTATCTAATACACATCTTCTTTAAGTGACGATCAAACTGCTGTTGAGTTAAAGCTTTAGTAAATGGATCTGCAATGTTGTCTTGAGAGTCCACACGCTCTAGGGTGACATCTCCCCTTTCAATGATCTCTCTAATCAAATGAAACTGCCGCAATACGTATTTGGATTTCTGATGAGACTTGGGTTCCTTAGCCTGCGCAACAGCTCCGTTGTTGTCACAGAATAAAGGTACAGCTCCTCTAATGCTAGGAATCACTCCAAGTTCAGTTATGAACTTCTTCATCCAAGCAGCTTCTTTTGCAGCTTCACTTGCAGCTATGTACTTTGCCTCTGTCACTGAATCAGCAACTGTTTGCTGCTTGGAACTTTTCCAACTCACTGTGCCACCATTTAAGGTAAACACGTACCCTGAAACAGATTTACTGTCATCTTGGTCCGTTTGAAAACTTGAGTCTGTATAGCCCTCTAGTTTCAATTCAGACCCACTGTAGACAAGAAATACATCCTTAGTTCTTCTCAAGTACTTTAGGATGTTTTTCACTGCCTTCCAGTGCTCTTCTCCTGGATTCGACTGATATCTGCTTGTTACACTAAGTGCATGAGCGACATCTGGTCTAATACATATCATATCGTACATGATAGATCCTATTGCTGAAGCATAAGGAATCTTACTCATACGGTTTCTCTCCTCAGGTGTCTTTGGGGCCTGTTTCTTGGAGAGATGTATTCCATGGCTCATCGGTATGAGACCTCTCTTAGAATCTTCCATGCTAAACCTCTTTAGCATCGAGTCAATGTACTTTCCTTGGGTCAAGCCAAGCATCCTTTTAGATCTATCTTTATAGATCTTTATCCCCAAAATATAGGATGCCTCACCCAAGTCCTTCATGGAGAAGTGTTTAGATAACCAAATTTTGATCGACTGTAGCATAGGAACATCATTCCCTATTATCAACATATAATACAAGGAATGAAACAGCGCTCCTACTAACCTTCTTGTACACACATGGTTCATCCTCATTTTTGATAAAATCAAACCTTTTGATTATCTCATCAAAATGGATGTTCCATCTTCGAGAAGCTTGCTTCAATCCATAAATGGATCGTTGTAGCTTATAGACTTGGTTTATTCCAACCGTTGAAACAAAACCCTCTGGCTGTATCATATATACATTCTCCTCAAGCTCTCCATTGAGGAAGGCCGTTTTCACGTCCATTTGCCAGATTTCGTAGTCATAATAAGCTGCAATTGCAAGCAAAATCCGAATGGACTTGAGCATAGCTACTGATGAGAAGGTTTCATTATAGTCAACTCCTTGTCTTTGTTTGAAACCTTTTGCAACCAGTCGGGCCTTATAGGTCTCTACCTTGCCATCTGTTCCAGTCTTTCTCTTAAAGACCCATTTACACCCAATAGGCTTAATGCCCTCAGGTGGTGAAACTAAAGTCCATACTTGGTTCTCATACATGGAGTCTATCTCGGATTTCATGGCTTCTAGCCATTTCTCTGAGTCTTCACAACTCATAGCCTCTTCGTAAGTCAATGGATCATCATCTATGATGCGTACCTCATCATCATCCTCTATGATGAATCCATACCTTTCAGGTATCTTCGGTACTCTTCCAGATTTACGAATAGGTAATGGTACAGTAGGTTCTTCTACTTGGTCAGGTACATGACTTTGATCCATAGTATTTTGTGGTTCTTGAACTTGTTCAAGATATATCTTACTCCCACTGACCCCTTCAAGGATAAACTCCTTTTCCAAGAAGGCAGCGTGTTTCGCAACAAACACCTTTTGATCAGTAGGATGATAGAAATAATACCCTGATGTTTCTTTAGGGTATCCCACGAATCTACATTTATCGGGTCTAGTCTTCAGCTTATCATGTTCAAACCTTTTGACATAAGCTGGATAACCCCAAGTCTTAACATGCTTAAGATTTGGTTTCCTCCCTGTCCATATCTCATATGGGGTCTTTGGGACGGATTTGGTAGGTACCTTGTTAAGTAGGTATGCAGCCGATTCTAGGGCATAACCCTAGAAGGATACTGGAAGGTCGGTAAAACTCATCATGGAACGAACCATGTCCAACAATGTTCGATTTCTCCTTTCAGATATACCATTTAAGTGTGGCATCCCTGGTGGAGTCCATTGTGAGATTATACCATTTTCTTTGAGACAATTGCGAAACTCATTGGTCAAGTATTCCTCTCCTCGATCCGTTCGAAGAATTTTAATACTCTTACCAGTTTGCTTCTCTACTTCACTTCTGAATTCTTTGAACTTTTCAAACGATTCAGATTTGTATTTCATTAAATACACATATCCAAATCTAGAATGATCATCAGTGAAAGTAATAAAATAAGAATACCCTCCTCGTGCATTCATTGTCATAGGTCCACATACGTCTGTGTGTACCAACGCTAACAACTCTGTAACTCTTTCTCCTTTTCCAGTAAAAGGAGATTTAGTCATTTTACCCATAAGACAAGATTCACAAGTTGGATATGATTCGTAATCAGATAGCTCTAAAAGCCCATCTTTATGCAACTTGGATAATCTTGTTTCATTGATATGACCGAGTCTACAGTGCCACATAAAGGTATAATTAACATCATCTCTTTTTTTTCTTAGTTTATTCAATTTGAAGTATATTTTCATGCATGTCAAGTACGTAAAGTCCACTCAGTAGATTGCCAACACCATATAACACATTTTTATTATAAATAGAACAACTATTGTTCTTTATTATAATATCAAAACCATCCATATCCAATACAGAAATTGAAATAATGTTTCTAATGAGTGTCGGAACATAATAATAATTATTTAAACTAATGAACTTGCCCGAAGGCAGTGCTAAACAATAAGTCCCTACAGCTAATGCAGCAACCTTTGCTCCATTTCCCACTCATAGGACGACTTCATCCTTGTTCAGCTTTTTACTTATGCTTAGTCCCTGCATATTATTACATATGTGAGAACTACAGCCGGTATCCAATACCCAAGTAGAATTTTGACTTTCAAAAAAATTAATTTCAATCATGAACAAACCTAGATCGGAAGTCGAAGCTTCTCCAAGCTTCTTTTGGTCCGCAAGATACTGCTTGCAGTTCCTCTTCCAATGTCCCGGCTTATTGCAATGGTAGCAAATTCCTTTGCTATCTAGATCAGGTTTCTTTTTATCCTTTCTTTTCGCCTTGCCCTTAGCCTTCTTGTTTTTCTTCTTTTCAGAAGATACCTTGGGCCTCTTCCTTTTATTGGAAGAATCATCCACTAGTAAGACTTAGTTCTTATTGGATGAGAAGTGACCTTCAGCAGTTTTCAACATGTTAAGTAACTCGGGCAAGCTGACGTCCAACTTATTCATGTGAAAATTCACAACAAATTGTGAGAAGGTGTCCGGGAGTGACTGCAAGATCAAATCTTAGCTTAACTCCCCATCCATCACGAACCCAAGCTGTCCAAGTTGTTCAATCAGATTGATCATCTTAAGGAAATGAGTCTCAACAGCAGTGCCCTCGGTCATACGAGATCGGAAGAGCTCCTTAGATATCTGATATCTAGCAGTCCTACTTTGCTCACCATATAACTCTTTAAGGTGCAGCAATATAGTAGGAGCATCCATAGTTTCATGCTGACACTGAAGCTCGTTACTCATGAATGCGAGCATGATGCATTGAGCCAAGATTGCATCATCTTGCCACTTTCTTAAAATAGCAATCTCTTCCTCAGAGGCTGTTTCTGCAACATTTGCAGGGACTGGCGAATTTAGGACATAAGAAATCTTTTCAGTAGTGAGAACAATTCTCATATTCCTTAACCAGTCCGTGTAATTCGGTCCGGTCAGTTTGTTAGCATCAAGTATGCTACGCAATGATAATGAGTTTGACATTTTTAAATTATGCATGTGAAATAGACAACATTTTAGCATCCATTCATTTAATTAATTACCAAAATAAATTAGGTCTTTATTTTAAATTCGTATCTCTCACTTTTTTATCAAACTATATTACCCTCATTATATAGTTCGACAATTCTAATTAAAGATTTGCTAGTGAGACTAAGGATCCCATTTCAAATGTATATAGCCTTGTGGTGACACAACAAACGATATATAAATAAATAGGTAGACAACTATTGTCAATTACATCACTATGTAACTCCTTTTATTTTGCCTCTTAGATTATTTTGATCAAGTGGTGACACATCCGAATCAAAATTATCCAAGTTAAGTCCAACCTAGCACTTCCATATATTCGGAAAAAAAACACTGTCCTTGTGGTGACACAACAAAACAGCATCATTCAGTCTATTTATAAGCATCAAATGTGATAAAGCAACATCTTAAATATTTAATACTTGCCTTGTGATGACACAACAAACTCATATTAAACATTTAATACTCTATTGCTTTACCATGCTAGAAGACGACGTTCGATATTCCAAATATCTTTGAACGTTTAGGACTTAATATGATTTCTTTGAGGGGCAATTCTAATAATGGAGCGCGCATGCACATATATATATATAAAATACGCGTCATATTATTTTACATGCGAAGCATGTTGGATAATATATAATATATATATATATATAGTAAGCATGCACATATAGAATACTATATTCTACCCGGATTGATTATGGACTTTTATTCCAGTTTGGTTCACTAGAGCCACCAAGTGAACCAAAAGGTCAAACCTAGGGTGCAAGAATTAAATTTAAATATAACTATTACATTTAAACCCGGGCTCCAATACAAACGGGTCTTCATGCGCTCCTTGCTCCTTTGTCTCCAATTCTTCAAAATTAATTCTAACTAGTCCTATTACAAAAACTATTTACAATAAATAGAAACCTTGATCAACAGTCAAGGGGAAGTACATAGAAGGGAGATAGAATTTACATTAAGAAAAATTAGAGAAGACGAGGTACGCAGACCCCATTTATAAAAAACCCATACATTCAAGCATCCACTAAAATAAATCCAATCTCACATTGGTCAAGTCCATAATCAATCCCTATTTATTATCATACATATCTCTATATGCATCAATAAATAACATTCATCTCATGAATAATAAAATCATTCCATATATGCATTGATATCAATTAATGGGCAAAAGTTTTACTAATATTTAGTTTTGAAACAAAATAAACTCTTTTATTTTAATCAAAAACCAAATCCAAATTAAACTCCTTTAATTTTAGCAATCTGAAATCTTATTCCAGATAAAATAAAGATCTTTATTTTAAACTTATATCAATTAAATAAACTATTTATATTAATTGAGAAAACAAAAAAAAATTTAAAGTCTGCACTCCGGCGCGGCCGCGCTCCATTTTGAACTAGGAGCGGCGCGGCCGCGCTGCACTCCCAGAAACGTTTTTCGGGTTAGGGCGCGGCCGCGCTCCAGAATGAACTGGAAGCGGCGCGGCCACGCCGCAACGCAGATTCAGAAAAAATTTCTTAGCCCAAAAATCCGATCGTATCGCATATCAATTCATACATGGAATCATCAAAATTAATAATTAACACAAGGATTAGGCTCTGATACCACTGTTAGGTTTATATATAACGCAAGCATGCAATCAAATTACATAAATAGAGCGGAAGCGTGATAAAACGAATTTTAAAATTTTCATACAAACCATCACCATGATCTATCATTGTGTTCAATTATCAATTAAACGAAAAAGAAAGAGAATAAGAATTATACCCTCGTAGATCAAAGCTTCCTCGGGTACAAGTTCAACTCCTAGTACTTCGTGTTCTCCTTGAATTCCACCGATGAGATTCCTCCCTTTGATCAACGTTAGCCACCCAAGTGTTTGGCCTCTAGAGGTGATCCACCAAGGAAGAATAGGTATTCAAGAAGTTGGGTATTAGCAAAACCCTAGTTTCTATCTCTATAGAAATTGCTAGTACTCTCCACAATCTAATGTAAGAGTGTGTAACCTTAATCTATGATAAGACTCCTTTTATTTATAGATGTAGGAAAACCCTTCCCTAAACTATTTAGGATTAGGGTTTCTATTATAATTAAACTCCTTTAATTAATTATGCTTCTAATCCAATTAGGAATTCATGGGAGAGTATTTCTATTAATTAATTCTCAATCCCTATTAGGAATTAAATAATAGTAATAGTAATAATAATAATAATAAGACTCCTCTTATTAATTTATATTTAATATTTCCAAAATATTAAATAATAAATATTAAGCTATTTAATTTATTCTATCTCCATAGATTAAATTAAATATACTTAACTTATTATTACAATTATGTCATTTACTTATTAAATAAATATTTTCCTTTTGCGGTGTGACCCTTTAGGTTCTCCATATTAAACCGGTTGTGAATAAATCAATTAGAACAATTCTAATCTTATTTAAATAAATAAATTAAACTATTTAATTCATTTAAATAAATAATATTTATTCTACAATAAGGGTAAGCCCCCTTAGCGATCAACGACTTTCCAGATAATATAGATTTCAATATTAATCACAAAAGAACCTTTCAGTGCATAGTTACCGTACAATTCAATCCTTCTACCATACAATGTCCCAATTAAATATAAGACATGGATTTACTGTCAAGTCTTATTTTATTTAATTATATGTATTTTGATTCCCAAATGCACAACTCTAAATAATGCAAATTAGAAACTCCTTTCTAATTTCATTCTGCCTTGGCCAAGGACTACTGAGTTGTCATTTATCGAATCACATAGGACATTTTACATCTTTTACTAGACGTGGTAGATTTTTTGTTGATCATTCACCTATCTCCATGCACAACTTATTATACCCAATCATACCCTTTGATATACCCTAAAGGTCTTAAGGGACATGTCAAAGTATAACTCATCATACACAAGATACTATGATGATCTTACGTCTAAGGATCACTTGTACTACTATCACTAGAGGAATTCCTATTGACAGGCGAGTAAAACTCCATTAGGTATTCCTTAGCGAGCCACGTTCAGTAAACTTATTCTCCAATAAGCACCTACATACTTGCTTTAGTGTCTCCACACAAATGATTATGAGATCAATCATCCTCTTCCTAAGAGCAAGCAACGTATGTACTAATCTATCCGGATTCACTAATCCCCTTTTTAGTAATCCAACGATTAGGAATAATTTTAGTTTATGAGCTATCCAGAATTTAGATCTCATTAGCATGATCACCATCATGATTCTAAAAGCATTGCTCAAAACTATGGGTTTATCACATTTAATATAACAGCACCATGTAGATAATATAAAATGCCTTTTAAGAAAATCAATTCTTTTATTAATAAATAAATAAGATTACAAGGTATATGCTACATCATATCAAATATGATTGGCTTGTGTGCATACTACTTTCAGATCATCCTTGGGATCTTCAGTCCTAGGTGTACGACATTGTCATAAACTGTCAAAAGAGATGAACTCTATAATTCTGCTTAATCGCAGAGTTATATATCCGATAGCAGACTGACTTGTCCTGAAGGCTTGATATTACGATCGGTTTCCATGATCTACGGTATGAATGTTCTACGATCTCACAATACTTCTTGATCTTCAACTCTATGAACAGTCTTCAAACTTAGCTTTTGAACAATATAGTTACATTAAGGAATAGATCAACCTAACAAATTTGATCCCTGCACTAAGTCCTTTTATATAAATTATCTTTCCAAGGACTTTACAAAAGTTACTAGTTTTACAAATATACATTAAATTCTCATTTCATCATCAAATCAAACATATGCATAAGCTAGAATACTAACACTTTGGAAATTGCTTTGGTAGAGCACTTATTTACGTAGACCACGTTTGGCACATGGGAATGTGGTGATGGGAATGAGAATGACATACATAGTAATGAGAAGTCCAAGAATTGTGGGAATCAAATATTTCTATTTCCTTATTTGGAAACATTTGGGAATTGGAATGGAATAATTGAATATTCTCATTCCCATGTTTGATGTAGTCAAATACCAAAAATGGAGTGTTTTAATGTCTAACTATGAGTCACATTATTTTTTAACAACAAATTAATATATAAATTATTAACCAATATTTTATACTTTATTTTTATAAAATGGTCTTTAAAAAAGATTAAAGTGCCAATAGTAAAAACAATATAAATAATTCAACAAAAGTAATAATGCAGCTTCCCTTGCATTAATAAATATATAACATTGTGCATAATATGCTCATCTTTATAAAAATATATTAAGACAAATATAAAATGTCTCTTATAACAAAATTTTAAAAACAAGATAATTGATTATTGCAAAAAAAAAAATACAGTACAAGTTTCTCTAGCTTCCACATCATTCAAATAATAAATACATCCATCGTCTAAAATAATTAAAAAGCACAACAAAAATTTTTTATGCTTATTTAATAAATATCCGTGATAAAAAAAACTACTTAACTACTTATCTTTCTCAAGCAAATTCTAAACATATCGCTTGTTGAAAGATGCAGGAAAGTTGAAAAAGAAATCAATCTTGTGTGAGTCACCAATTAAAATCTCCCCAACTCTAAGACGATCCATATCATCCATATCTGAATTTTTTTGTATCTCATCAAATACTTTCATCCTTCTTTGAGCTCCATCAGCCTCAAATTGAAAGCAGCATGCAAGCTTTGCTATATTTTCGTTTGAACTTTCATACAAACTTCCTAACTTATTCGACATATCTGACATAGCTGCTAACTAACTATCAGTACTTCGACTTCTCTTCCTTCGGAGTTGATTAGACGGTCCTGCACTTTGAGTTGTTGGAGCTTGAGTTACATTAATAGACCTATCAATTTCAATATCATCAATATTGTTATCTGTATCAGTTATATCAATCTCCTCTATAGCATCTGTAACTACTTCAACACCTTCTCCAGTAGCTCAATCCTTTCCAAATATTTTTCCTAATTCATCGTAGTGAGGAAACGACTTATTTCTTAAACCCCTGGCGTTCTGGTGACTCTAAAAAAAGAAAATCAAAAATCAAAAGTGGTTACTTAAACATGTAAAATATTGTTATAATGTAATAAATCATACCTTCACCCAATTATCAAACATAAGTTTGTCAGCAGTCACACATTTGTCTTCATCATTCTACCCAAATCCGCTTCCGATTGGACCCAACATGTCACTTATATCATTTGTTTTTTTTAGCAATTTAACCCGTGACTCAATATGTGATTTTGCTTTAAGACCACAGTCAAGTAATTTTTCTTCTAATTCTTTCTCCAATTTTAAAAAATATACATCCCTGAAAGTTCCATTATCACCTTTCTGATAGCTATCACTAGCTAAATCAAGCAATGCTTCAACTAATTTTTCATCTTCTTTTGGATTTCATTGCCGTTTATTCATGCCTCTTCCTCTAACTTCTTCACTTGATTGTGTATCCATTCCTACACTTTAGAGCAAAGAAAACAAAACATATTTAATCACATATAGGAAATAATAAATATAGTATTAATGCTTCTAATCAAAAAGGTCATGTAAATGGGTCTATCATTTACATTACTATAAAAAATAATAAATAAATAAGAAAACTATCAATCGCACAAATCAATTGTACATAAGGGATCGCATATTAAAAATAATTAATTGTACGACTCCACTACTAACACTACAAAAAAAATAATACTAATCCATAAACAATCAATTGCACGAATCAATTGTACATATGGTATTGCATATTAAAAATAATCAATTGTACGAATCCGCTACAAACAGTACAAAAAAATAATACTAATCCAAAAACAATCAATTACACGAATCAATTGTACATATGGTATCACATATTAAAAATAATCAATTGTACGAATCTTCTAACAACACTACAAAAAAAATACTAATCCAATATTATTACTACTAACACTCTCAATTGTATGAGATCTAAATGAATTAAGAAACTCTCTAACAAATATATTTATTCATCATGATAATTAGTCCACTGATTAAACATTTGTATTACTAAATTTGTTCGCGAAGTGCTCCATTCATCAGATAGTTCAACGACAATAATTGGATCACCATCTAAATGATTTTCTTGTTGTGGTTCCAATTGTTGCTCTAAGGGGTCAACGGGCATCTCTTTTCTTATAAGATTATGAAGAAGACAACATGTTGATATAATTCAATATTGTGTCTATAAGGTTTTAAGCCCAGAAAAATCCAATGTTGATATTTATTTTATTATTTTAATAATAAAATTTAATTTTATTTTGTATAATTAAATGTGTCATAAATTTTGTCCATAATTATATATTTTATAATTTATGTATATGAAGGAGTGTCGTATAGAGAAGACATAAATTATATGTTATGTATAATTAAAGAAATATATTGTTCTCAATCTTAGATGGAAATGGACATACCATTCTAGTAGATTGTAATACACTCGATTGGATGATTTATCTTAGTCATGTAAAGTGAAGACTTTAATCTAGTGTATTGGTGTATTTTTGAAATACATAGAACTGGATCGTTACGAAAAATTATTTGTTAAATATTGTTATTATAAATAATTTTTCAATTACTATTAATGTGCAATTACTCTTAATCTTGAGAGAATAATAAACTTGATTTTATAATGTATGTCACTTTAATATATTAAAGAGTGAGATTTTTTAATACAATCAATACCTCAATATGTTGGGTGATATATGTTATGAAATTAGGAACATGTATTTTTCAAGATGGAATTCTGCAATCAAATTATAATATCCCCTTGATATAATTTATTGGTTGATCACTAGAATCTTGGCCAAGTACTTTAGTAATTCAACTTGCTAAAGTATTAATTTAATTTATTAAATTAATGTGTGATCAAAAGTTTATAAATTATGTAATCAAGGATATAAGCAGTAAACGTAATGGGTTAACAGTTTTATTCCTATACGCGTTTATGGATATTATTGTAGAGGAGTATTTTTGTAAGATACTAATAGTGGAATGATTTAATTAATTATTTTTAATTCTTTTAATTGTAGAGTGCAATTATAACTATTTAGTGGAATTAGTTATAATTAATATAATTCTAATTAATTAAAGAGTTAATCAAAAATTAGTATTATATTGGAGCTAGAATTATAGAATCCTGTATAATCCCCACTCTAGCCCTTATTAAGATATAACAAAATAGCAGGATAAAATATATCATAAAAGTTTTCAAATATCCTGATAAATATCAGGGAGTTGAGGACTTTATATATTCCATCACTGTGCAGTATTTTGAGCCCACACTCAGAAAAGTACGTGATATCAAAATAAGGGTCATAGGGAGGAAGATCAGAGGGGAGAAAAAAGTTATCATCAGAATAAGCAAAAATTCTCCATTGTGCTATAACCTAGCACGCGGTATGTAATATAGTTTTTTGATTATGCTAAATTATGAGAAAGATCTTGGGATAATAATTTTTAAAAGTAAAAATTATTAATTTATTTGGAAATCGTTTCCTACAATTGGCATCAGAGCAAACTCATAATTTTCATAAATCAAGATTTTGTTATATTACTGAATTCGTGTATGAACTGTGTTCATGATTGTATGGAAATAAGTATTTTTTTTTACCGCATGATGTGTGAACATTGGAATAATTGTTGATCAGTGCGTGAATAAAAAAAATAGTATCGCAATTGAAAGCAAATCATATATATTGAATAACATGACCTGACCCATACATGAATGTAATCATATCGCATGGTATGGCTTAATGAATTAAAGCTTTCTTGAAAATCGATACATTTTATTCTTTGATAATTAAAGTAGTAGGAGTAGTAGTAGTAATTAAATATATAAAAATTATTTAATGCTTACCGCTATATGTGGGTTAATTCATTTAACATATAATATTTTTTTTAGATATCTTAAGGATTAATGTTAGATGAACTTTTACATATTTAATTATGTAGGTTCAGTGGCTTTCGGTTGGAAGATAAGGTATCTAGGTTTGTTTTGGAAGAGGTCTGGAGATCAATACTTGCTAGCAATTATTTTAGCCCAGGCCCAAACCGTCACTTTTAGTGTCAAACATTTTAAAATTAAAATGTTAGTTGTTGTTGCAAGGAATTGAACTCTAGCCCTCATTGTTGCAAAAATCACACTCAAACCAACTGCACCAACAAATCTATTATATTAATATGCAGATTCATATATTTGCTTTTAACAGTAATAGATCATTAGTTATCATATTCACAATGTTTTTTAAAATTGTGGGCCAATTTCATTTATATTAATATGAATTGGTAGTTAACAATTATAATGTTTAATTGCTGAATTTTCATAATGTTGTAATTGTTAAATGTGAATATGCATGTATGTTAGTTTACATGTTTATATTTATTAATATGGGATATTAATATAATTATTATATTTTTAAATAAATAAAAATTCTCATTTTTATATAAATAAAAATTCAAGTGGGAGAAAGAATTGCATGTCTTACGGCTTCCATCATTGGTCCATTATATTGATACATGTATCTAATCTCAAATTTTGTGAGTTCCTTTCGGAAGATACATGAATCTAGTTATATTAGATATGGATTTCCTTTTGATAAATTTATTTAAAATTTTATTATGAATTATTTTCCATCGAAATATTTGTATTAAAATTTTAAAGAAAATTTAAATGGATGGTATACACTTGACAAAACATAAATAGTAATTCTCCCCATCGGAGTGATACTTATTATTATTGTTTTGGACTGAATTAAATGGTGAATTATTTTTATTTCATGAGATGTCAAGATATAAAAATAATAGTAATTTCAAATTATTCTTATTTTTTTCCTTCGAAAAGAGAATTATTTGAAATTAAGTTGTCATGTTTATTTTATGTTTGTGTTTGAGGATTACACTTTCATATTATATGCAAAAGTTTATTTGTATTGAATGACCATTTAATTTATGCATATTGTATAATTGTACAGATTATCATGTCGTCTTTTAATCCCCTTGATGTTATCCTTAAAGAAAATAAGTTAACTAGACCAAATTATGTGGACTGGAAAAGAAATCTTGACATTGTGTTGACTGCTGAGCACTACAAGTTTGTGTAATGTCTAGGGATTTTCAAACGTTGTATCAAATTTATTTTGATAAATAAAATTCGTTTTATTTAATTTTACAAATTTAATTGGATCCGTGTAGGTATTATTATTTAATTAAATAATTATATGGTCCAATAATTTTCTTGCATTAGAAAGGGCTCATTAATAGTTTGATTTAAATTAGTGGGATAACCCTAAGAATTTAATTGCAAGAAAATTGGGAAGAAAATTCAATAAATAATTTTGTCACTATCGAATGTAATAATCCGAATGAGAAATTTTTGGTAAGACAAATATTTTAAATAATTAATTGAATTAATTATTCACTTTAAATATTAGAACATAATGTGGTTAATTTAAAGTGGACCACTAATCTTTTAATTAGATTGGCCCATCTCTTATTTTTAATTTGGACCCAAACTCCTTTTTATTTCTATTGGGCTGGATTCATTTTTCTTTATTTTCCAGATTGGGCCGAACCCTTTTTCTTTTAATGCAACCGGCCCAACCCTATTGGGTTGAGCCCAAAAACAATTCCAGTCGGGTTGTACCAAATCCAAGCGGGTTGGATCCGTTCCTTTAATTTGGGGACAACCGGCAAAATCGTTTGGGGAAGGGATTTCAGCCAAACCTCTTAACTCAGATAACCGAACCAAAGAGAAAAAGAAATCAAATCCATCAATCGAGCAAGGGAAGGAGGACTGGCGTCGGCGTGTGAGGGCGAAGGGACCGACGGCATGACGGGGAGCGGGCGACCGACCATTGGACTAAGAGGGAGGCGCGGTGACCAGTGGGCGAACCGGGGTTCGAGGCGGACAGAGCAGGCTAGGTCATGAACGACCGAGCCACAATCAAACGGACCAAGGGTCCTAAGCTTTCGGCGATTCGACCGACGGGACTGCGCGACACGGAGGGGAAGCTGTCGACTGAGCTAGCTGGGTTCGAGTAGGACTGATGCCGACAGCCGCTCGCCTACCCTTCTCCAACCCTGGGGTATTGCCTCGTTTAATTGGGTTTTAACCGGCAAAATTGGGCATGTATCCCTCTATAAATCGAAACCCTTTCCCCAAACCCTAGCAACTGCTACAATTTTTGCCTTCAAAAATTTGAGGGAGAGACACGGCAAGAGAGAGAAATCGCAGAGGGGAAATCCGGTGAATGTTCGGTTGGGTCTGATATTCGAAAAGAAGAAGGAAGGCAGCCGCTCGATCAACACCAAGGTACCAAAATGGTTCAAGCGATTGTGATGGTCGTTATTTTTGCGTGATTGATGTAATAAACTGTACTGTATTGTATTGCTTGGGTTTGAAAGATTTGTTATTGTATTGTGTTAATCTTGCTTGGGGAATGTATTGTATTGTTTTGGTTTTGGGAAATCTGGTATTACGTTGTTCCTGTTTGGGCTGTATTGAAATGTTCTTGAACTGGAAACTTGGTATGGTAAGAAACCTTAAGATTTCGGCAGCTTCAGTTTAGTTAGAATGCCTGAACCAGAATTTTGCTCTTATGGTATTAACTGTATTGTCCATCACATTGCTGATACAAATAAATCAAACCTTGGTTTCTTTTGGGGATGATAATCAGTGTTTAGAAATTATTGTCTACTGTGTTGGGTAATAATTTTGTTTAGTTTAGAAGAAAATTGCAGGAAATTGGTTTGATGGTGGCAATAATAAACACATGATTCTAGTAGTGTTATACAGTAATGGTTTTAATATCCAAAGTGGGTTGTGCAACTCATTGGGGGTAAATGGCTGTTAAACCACTACTGTTTAACAAAAATCAAATGATTAATATTGGCTTGATTTTTAGTTAATTAATTTGAGTTAATAATGCTCTTGAAAATTTACTAGTTATGCTAACTAATAAATAAAATTAATAAGTTAATTAATTATTATTTATCAATAAATAATAAATGAAGATAGTAAATATTTAATTATTATTTAAATAACATTAAATAATAATTAAATAGAAATAGAAATTTATAAGTCATTATTTATTGTTTATCAATAAATAATAATAAAGATAATAAATATTTAATTATTATTTAATTAATATTAAATAATAAATGAAGCTAATAAAGTAATTATTTATTATCTAATAATAATAAATAAAGATACTACATATATAATTATGTATGAATAAAGTATTTATCAATAAACAATAAATATTTAATTATTATTAGATAATAATTAAGTATGAATAATCAGTAATAAAATAATAGCCTTATATGCTATTTTCCATGTAAAGTAAATTGTTTATTTATTTATTTATTTATTTATTTTGATTAACTTTAATTGATGAATAAACCTAATTAGCTATTATTTACTATTAGATAATAACTAAAGGTAACTCTTACTCACTAATTAATTATTTATTATTTAATTAACTTTAAATAATAAATAAATCTAATTAGTTATTATTGATTATTAAATAATAACTAAAGATAATTATTACTCACCAATTAATTATTTATTATTAAATAATAAATAAACCTAATTAGTTATTATTAAATAATAACTAAAGGTAATTCATACTTGTTGATTAATTATTATTTGAATAACCTTAAATAATAAATAAATCTAATTAGTTATTATTTATTATTAAATAATAACTAAAGATAATTTATATTTACTAAATAATTATTTATTTCTTTGATTAACTTTAAATAATAAACAAACCTAATTAATTATTATTGAATCTTAAATAATAATTAAAGACAATTAAAATTTATAATTCGATTATTATTTAATTAATAATTGAATAATAAGTGAATATAATTAGTTATTAATTATTATTATTAATAATGGAATATAATTAATTAATTACTATTAAATGAAGATAGAGTTAATAAAATAGAAAGAGTTAATAACCCATTAATTAGACAATCAAAATAAATTGTTTAAGGGTTTAATAAATAAATATTAATTAAGAAAAAGTAATGTTAATTAATTAAACAATTGTAATTAATTGTTTAAGGAATTAATAAGTGTTTATTACTTAAGGGATACATGGCTAATTAATTAGACCATCAACCTAGAAACCAATTAAGTGCCCTATAGGATTTACTACAGTTTATTTACTTATGTGTGTATGTGATTTGCTTAATTGTTAAATAAATAGCATAAGTAAGTGTATCGACGTACCACTACGCAGTACTAATTGATAGACCGACATTATCTATGTTAGGTTCTTCAAGGCCAAATAGTTAAAGCTAGAATTATTTGTAGCTGAGCAGACAGGCAAGTTCCTAACCCTAAACTTCTTACATTATTGCAAGTTCCCTAACTAAATCTCGAGTTATTATTTTCGAAGCATGTTAGTGAATAATTATTGACGATTATTCACATCTATACTGATTATTGAGATTCGCACCTTGTGCAATTGAATTCCTATCCTATTATGATTGAACTGTAAATTTAATTAAAGTTCTTTCAAGCATGAATTTATGAGATAGATCTATGCTATTTGTATCAGCTAGATCTAGCATGTCTAAATTGGTTAAAACAATGGTATTTTAAAAGCTGTTCTTATTAAATTGTTGTGGTAAGAACTCTTGGCTGAGAAAAGGATAAACTTGTTTAAGGCATGATATCAATGCTGGTTATTAAGTGTTTATGCATAAATCACGGGGTATGAGAGGCTGATCCCCTCGATTACCAAAACTTTTTAAGAGGTCCAGCTTACATGCTGAGAACCTTAGAAAACGTCCTTGGTTATTTCAAACCACTCAGTAATTGGCGTTCAATTATTTGAATATTCAACTGTTGACTGATAATTCATATTTCTTCACAATTCTACACTGTTGTTGAACATTGAAAGCGAAATTCCTTCTATTCATGATATATCTCTCTTGTGTATAAATTTGCTAAGCAAACTAGTTGCTTACCCTTGCTATATCATGATCTTCATTTCAGCTAAGGCAGAAACGTCTAGAGGAGACAAAGGAAAAGGGAAGGTGCAAGAATAGATGCCCGATAGTGCCTATGCACTAGTTATTTTTGAATGTTGTTTGATTAAGTGAACCTTTTATTGTATTAAGGGTACGTTTTATGTTAAGGTTAAAGAACCTTGGGACCATGATTGTAAGACTTTATTACTATCTCGATAAACAATGTATGTTTATTATTCCGCATCAGTTAGAAAGTATGTTTGTTGTTGAGTATCGTGAACACCGAATTCGAGGATTAGGAAACCCGGATTTGGGGGTGTCACAGTTTGTGCTGACTGAACCTTGCCCAATTCTTCCAGAAAATGCTACTGTTGCACAAAAGAATAACCATAAGAAGTGGCAAAAGGCAGATGACATGGCTCGTTGCTATATATTGGCATCTTTGTCAAATATATTGCAACACCAATATCAGTCTACTACAACTGCTAAAGAGATCTTGGATAGCCTTCATGAAATGTTTACTGACCAGAGTCGTGCTGCACGACAGACTGTGATAAAAACACTCATGAATTCCAAGATGTCCGAGGGATCTTCAATTCGAGATCATTGTTTAAAAATTATTTCTTACTTAAACGAACTGGAAATCCTAGGAGCAACAGTTGATGGGAAAACCCAGGTTGACATGTTGCTAGAGACCTTGCCCGATTCCTTCAAACAGTTCAAACTTAATTACACTATGAACAAAATGTCATTATCTTTACCTGAACTGATGAAGGAACTCCAAGCAGCAGAGGGTATTCTTCGTGCAAAAGGAAGCATTCATGTTGCAGAAACTGGTACTTCTAGGGGAAAGCTTAAGGGCAAGAACCAAAAAAAGAATAACGGTAAGAAAGATGCAAATGGAAACCTACCTCCATCTGGAGGGGTTGGGAAGAAAGGGGCAAAAGCAAAACCTCAAGGGAAATGTTTCCACTGTGGGGAGAAAGGTCACTGGAAAAGAAATTGTTCTACTTCTAAGATCAAAAATCAAGGTATGATTGATTGTCTGATTGATCAGTTTGGCAAGATAGGTAAATATCATCTTTCGTTCATGAAACATGTTTTGTGGGTTGTTTTACTGAATCCTGGTGTGTAGATTCGGGAACCACTAATCATGTTTGCAATTCTTTGCAGGGGTTTCAGGAAACCAGAAAATTGAATGAAGGCGAGATTTATCTACAACTTGGTTCTAGCGCAAAAGTAGCAGCTATTATAGTGGGAGTTGTGCATCTTAATTTTAATAATGATAGGACTTTAGAATTAGTAGATTGTCTTTATGTTCCAGACATTCGTAGAAATTTAATTTCAGTTTCCTGCTTGTTTAAACATGGATATTCAGTTAATTTTGATTCCAAGGTTATTATTCGCAAGAATGGAAATTTCATTTGTTCTGGTTCATTGGTAGATAATTTATATATTCTTACTCCTAATTATTATTCATTAATGCAAACTGAATGTAGTCAACATATACCATTAAAAAGAAAAGTTTCTTCAGTTAATCAAACTTATCTCTAGCATCTACGATTAGGTCATATTAATCTAAATAGGATCCAAAGACTGGTTAAAGATGGTCCTCTAAGCTCCTTAGAAGTCTAAAATCTTCCAGTTTGCGAAACTTGTATAGAAGGAAAAATGACCAAAGGGCCTTTCAAGGCAAAGAAACATAGAGCCAGTGATAAGTTAGAATTAATTCATACATATGTATGTGGTCCTATGAATATCCGATCATGAGGAGGTTTTGAGAATTTCATCACTTTTATTGATGATTACTCAAGATTTGGTTATGTGTACCTTATGCATCGAAAGTCTGAAGCATTTGAAAAATTCAAAGAATTTCAGGCAGAAGTAGAAAGGCAATCTGGTAAAAACATAAAGGCCCTTCGATCGGATTGAGGAGGTGAATACTTCCTTCGGAAATTCAAAAAATACTTATCTGATAAAGGAATTATATTTGAATTGACTGCACCGGGTACATCCCAGCAAAATGGTGTGGCAGAAAGAAGAAACAGGACTCTTTTAGATACGGTAAGGTCTATGGTGAGTTTTTCTACTCTTCTTATTTCCTTTTGGGGTTATGCACTAGAAAGGGCAATGTACTTATTGAATCTTGTATCATCAAAGTCTGTTCCTTTAACACCTAGAGAATTGTGGAGTGGGTGAAAGCCAGTATTGCACCATATTCATATATGGGGCACACCTGCACATGTACGAAAAGGAAAGGCAGACTTAGATAAGTTAGGTTCAAGAACAGAAGTATGTTTGTTTGTAGGATATCCAAAAGGAACTAGAGGTGGTCTATTTTATAGTCCTTTAGACCAGAAAATATTTGTTAGTGCAAATACAGTTTTTCTGGAAAATGACTATATAATGGATCACAAGCCAAGTAGTAAAATTGTCTTAGAAGAAATGTCAAGTACATCAATTACTCAATCAATTAATCCACCACAAGACTTGGATGAATTGCCATAAACTAATCAACCTGATTCTTCTAATACACCGGAGCTTCGTCGTAGTGGGAGGAATATCAGGCCTCCTGAAAGACTTTCACTTCTTGGAGAAACTTACGATGTTATTCCGGAAGAAGTAGAGTCGGATCCCTCTAACTACCATGAAGCTATTAATGATGTAGATGCATCTAACTGGCACATGGCTATGAAACAAGAAATGGATTTCATGTACTCAAATAAAGTATGGGAACTTGTAGAAGCACCTAATGGGGTCAAACCTATAAGGTGCAAGTGGGTCTACAAAAGAAAAAGAGGGGTAGATGGAAAGGTGAAAACCTTTAAAGAACGGTTGGTAGCAAAAGGTTTTACTCAAAAAGAAGGTATCGATTATAAGGAAACCTTTTCACCAGTAGCTATGCTTAAATCTATCAGAATACTCTTATCCATTGCAGCTCATCTCGATTACGAGATATGGCAAATGGATGTCAAGACTGCTTTTCTAAATGGATATCTTGATGAAGAAATCTATATGAAGCAGCCTGATGGTTTCATAGTTAAAGGCCAAGAAAATATGGTATGCAAATTACAAAAGTCCATTTATGGACTTAAGAAAGCATCAAGGTCTTGGAATATAAAGTTTGATCAAGCAATTAAATCTTATGGTTTTGAACAGAATTCAGAAAAATCTTGTGTGTACAAGAAGAATAAAGATGGGGTGGTGGTATTCTTAGTTCTTTATGTGGATAATATATTACTTATGGGTAATGATGTGGGAGTATTATCTAGCGTCAAAATTTGGTTGTCTAGTAATTTTGAGATGAAGGACTTAGGAAAGGCTAATTACATTCTAGGGATCAAACTTTGGCGTGATCGCAAGAATAGAATGTTGGGCCTATCCCAAGCTGCATATATAGATATAATTTTGGCTAGGTTAAACATGCAAAATTCCAATAAAGGACTACTTCCTATCAGACATGGAATTCCTCTTACTAAGGAGCAGTGTCCTACGACACCTCAAGAGCAAGAGCGCATGAAGACAATCCCTTATGCTTCGGCGGTGGGAAGTCTTATGTATGCAATATTGTGCACTAGACCAGATATTTATTTTGCAGTAGGCCTGGTCAGCAGATATCAGTCTAACCCTGGACTTGAACATTGGATAGCAGTAAAGCATATACTTAAGTATCTACGGCGAACAAGAGATTATATGCTTGTCTATTCTAGTGATGATCTTGTCCCGAAAGGATATACAGATTCAGATTTTCAGTCAGATAGAGACTTTAGAAAGTCAACATCTGGTTATGTGTTTACTCTTGGAGGTGGAGCTGTTAGTTGGAGGAGTGTTAAACAGTCTTGCATAGCTGACTCCACCATGGAAGCTGAATATGTTGTTGCTTCCGAAGCTGCAAAAGAGATTGTATGGCTCAAGAAGTTCTTGTTAGAAATAGGAATGGTACCTTCAGTATCATCTCCTATTGTCCTGTTTTGTGACAATAATGGGGCGATTGGACAATCAAAGGAGCCTAGGAACTACAAGAAAGGCAAACACATTGAAAGAAAATATCACCTCATCCGAGATATAGTTCAACGAGGAGATGTGATAGTTTCAAAGATAGCTTCTGCGCAAAATTTGGCTGATCCTTTTACGAAGACCTTGTCTTCTAAAGTTTTTAATTTTCATCTTGAGGGGATGAGTATTAGACATATGGTAGATTGGGTTTAGGGCTAGTGGGAGATTGTAAGGTTTTAAGCCCAGAAAAATCCAATGTTGATATTTATTTTATTATTTTAATAATAAATTTTAATTTTATTTTGCATAATTAAATGCGTCATAAATTTTGTCCATAATTACACATTTTAATAAAGGAGTGTCATATACAGAAGACATAAATTATATGTTATGTATAATTAAAGAAATATATCGTTCTCAATCTTAGATGGAAATGGACATACCATTCTAGTAGATTGTAATACACTCGATTGGATGATTTGTCTTAGCCATGTAAAGTGAATACTTTAATCTAGTGTGTTGGTGTATTTTTGAAATGCATAGAACTGGATCATTACGAAAAATTATTTGTTAAATACTGTTATTATAAATAATTTTTCAATTACTATTAATGTGCCATTACTCTTAATCCTGAGAGAATAATGAACTTGATTTTATAATGTATGTCACTTTAATATATTAAAGAGTGAGATTTTTTAATACAATCAATACCTCAATATGTTGGGTGATATATGTTATGAAATTAGGAACATGTATTTTTCAAGATGGAATTCTGCAATCAAATTATAATATCCTCTTGATATAATTTATTGGTTGATCAACAGAATCTTAGTCAAATACTTTAGTAATTCAAATTACTAAAGTATTAATTTAATTTATTAAATTAATGTGTGATCAAAAGTTTATAAATTATGTAATCAAGGATATAAGAAGTAAACGTAATGGGTTAACAGTTTTATTCCTATACGCGTTTATGGATATTATTGTAGAGGAGTATTTTTGTAAGATACTAATAGTGGAATGATTTAATTAATTATTTTTAATTCTTTTAATTCTAGAGTGCAATTATAACTATTTAGTGGAATTAGTTATAATTAATATAATTCTAATTGATTAAAGAGTTAATCAGAAATTAGTATTATATTGGAGCTAGAATTATAGAATCTTGTTTGATCCCCACTCTAGCCCTTATTAAGATATAACAAAATAGCAGGATAAAATATATCAGAAAAGTTTTCAAATATCCTGATAAATATCAGGGAGTTGAGGACTTTATATATTCTATCACTTTGCAGTATTTTGAGCCCACACTCAGAAAAGTACGTGATATCAAAATAAGGGTCATAGGGAGGAAGATTAGAGGGGAGAAAAATCCATCATCAAAATAAGCAAAAATTCTCCATTGTGCTACAACCGAACACGAGGTATGTAATATAGTTTTTGATTATGCTAAATTATGATAAAGATCTTGGGATAATAATTTTAAAAAGTAAAAATTATTAATTTAGTTGGAAATCGTTTCCTACAGTGTCTTCATCAGATAATAAGGACTTCGAAGAATTGCCCAACGCAATTTAAGCAGTTTGAAACATCTTTCTATAACATTTCTAGCAGCTGAATGTCTCGTGTTAAAAAATTCTTTGGGGGTAGTTGGTTGGTGGCCCTCCCTCCAATCATTCAGGTGATAACACTGTCCTCTATATGGTGCTAAAAATCCCTCATCGTTCGTATATCTAGCATCGACCGGATAATAATAACCTAAAAAATCAAATTTAAGGAACTAAATGTATTAAAAATTATTCAAATTAAACTATAAAGTTAACTTATTGTAATAATAGAATAATTTATATTTTAGTTTACCATAAGGGACTCTTAAACCATTTGGCCTACTCACTACATCTCTAAGTACTCTAGAATCAGCTGCTGATCATTCCCAACTAGGTAAAACATATATAAATTACATGTCTTGCGAGCAAACACCTAACACATTTGTGGCGATTTCATGTTTTCTTGATCGGTATCTAGGCTTATCAACCTCTGGGACGTGCACTTTAATATAAGTACCATCAAGATCACCTAGACAATTCTTTGACAATAAAAAAAAGTATCAAAAGGTTAATGTTAGCTTACTTACTAAATGTAGTTCTATTATCTAAAGATTTTGAATATGTACCTTAAATCATTTACATCTCTTATCTGTAGAATTCTCAGGCATAGGGTCAGGTGATTTAAATAGTAATTCATTCAATCTTAAAACTGCATTCAGAACTGCATTAAAGTATCTACTAATTGTTTCTCCATACCTCATAAAGCAAAATATTATAACTCGATTTTTTACATGGTGGGCAAAAATATGTAAAAAAATTATAACCATTTATTTTGTACGCCTTAAACGGACAGTGGTCCGCAACATATAACATAACTTCTTAAATGTGTTTCAATCCATCCTTAACTGAGCAATACATGTTGTGTCGTTACTATTTATCAATCTATTAAGATTTTCTGCTCGCATTAAAGCCCCTATGCATTGATTGCTCCTTTAAGATGTATTTATAGTAATGCCTTTGTGTAGTGGCATAAAATGATGATAACAAAAGTAACAAAAATTTATCAAGCATATCAAAATAAGTCATCAATATCGCAACAATTTTTTTCTTCCTATCCAAAGGTATACGAGCCATATCTGCATAAAGAGTTATTTTATAAAGTCAAAAACAATTTTGACAACAATATAATTTAAAAATAATATTCTAGTTTTGTTAATTACACGTGTAGAAACAAAAAGAAACAATATAAAATTAAGCAAAAAAAGAGAGAAATAAATTCTCAGCCTCATAAACTCAAGCACCACTAATAATTATTTTGATTATGTTAAAGGTGCATGGTGTGTATGTAGATGAAAAAAAGATTAAAGCCAATTCTCTAGCTACCTAGCTCTGTGGGTTAGAAGATATAGAGAAAGTTTAACCTTTTTCACAATGTATGAGATTATGGAAAAGCAAAAATAAAAGGCAATTAAATAAGATGAACTATCAATTATTATACGAATAAAAAGGAAAGCGTGGGAATCTTTTTTGCAACACACATACATATATACATACATAATATACACACACACGTAGGTACACACAATTTAGTTTTCAACTTCCAATTAACTTTGATTGAAACCAGGTCAGAAGAATTTGCAAGTAAGTGTTAGTAGAGAAAATATTAATTCAACCACATGCAGTCCTGTTTTGAACTTAGAATTTTAAGACGATCTCCGCTGCATGGATCAGAATTTAGAAATTGAAATAGCTATGTTGAAGTACAGAAATATATTGTTGTCCCAAAAAAATTGTTCGGTATACATATATATATATATATATACACACACACACACACACACATATATTCACATATATTTATACAGCTATAAAGAGAGGAAGAAAATATTAGAAATTTACCTAGATGAAGAGAGGGTTTTCCTTCGCAACAGTCTGTGGCTTGAACAAAGAAAGTGAAAGGATATTTTTTCACGTTAAAAACTAAGATGCCACGGGAATAGTAATCACAAAACCACCCCCCCCCCCCCACGTAGGTAAAAGATACCCATGTATAATAGGAATCCTCAATTACTAGAAAACAGAAACTCACACCTAAATTTTTGCTAATAACTACTCCAAACATGGGTATGAGGAGTAAGGGAATAGGATAGCCATTCCTAACCTCAGATTCCCATGCGCCAAACATGGCCTTAGGATTTTCAAGTTCATGAATGGCTAACCTTTTCATTTCTAAAAGGGTTTGGTATTTATAGGCTCCTTAAAAGTCTGACCATTGATGATTGTCCATAAAGACATGTGACTTAGTCTGATTAAGAATTCTGAAATCTTCCAACTTTCTATCCTTTGTCAAATCAGTAGAGACAGAGTTATGTCTAATACATAAGCGACACTAGGACACGAGCATTAAATGCTTGTCAACGGCTAATTATTCCACCATTTGATTGAGTTTATCTTCGTAGCAATTGTTTCTTTTGTCTCATAGACCTTCCAGGTTTAGCTCTGCTAACAGCTCTACGACCTCTTTAGCTCTACGAAATGAACTTTCCTTGTATTCTGAAGAATTCCAAGGCTAGTGCTCTGCTGAAGTATCGTAGCTCTGCTCTTGATGATCCATAAGCATGTTCTGCTTGTCTTTTATGATACTTTACAGAAAACAAAGAAGTCTACAATCATCTAACTCTACTAACAAAACTTACGAGCTCTGTTATTACATCAAATTATAAACCTGAAAAATTACTAAGTCCTTTTACAATCCATATACACTAAGGACTGTACAATAAGAATTGATACACATACATTAAACTTAATCATATTACACCATCATTAAATCATTTAAATAATCATAAGCGCATTAGGAATAAATTGTCAACTAACAAAACCCATATTAAAAAAACGCATTTTTAAAACTTAAATTCTATTATTTCAATTTTATGACATTGAACGTTAATATCTATAATTTTTTATAAATAAAACCTTCCGCCCACCGATGTGTAATAATTGATCGGAATGAGGATATTTCAATTCTAAATATCTTCAAAATTACAAAAATTATAGGTATGTGATTAATGTGTCATGCAGGAAAAAAAAGAGAGAAAAAAATTAGAGTCAATATAAACGATATATACTTTAAAAGACTAATTTGCCCTTTCAATTTGAGTCATTGTGACTTATTCCAGTAAGAAATACTAAATTTGAAATTTGGAATTTAGTAGTTAGTTTTATTTATAAAATTTTGGGACATTAAGGTTCAATGTCTTAAAACTAAAATATTAGGGTTCAAGTTATAAAATACAAAAAATTTAAAAGTTTAAAGTGTATTTAAGCCACACACAAAACTTAACCGATTCGGATGCAACCTTGAAGGAGGCTTTAATTATTAATTTGCCGTTCAACAAATTCATTCCACCGATTCGGATGCAACCTTGAAGGAGGCTTCAATTATTAATTTACCGTTCAACAAATTCAGTCCTCTAGCATTGAATTTGATCACATTAACTACTTTACCCTCCATGTTTTAGAGCATAAGAAAGGTTGAAACTTAATGAGATATATATGACAAGATCTAAATAAATCTCATTGCATTTCAGAAAACAAGAAAAAAATAAAGTTAAAATAGAACTGAAAGCTCATCATTATTATAAAATTGCAGGATCAAATGATATCATTAATTATAACAAGGGTGTTAACGCCAAGATTCGTCCACGCGCCCAATCACCAATAGCGCGTCCAATCCTGTACAGAAACGAAGTCACACGGAGTAAACTTGACGGTCTAGGCTGCTGGGGGATAGCTCCGGTGTGAGAATAAGTACGGGTTGAGTAAGGTTTAACAATGGGAGCTTAATGTTTTAGTGCTGAAAGTAATGAGATACCTAAAAATTATGGTGTAGCCTTGTATTTATAGTGATCACACCTCATTTTCCATGTCTGTCCCCGTATGGGAATAGAATTCCTCATTATGGTGGATACCATAATGGGATAGAAGTAAATCTCCTTAAAGAAAGTAAGTCGGACTGACTCTTTCCTTATGAGTTAAATATAGTTAGGACTCTTAGATTCTTTAGAGTTCTCCCACTACCCAAAATAGACTCCTACGTGGGGAGACTTCCTCCACGTGGACTATGGTCCACCGAATCATCAGGGCCAAAAATTATGTCCCAACATTTCCCCCCTCTTATTATAAGGAATTTAAAATAAAATAGTACATCAATTATTCATGGAGGACGTTAGCCGAAGAGCATTTAGTCCGATGGACGTTAGTCCATCTTGAAGAATGTTATCCATTCGGGATGACGTTAGGTCCATTCGGGAGAACATTTATCCTTTCGGAAGGAACGTGTCCTTCCCGAAGGGCGTTTATCCTTTCAGGAGGAACTTATCCTTCCCGAATGTTTATCCTTTCGAGAGGAACGTGTCCTTCCCGAAGGATGTTTATCTTTTCGGGAGGAACGTAGCCTTCCCGAAGGATATTTATCCTTTTGGGAGGAACGTGTCCTTCCCGAAGGATGCTTATCCTTTCGGGAGGAATATAGCCTTCCCGAAGGATGTTTATCCTTTCGGGTGGAACGCATCCTTCCTGAAAGATATTTATCCTTTCGGTAGGAACGCAGTCTTCCCAAAAGATGTTTATCCTTTCGGGATGAACGCAGCATTCCCGAATGATGTGTATCCTACCTTATATCTCCTTAATATTGCTCCCAAATCCCTAAGGAGGCTTTAAATAGAGGTTCAAGGGAACCGTCTGTCCTTATATCGCCATCCGAGCTTATATCACCATAATTGATGCTCAAATTTTGTTAATTCAAACAAGTCTGAAGCTGGAAGCTAACACAACTTTCCCCACTCTAAGTGTCTGATCCAATACTTAATCTGGTACGTTGCTTCTCCGTTATTCACCACGCACTCCGACTAAAAGCTCCGATTAAAATCAAACGCTAAAAGTTTGCAAAAGCTATTTCCCAAACATAATCAAAACATGTTCCATTAACTCAGTCGATCCCATCCAAACTACTTCTCGAACAACTAGCTAAAGAAGAATTCTGAACTCTCGAACTGCAAGTCGAACACGCCTCCCTCCCTCCGACCACTGTCGATCCCCAACCTAAACATCATTCAATAGGCCGGATATATCTCCTCCCTAAAAAGAGACATTCGAACTCCACCGATATAAGAGCCTCTTCTGTTGTTGAATGTCCAGAACCATCAAGAGATATCCGAACATTAAATCCATTATCCTTTATCCGACGTTATTACCATCGAAATCTCGAACAGAAAACACCACTAACTTCCTCCGTAATCGACGATCCGTTTAGGTACAAAATCCAAGATGATAACAATTAGTGCCCCCCAGCTACTCCTGAACCCGATCTTCCCTCTGGATCCTCTTTGGAAAATATTCATTCTACCACAAAGCATACCAATGTCTGTCTTTCAACTACCATTCACAGCCGACCACCCAAGATCAACCAACTCAACTCCACTACTCAAGCAACCACCCCACTAATGCCTCATTGAACCTATGCACAATCCTCTGACTCTAACTCAGACATGTTGTAGCCTCCTCCTGATCCTCCATTATTGAAACTTCTCTTTGTCTAATTGTCTGATCTATTGTTGTTGTTGTCTGACTTGGGATGGTTATTCCTACCCCGATCTTCGGGCCTCTCTAAAGATGATGCATTCAGTCTTAGACTTCTCATAGCCTCCTTAACTGTAATAAAATCCTTTGCTCTGTTATATGCCTCATCCAAGTCCTTCGGGGAATTAAACATCATGTCTTTTACCAGCTTCTTTGGCTTCACGATATCCAACCTTGTGGTGAAGTATCCGAGGGCCTGAGGACCGTTAAGGTCCGTTATTGCTCCGATCGCCTCTTGGAATCGTTTCACGTACTGGCCCAAGGTTTTGTTTGAATACTGTCTTATCTGCATCAAAGAAGCTGTCAGCTTCCCTCTCCTTTTATTACTCCCAAACCGGCCATAAAACTTATCACAGAGCTCCTTCCAAGACGAGATTGAGTTCGGGGCCAAAGACGTCATCCACTGTCGAGCCTCCTTCCTCAAAGAAGTGATGAACATCTGACACTTGGCGACGTCAGAGTAATCATAAAACTTCATCAGCCGGTCGTAAGCCTGACTGTGATCATATAGATCTCCAGAACCATCATAATTCTCCATGTGTGGGGCCTTCTTATTGGGGTCGGCCCGAACCCGATCGATCTCCGGGGAGAACGGTGACGTTGAGTCAATCGGAGCCTCTTTCTCCTGATTGACCTCTATAAGTTTCTTCTCCAGTTCTGCTATCCTCCAAGCAAGTGCCTCAGACTCGTTCCTCCAGGGAGATGACTCTCGCCTATCCCAATCTCTGGGTTCCGGAGAGGTCACCTGCCTTCTCCGTTCAGACCTTCCTCTGCCTTCATCAGTTGTTTCCCGAGAGCGGCTTTTGCGCCTACTCTTTTCCCGAGAGTGGCTCCTTTGCCTACTCCTTTCATGCCAAGAGTTGTCCAAACGATGTGTCATAGATCGGTTTCCTGGTGACACTCCTCGACGTCGATTGTGGCTCGACGAAACCTCCTCTCCACCTAGCAATAACACCATCTCGGCATCGAGCTCTTTCTGCCGAAGATGTAAGGCCTCAATAACGTCTTTATTCTGCTGCATCTTTTTGACCAGGATCGACTCCTTTTCAGCTGGACCACCTTGCTTAAAGTTCTGATCCTCGACACGGCTGTTATAGCCTACCATCTTCTGCGTGGTTGAGAACAATTTTTTCCTAACAATTGCCGTCTGAGGATTAGTCAGTCCCACTGAGTGACTATGGGGCCCTAGCCTGTCTGAGATGTTTTTAGAAGACCCCAATATGTCCTTGGTCGAGCTCCTGTGTTGAGAAAGGCTAGCCGTTGATTTATCCCGCGTTGACACCGTTTTCGCCCTACTTGTCGCCATTACTCCGAATAAACTTTCGAGTGATTGAAAACTATCTAGCACTAAGCAGCCCTCCTTCTAGCGCCGATGTTAACGCCAAGATTCGTCCATGCGCCCAATCACCAATAGCGCGTCCAATCCTGCACAGAGACGAAGTCACACGGAGTAAACTTGACGGTCTGGGCCGCCGGGAGATAGCTCCAGTGTGAGAATAAGTACGGGTTGAATATAATTTAACAATGGAGGCTTAATATTTTAGTGCTGAAAGTAATGAGATACCTGAAAACTATTTCAGACCGTTTTATCAAACACCCCCCTAGTTTACTTATGTGATAATGGAAATTCGACATGACTCTATTTGAAATTGTGGTATAAAATTTTTCAGACCCCGACTGATTTGGTAGTAGGAATTTCATTACTTCGTTTTCCTGAAATAAAGGACTGTTTGGTTCCGGTGGCCAGACAAGTAAGAACTAAGAAATCTAAAAAACACCTTGTTCATCACATTCAAACTCCGAGTTTATGCGAAATGCAGCATTGCATTGTTTGGTTCCGGTGGCCAGACAAGAAAGAACTAAGAAATCTCAAAAACACCTTGTTCATCACATTCAAACTCCGAGTTTATGCGAAATGCAGCATTGCCTCTGAGCAGCAAGAACAGAAACCTAACCTAATAACTATTTGTAGATTTTTGTTGGATGAAGATAATAATTCATCATAACTTTGTAAATATCATTTAAAGTTATATTACAGGCCAAAAGCATTTTCCAACACAACTTCAAAATTCAATCACATGCGTAAAATTCTCTATTTGCCTTGCCTAAGATAATCAGATGCATATTATCAAGTGGCAGCTTGCGATTTTTCAGACTCCTGTTGTTTTTTTAACTGCTGCTCAGGGGTCAAGGCTTTTATGGATAGAGCATGAATATCCTTCATTTCCTCCACCAATGCAGCATTCACCATCCTATGCCTCTCTAGCAACCTTTTACCTTCAAATTGTTCGGATACGATTTCAACTGTGAAACTGGCACCGCATCTGATAAGAGCGTGACATTCATATTAATTAATGAAATACAAGAATAATAATCATAAAATCTCGAAGTTGAATTCATATATGAAAATGGTGACTTACCCCCCAGATGTATCAATCACTTCCTGGAAAAGAAGAAAAGAAAAAGGAAATTACATAAAATATCAAGTGACAAAGAAAATTAGTTAAATCCAAATATTATGTATCAATTAAGAATAAACCAGATACAAAACATTATAAATGCAAATGGAAGCAATTTGATGAAAATATAAATAAGCCCACATTATAAATTGAATTAAGGGGTTAAAAAGGGTGCAGTATTTGTAAATTATAAGTATTGGGGCTACTAGTTCAAGAAACAAAAAGTATTAAAGTTGCCAAGTCCCTGCCTAGTTAGCTACTTCCTGCAGTTTGATTGATGGGAGCATAACATGCTAACGAGCAAGTTCTTTTCTATTCTCTTTTCAGCTGAAAACGTCCATAATCATTCACAAGAAAGGTCACTAATTGCATATTCTACAAGCTCTTCAGCAAAGCACTTTCTACAAAAGGATAGTAAAGATGAAAACAGAAAACAGAAAAGATCAAAGCATTGGATGCTAAGTAGAGATTGGGCCCTCTGTCCATAGAGAGGATAACTTGGGAGACTTTTGCTGTAAGAGGAAGTTTGCTGGAGACTTGTAAGGCTTAGAGGAAGAGCCCTCCACACAAATAGAAAGGCCAGTTATCTTCATGTTAGCTGTATTACATGGACTCTTCAGTTGAGTGAAAAATACCTGTATCGATCAAGTGGGCGTGAGATCCAAGTCAGATCCTTCAATTGTTGGTCGGACACTTCGAGCCACCAATAATTCATTGCATACCCCGTAAACTTTATAACATTTCGAATTTGAAACCAAACTTATTACTTCTTTCACTAAATGTGTGATAAGTAAATGTTCAAAAGTTAAATAGTAACCCATCACTCTGAAATTCTAGATGGTGTTGGATTCAATATGTGGAATATGGGCAACAGTAGTAGGGTCCTTAAATTGGAACAATCATTTGGTAACAATGATCAACCGTAGACCAACTGTTTACATACTGCTTTCTTGATAAACAAGTTAGTTAACCACTTCAAATATGTCGACCTTAGCAGGCACAGGTGGTTTTTCTTTTTTTTGGCATGGACCTGCTTTATGTGTACTCTGTTTGTGCTGGTTTGGCAGCCCCCTTTTGGAGTGTGAAAAATATCTTACTTATCAAAAAAAGAAAAAATGTCGGCTTTAGTGTCAAAATATTTATTCATAATAAGAAAATCTGGCAAACAACCTGGTCGAAGCAAATACAACATTTCATTTAGAACCAAGCTCGTGGCATGAGCTCCTCTCAACCTAAAGCAAGCTTCAACAAGTTAATGCTATGATTATGATTATAATTATTTTTAAAGTTTTGGTGTGTTAAGGTAGTAACTAGCGACTGCGATAAAGTAAAAGAATAAAAGGTAATGGCTAAGAGTTTGTACAGCAGATTTGCTTTTCTCATGAGCTCTGAGCATACTTTTTTCAAGTCACCATGAGATAAATCACAAGTTTTTTTTTTTGGTAACATATGGTTGATGCAATTGACCCAACCAGGACCAAGATGACTAGGGAATCATTCTTATATCCTTAATCCCTTGCTACTTATTGATACTATGACATTCCATTTGACAAGTGAGCTAGGTAGGTACCAGCTCAGACTAAGTTTGAACCTTCTCTTGTACCTACTATCCAATAAAGACACTAGATGGAAATTTCTGCTCTGTAGCAATCAGTGCTGTGCTCCATTAAGTCATCTAAACTTTCATCATACTTATGAACAATTGAGCAGTACTAATTCTGGAGAAAAGACCAGTATGAGCAATATACCAAAAGCACTATACTCACTCTGACTTCAATATGCATCTCTGCACTTGATGAAGATTTGCCAGTTTATTGATGTCAGTTTGAGAATTTTTTTAAATTGTTCAGTAGAATCACATGTTGAAATATCAAAAAATTTACAATCGAGATTTGTTACCTAGAATCAAATGAATTCCTTTGCTTCCAATCCCGGCCAATAAGAAGGTTCCTTCTATTTAGATTAGTTCAGGAAACAAGGTACTTTAGTTGAATTTAGCCAACCAATAAAATTATTTTATCAGAGATGAATCTATGCAGCTTTTTGGGAATGTGAACCAATGCTATATATATCTATCCTGAGCAACTCAGTAAATCTCCCGCAGTTATGAAAACTTCCGGCTAATGCTTCTCAAAAATGAAAACTGTTATTCCTTCCATCAACTTCCACAAGTTGATCAATGTCTTCTTTGCTAATCAATAAATTAAAAATCAAAACTACTGGAACCTAGACTACGGCTTTTTGCTAGACCTTGAACATTATATCCTAGTTTAGTAGCATAAAAGGAAATTCCATTCAAATAAAGGTCTCAAAAAAGCCAACCATAATATAATCGGAACATCAGGCATCAATTAATATTTAACTACTTATTTATATTCCGGAGGAAGGAAGCTTTATTATTAGTTCCCAATATTTCCATATTAGTGAAATACATTGACAGATACCTAAACCACCTTCCAACTCACTTATTTGCAAAAACCTGAATCAACTACATGATGAATGAAATATCTGCCTAACTATGAAGCAGGGGTGCGGCAGTTACTTGCCGAACTGCACACCGGGTGTGCTGGGGGTGCGGGTGCGGGGGTGCGGGTGCGGGTGCGGGTGCGGGTGCGGGTGCGCCGGGGTACGGGTGCGCGGAGTGCAGCGGGGGTGCGAACGGGTACGGGGTGCGGCAATTTCCGTATCCCCAAAAAAAAGGGAGGGAGGGATGGAATTAGGGTTACATCAGCCAAAGAGGGAGGAGAAATACCTATTGGGGCTGCTTCAGTGAAGAGAGGGAAGAACAAAGGCTTTGATTAAGGTACGTATCTGTTATTTCTCTTTCTTCTCTTCATCTCTCTCTCTTTCTCTCTCTCCTCTTTGTTCTCTTTGTGTCGCTCATCGTTCTTCTCTTTCGCCTCTTCGCGTTTCAGAAGAGAGAGGCAAACCTTTTTCCCCTTTTCTGTATTTGGTTTGGGCCATACTTTGTGGGCAAAAAGAGCTGCAGATGTGGGCCATACTTGGTGGACAGAATGAAGTGTATGTGTATTATTCCATTTGTGATGTTGTAAACATGAGATGCTTGTCTTGCATCTCCATACTCCAGTTCTCTAAATCTCAAATGGATAACGACTAATAGGCAGACCTGGATTATTTTCTGACCACAACAGCTTCGTTCCTTGATGTAGGCACAATTCCTGCCTAGGAAATTTATAGAATTCACTGTCCAAGCTGCGTGGAACCCTAGAGTGCCTAAAACTCGTCCTACATGTACCAAAGTGAAAAATCTTCTAAAGGATTTTTCTCAGTCTCATTTTCTGAAACGACTTCTGTAACATCCATCAATCAAAACACATGTCAATAAACAGCCAAATGAAACTGTGTGACTGTCACATGATCAGGAAGAGCTCCTAAAACCTATAAGATTGACTTGTTCTGTGTTTTGAACATGGAATTGCAATGGACAAGAGGGAAAGTAAAGTGAAAGAGAACCAACATAAAATCCCCAGCATTTATATATACCCAACCATATCTACTAAAATCATATACAATACTATACTCACATGTAATAAATCTTTACAAAATTTCTTATGCCTCAAACCATCTCCACCATAAAAACACTAAAATTGAGACCTTAACTGAATAAAAACCTAAAAACTTCCATACCCAAAAGAGGGGAAGAAAAACAGTAAAAGAAATTCTTTAAAAATACAATAAATTTGATAATAAAAAGAGCTCAGCCTGCCAGTTCCTGGGTATGGTTGATTCCGTACTTTTAAATCTTAATAATCAAATTCTACAAATTTTTCTTCAAACCCACAAAAATCTTGAGAATTAAAAGCCAATCCAAGAGAGATGAAAACCAAAAATTTAAACATTAAACATACGCAATTGCATAACTCAATACATCAAAACAGTGATTGAAATTCAATTAAAAACATATAAACAGGAGCAGATTAAAGACTGAGAAGTGATAAGGGAAACTTACAAGGTGAGAAGGATTCAGCTTTGATGTGAGCGAAGACTCAACCTGCTCCTTTGTCACCCCCATGTTTCTCTCTCTTCGCTATGTTTTGCTTTTCAACTCCGCTGCTTAGTAGTGCTTAGTAAAGCTTTTGAAGATTCTATTTGAATGGACTCGGGGACTCCAAGATTAGATATTTGGTAACTTGGTTAAACCTACAAGAGTCCCAAACAAAATAGTGCAACACGGGCTTATCTTAAAAATCAGAATAACAATATATGGGCCCATTTAAAAATTACAACTACAACTTTATGGGCCGTGGGAAAATCTATTGTTATTGAAATACTAAATTTTATTACTAATAAATAGTTACAGTTTAAAGTATAACTCTGTAGTAGCAATCGACAATTCTCATATATAAATTTGAATTCAGCTTTAAATTCCGACTGCAGAATAAGATTTTTTTTTGTGTGAAAAGTATTTACTTTATACAACAAGAACAGTTATGAGTGTCATCTCTCTTCTTCTATTTTCCTCCAATTTCTCACATCGCAAGTAATTGGATAAATTTCAATCTCTAACCGTGTGCTACTGTGTTTTAAAATGGACGAAAAAGAAAAAATATGGACGAAAAATTTAAGTTTTTTATTTAATTATTTTGTTACTGAATTTTCTAATGAACGGAAAAGATAAGAAATGAATGAAAAACTTTTGTACTTTTCTTGTCAATCTTTTCGATCCAAGAATAAACAGATTTAGACGGAAAACTAAATAATATAAATAAATCTTTTATAATCCTCAATTGTACCTGTTCATGCCAAGATTCGTCCACGCGCCTCAATCACCAAGAGCGCGTCAATCCTGCACAATAACGAGACCACACTCAGGGAGCCTGACGGTTTTATCCGCTGGGAGATAGTTCCGGTGTGAGAATAAGTACATGCTGAATAAGGTTTTAACAATGGAGGTTTTAAGGTTTAGTGCTGTAAAAAGTTGATTACCTGTGAAATGAAGTTAGAGCCTTGTATTTATAGTCATTACACTGTCATCGTCATGCCTATCCCCGAACAGTAAGTAGGATTCCCGTGACGCCCCCAAATTCCCTACACTCCCTGTAGCAGATTTGGTGCTCACGTGAAACTATACAACTATAAATATTCAATAAAATATGACTTCTATCTATCCAAGGTTCACAATATCCCATAACAGATAATAGTTCTCGTCAGAACGTTATCTGTGTTTGGATACCCTCACTTGGATGTATAGATTCATATCTTGTGGATATCTCTTTCATATCGATATTCCCTATCTATCTGACATTCACAGTATTAACGATAAGATTGTCCATAGAACTGAGGGGCACATTCCGGTAAAGATGGCACCTTACCGACGCTCATTAAGTGTAACCTCAGAGCTTATAGAACTTTCAACATCATTTAAATACCCTCATTCAGATGTATAGTTCGTATAGATACTGTATTTACCTAGTACAACTATGCTAAATAAAATAAAGATCAGAGTATAACGCAATCGATGAAATAAAGGATCATAATATATTACATATCATTTGATTCGGTTATATTGTTCTCAGTACTAAGTTATTACAACAAAAGTCTTTAAAAGACTTAGATTATTCAAAAGCAGTTAATAAAACTAGTAAGCATGCCCTTTTTCTTTATCTGTCCCAGAAGTGCTAGGGATATCATTTAAAGTTGCAAAAGAAGATATGCGCAAGAATGAGCTACAAATGTTCAGCAAGTTCATTTGAAAATGTAAACACAGTGTGTTTGATTTGAAAGATGTCAGGTGATGTATAATTGATACTGAGGGTTTTGTACCAGAACCATATATTTCAATTTGTTCTGTCAGTCTTCAATGACTTAGAAGCTCGTTGAGTTCGGATATTTGGTAGGTGATCAGCCTCACCAATATCCTAGGAGTATGCATATCATCCTACCACATTTTTGGTCAATTTAAGTTAATTACCAATATTGGTCAATTCATTTAATTGCCAATTTAAACCTTATTCAAAGGTTTGTCGGACCACCTTCCATCCACGGTGTCCCTTTTACTCAGTATAGATGTCGTACCAAAACAATTTGGTTTGACACAACAATTTTAAGCTCAAACAGTCAATAAATGATTTTATTTCTTAAGTTATGTTGAACAAGTAGCAATAACTTCACAATAATTGATAGCAAGACATAAATGAATTGCTTAATATAAGTTGAGAAAAGTTAGGACACTTGCCTTAGCGTAGTTTCGTTAAAATTTAAGACAGTTGGTCAACGTACGTGGTCTACGTATACCAATAATAAGTGTTAACACGTATATAAACATGTATCACGTTAATCTAGACAAATTTCATTAAGGTTCGACGTTGATTCGGTATCTCGGTCGCGTCCTTAATGGCTAAACACATAGATTGTTCGATAAAACTTCATTTAGAAGTCTAATTATTAGTCTAAATAATTTAATTATTATTTATAATACTTTTAGAAGCTTAATATTATTTTTAAATAATTTTTATAAGCTTGGAAGTATTTTTAAATAATTTTACAAGCTTAGGAATATTTTTAAATGATTTAATTATCATCTAGAATATTTTTAAAACATTTAATATGTTATTTAAATAATTTATTTATTATTTAGAATATTTTTGGATACTTAAAATATTATTTAAATGATTTAATTATCATTTATAATATTTTTAGAAAGGTAGAATATTATTTAAATGATTTATTTTATCATTAATAATATTTTTAGAATTTATTTTATCATTAAAATAATTTAATTATTACTTATAATAATTTTCAAAACTTAATTTAATATTCAAATGATTTAATTATCATTTATAACATTTTTAAATACTTAATATATTATTTAAATGATTTATTTATCGTTAATAATATTTAAATATTTAATATTTTATTGAATTATTATATATAATAATTTTATTTACCTTAATATTATTTTTAAATAATTAATATAATTATTAAATGATTTATTATCATTTCTAAATAATTAAAATAATTATTAAATGATTTATTATAATAATTATTATTATTTAATTAAATTAAATAATAAATTAGAAATATATAAAAATATTAAATATAAATTTTTATAATTAAAAATGAATTTTCGAATATAATTATTAATAATTAATAATTATTTAATATTTATTTATTATTTTATAATTTATTTAATTAATTTTTATTTATTTTTATTAAAAATCCGTCGCTAAAGGGCTTTAGCGACGGTCTACATACGTTTAAAGGTTTCTGGGTTTGGCTATGCATTTCGTCGCTAAAGGTGTTCTTCAATGAAGAACAGTTGGTCAATGTCCAGTTGGGACTTTTGACCTCAAATTAATCTCAGCTCGTTCATTGTTTGTGTTTGATTTCTGTTTGTTGTTATAGCTAACATGGCAGTGTATAACGACATGTTAAATTACATCTCAAATTATATCATATCATGCTTTAAATTTGAAGGTCAAACCACCGGGTTCAAACTGTTTTTGAGTTTCTGGGTAACCTAGAAACTCAGGCAGTCATAACGGTCAACGTGGTTTGACCATTAATAACTTTGATTCTGTGTTTGCTAAATGTGTTTTGATGATTCAAGATTGTAGTTTACTTACCAAATAACATGTTTAAAACAAGAAACAACATATTAAATATCATCTAGGCAAGATTTGGGTTGATCAAAAGTCTTGTCAGACACTGTCAGAGTGTTCTTCATGTTTCTGGGTTACCCAGAAACAGTCTATCATGGTCGGTCAATGGGTTTTGACCATTAATAACTTCCATCCTAGAGATAATTTAACCATTCTATCAATTGGATCTTAAAGCTAACATGGCATACTACTGATTCATGCTTTAAATCACATCAAACAAACAATTTAAGCCGATCAAAAGCTCTGACAAAATAGCTTGTCAGACTGTTCTTGACTGCCAAGAACAGTTTGCTATTTTGGCTTGATTTTCATATCTAGATGTTATGTAAATGTGTTTTAACCGCCCAGATCACTTAATTACATGTTAACAAGTATTCCTAAACACTAAAACATAACATCAAATTCCAACTTAAAGATCTAGCAACAAATTAGGGTTTATGCACATTTTTCTTCAAATTTTGATTTCTGGCTTTTGATTCTGAACTTGTGATTGCAGAGGCTTGTTTAGGCTGGTAATATAAGTGTTTAGGTTTCAAAATTTCGTAGGTTAAATGATCAGAACCTCTTTCTATTTATAGCAACTTGAATTAGGGTTTTCTAAGCTTTATTTTCCATTTTTGCCCTCAAAATATATTGGCTTGTGAACTTGTGCTGCTCCAATCTGATCTAGGTTGTCATGCTTGTGCTGGAGTGTGTCAAGCACAAGCTAGCACACTCCTAGCTTAATTTTTATTGGCTAGGATTTTATTTTTCATTTATTTACTTACTAATTAAACCTAGATTTTTACTAATCATGGTTATGATGTTAATTTAGGTTTAATAATACCCTAATTAGGGTTACATATCATAATTAAGATTTTACATTTCATAATTTAGTGTTATTAAACCAAATTAGGGTTTTAGGGTTTCAAATTAGGGTTTAGGATTTTTAATCCTACAATTAGGGTTTTAATCTTTCGTTTAGGGTTTAGTTTAACCTTAATAATTCATAATTAATATTATGATTCATTGTTTAGAATCTAATTATATTAATTAAGATTCTTATATAATAATTAGGGTTCCGATTAGACAATTCGGATAAATATTACCAATTAGGGTTTTCAAATTTAGGGTTTCTGTTTCAATTTATTGTTCTAACCCTAATTAACTTATTTTAGATTTTTATCAGTTAATATTATATTATATTAACTCCGAAGCACGACAAAGCACTTCGTCATTCCAAGCGCGACACAGCAGCTTACAAAAATAATTTGTCGAGATGCTTCTCGGTGAATTCGCCGGAAGCACGACAAATCATTTTGTCCGATTAAGCACGACACAGCTGCTTGGAGAAATTTTTTTTATTTGACCTAATTGTTTAATAAAATACACAATCACATAATACCAAGTCAGAACAAGAAAATTCATTTATTAAACACATAATTTACATATACAAATCTTATTAGGGTTCGGAATATTACAATTCCTCATTAGGTAAGATGCCTTAATGGGATTGGACCAGACCTCCGTTGAATAAGGTAGGCGCGAAATAGTATCCTGATGTCTTCCTTGACAGGAGGGATCTTCTGATAGTCTAACTGCTCTAACTGCCACAAGGAACCCCCACGTGGGTCATGACCCATCACATCGTCTGGGCCTAATAAATCAACATTGCCCCCCAATCTTTCGTTATAATGGGGCATTTAATGGAAGAGTACATCATTTAAAAGTCCAAGAATCAATTTATTGGGAACGGCTCGAAGGCCTGTTCCTGATCGGCACCACTGCTTGATCAATTTATTGGGAATGGCTCGAAGGCCTATTCCTGCCCCGAAGGATGCTTGACCTCTCCGAAGGATGCTTTGACCGCCCCGGAGGATGTTTTGACCAAAATGGGTGTTCGAAGATGAAGTTTTATGTACCGGCGAAATTAAATTGTGAAGGCGGTAATTTGAACTAGACGAAAGTATAAATGAAGCCGAAGTGAACTGTTATTAGCCAAAGTGGGTTGATTTTGCCCGAAGTGTCGCGGGTGATCATTTTGGACCGTCATAGCTCATATCAGGTTTGTACATCCTTATATCTTGCCAAATAATACTTTCTCCTTTGTCAATCGAAGACTATAGAAGACTGCCAATGGAAGTGTGAAACGTGTTTAATGTGCCAGAAGCGGATTGGTGTATCGAAGATGGTTGACGCTAAATCTGAATCCGTTAAGTGTTTGGCTTATGGAACTCTAAAACTTCCCTTCTATGTTGCTGAAACGTGATGTCGATGAGATGGGCTCCAAAGCTTTGTTTGAATTTGAGTTTTAACTTATAATGACCGAAGCCATGAGGAACTCGACCGAAACCATTTAATTTTAGTAATAGATTGCCGACGCTAAAGCCTTGCGCCGATCATTCTTTAGTTTTTTCAGCAAATTAAATTCGAAGAGAGGGAAGCCGAAGTCAAAGTCATGAATACCAAAGAGAGATGATATATCGGAGTGCCCCATGAGGAGATATCCGATCTATTGATGGTGCCGCCAAACTCTTTCGTCAATGCTTACGGTGTCGCCAGTAGCATGCTAAGTATGTTCATCTCCAATTCAGCATATTAAGATCAGCCTTGGACTTCGTGGTTCGTCCACAATATTTAGGTTGAAGTAATTTTCCTTTCTCGCCAATCATTCGTATGAGCATGGTCCTCTAGAATGCAAGATAAATAATTTGCGAGGCCAAATCTGAAGTCCGCCACTCAAGTAGCAACGTTGTTGTTCTTAGTACTGTAGTAAATGGGGCTTGAATTGAGGCAATAGATGAAGTCGTGATTCCAGTGACGCTGGGCCTACCAAACTGTGATGTGCCAATAATGTAATTTGATGGCATGGGTGGCTTCGCCATGCCAAACTCGAAGGGGTATATGCCGAAGTCCCAATTTTGTCCGACGGCACCATTGTAAATCAGAGAGCTGTCGAAGCCATTTGATTTTGGTGAAGGCACGTTCGATTTTCTTGAGGCCTGTATGTGCAAAACCATTATATAACAAAGGTATCCCTTCCTTATCCCGAACCACGTGCATATATGTGTATATGATAAAAGTACATCATCCCCTAATATATACTTAGTACTATATCTATCTGTTAGGAACACCACCACCCTCCATCCTTCTTGTTCCTCTTCTTTGTTATTTGAATTATCGGAAAGCTCTGAAAATCCATGAGTACATGCCGAACCTGAAGTCGAAGTGGGTATATGCCGAACCCGATGGTGATCCGCCGAAGGCATATATGAGCTGCCGAAGCTATTTAGGGGGATAGAGAAGTGTCTGGTCGTACCCCTAACAGCTTCAGACCTCAATAGTGGGTGATCCTCTCATCGCGCCTTATTTGCAACGAGCTGTGTTAACTTCTTGCTCTGAACAAGTGCAATCTTGGTTTCATCCCTCTGAACTAATTTTTTGACCAGCTCTGCTTCTTTCTTTCCTCCTTTTGCAATTCTTCCCATCTCTCTTTTGTAAACGGGAAAGCTCCGACCCATACCGATGAATGACCTCAACTCCATCGTGTTCATCTTTGTTGTTGTTTGGTTGTAAAATAATTAAGCAAGGAATACCTTCAACATCAAACCTTCGATTCAATATTTTCTTGGTCTCCAAATCAGAAAATAGAACTGCTAACCATGGTATGCCTGAGTGCCGTTAGGAGAGAGCAGAAAGTCACGATCTGAAGAAGCTAAGAGGGACAAATATCTTGAGCTAATTCTCTCATCAGATCATCCTTCGTACCCATCTTCAATCCGTCTACCTTGATGTTCTTCTCCCTCTTCATTTTCTTCAATCTCAACTGCCACACCCATATCATCATCGAGAGTATCATCCCCATTAGTGGCTCTGCCAAACCCACTAGCGTCACCGTCATCATGATGATCGGTGATAAGCCTCCCAATCGAAGCCGACTAATCAAACATATGTTTTTGTATCTAATTTAACAACTTCTCAATCTCTTTCTTCTTGATTGTCGAAGCTGAAGGCTGATGGTGGACTATAGAAGATTGTGGCTAGATATGATTTGTCGAAAAAAGCCAATCTGAAGCCGAAGGCCAATGGTTTGCACTGAAGCAATGAGAATAATCATTGAATGTTTGGCTGAAATCATGGGAGAACTGCCGAAGCTCAAGAGAGTATGGAACTGGGACTCTGAAGTAGCCTGTCGAAGCCTCGAAGTCTGCAACTTCCAGCCCTGTTCGATGCTGCTTTGTTCAATCAAAATTGGATATCTACTTGTCTTTCATCGCCGCATGAACGTTAATAACCACTGAACAATAATCACATGCATGGGTGATGGGTATGGCCATGTGCCTTGATTAGATGAAACTTTTTGACTTTGTTTTTGCCGAAATGATGCAGTCCGAAGTGACTAATTAAAATTATGATGCCAAAGCTTGTAAGATGACCTTTTGAATAGTCAGGCCACTTTACCCACCTTTTTAGTACTGACAAAAAAGTGGTCAACAAACTTGATATATATAAGATGAGTACACAGGGTGACAGTGGGCGTTATGATGAGATCCTGACCAGGCTCACATCAAACAATCAAGAGTCAACTCATATTCCGGGTGTAGAACAAATGATCGAGACAAATTGGGCTGGAAACTACTCAATGATACTTAATTTGAGGCCCAATTCAAGTGGATCGCAAGTGGAGGATAAATTTCATGATTTGGGATTGTTAGATTTCATCTATGTAATAAGACTAAATTAACTCAAGCCAAGTCATCAAGGCCATGTTCGTTTGTGTCGTTTAGTCTTCGCCAAAACTACATTTCATTTCATGGGAAGATTAGCGTTCACGCAACATTGTGATTGTCCAAACATGTTCGAGAGTTTAAATTTTATCACGCGACAATACAAGTTTGTAATACACGAAACGAAGGAAATGCTTTCAAACTACATGGCAAGGCATTTGGAACTTAAAAGGGCAAGATGATCAATTCGGTCAGACTGGCGCGCCCCGCGTCACGTTTGTACTGAAGTCAGCGCGCCCCGCGCCAGGGGGGTTGAAGCTTCTGCAGGTGCAGCGCGGCCTGCGCCGCGGCAAGGCTAATTCCGGGGCGCACCGCGCCAGGGCATCAGAGTTTCAGCTCGTTTTTCGAGGCAACACGTTTTTTCCAGATTTTTCAAGATTTACTTCTATAATTATAGAGATTTTTCATATCTTTTAGATTTCTAATGTAATTAGGATATTTATTAGATATGATTTATTTTTCATATTAATTAGTTAGGTAGAATTTAATTTCCAATTGGATTTCTATTCCTTTTAGGATTTAGGGTTTATTCTATTAGTATAAATAGAATACATGGGTTATGTAATAGATACATTAGACATTAGATTACTTTTGATTAATAAAATTCTTGTGAGATTTTTCTCATCTTTTGGTTCTTTGAGAATTCCTAGATTAATTTCTTAGTTTTCTTGAGATTCAATTATTGACTTATCATACAACAATTCATAGTTATTTGTGGCGTCATTTTATCATACATCAAGCGTCAATTGTACTTTTGGCTCTTGTCTCTTTATAGACATTGGGTCAAGGTGTCGTTGGTGTTTCATTCAACGCAAGCTTCCTAGCACAAAGCAATTGTACTAAGGTTCTCGTCTTAATATAGGCGAAGGGTTGAGGTGTTGCGAGCGTTCCACCTTCATAACTTGCTGGAAACGATCCGAGCGACGACCACCTCACGCAAGCCACAGTGACTTGCATTTTTTAAATCCTATTCTTCATGGCCTTGGCCAGAGTGAGTTAAAAAATATTTTTTTTAAGAAAAAAAAAGAAAAGGAAAAAAAAGTATTAGGGAGTCTTTTAAACAAAAGATTTGGAAGAAACTCCATTATTATGACATAAATGATGCAAAGAGTTTAAGCCTGGCGAAATTTCCATATTTTTAAACATTTGTGTAGGTGAAAATAATAAAGTCTTACATAATAAATATAGACTTATAAAGTCTTCAAATAAGGAGCATGGGAACAAGTTCTAGCAATGGCTACAAAGTATTAGGCAAGAACTTCCTAGTAAACAAGAAACAAATTGAGCTAAAATTTCCATTATAACTACAATTACTACCATACCTTATTCCATTCAAAAACTCCATAGAAACAACTTGCTTGTTAAATTTTCCCCGGTGGGGCCCGCTTTTTGACCAATCTGTTAGGTTTGTATATTACGCAAGCATGCAATCAAATTACACAAATAGGGCGGAAACGTGATAAAACGAATTTTAAAATTTTAATACAAATCATCACCATGATCTATCCTTGTGTTCAATTATCAATTAAATGAAAGAGAAAGAGAATAAGAATTATACCCTCGTAGATCAAAGCTTCCTCGGGTACAAGTTCAACTCCTAGTCCTTTGTGTTCTCCTCGAATTCCACCGATAAGATTCCTTCCTTTGATCAACGTTAGCCACCCAAGTGTTTGACCTCTAAAGGTGATCCACCAAGGAAGACTAGGTATTCAAGAAGTGGAGTGTTAGCAAAACCCTAGTTTCTATCTCTATAAAAATTGTAAGTACTCTCCACAATTCTTATGCAAGAGTGTGTAACCCTAATCTATGATAAGACTCCTCTTATTTATAGATATAGGAATAACCCTTCCCTAAACTATTTAAGATTAGGGTTTCTATTATAATTAAACTACTTTAATTAATTATGCTCCTAATCCAATTAGGAATTCATAAGAGAGTACTTCTATTAATTAATTCTCAATCCCTATTAAGAATTAAATAATAGTAATAGTAATAATAATAATAATAAGACTCCTCTTATTAATTTATATTTAATATTTTCAAAATATTAAATAATAAATATTAAGCTATTTAATTTATTCTATCTCCACAGACTAAATTAAATACACTTAACTTATTATTACAATTATGCCATTCACTTCTTAAATAAATATTTTTCTTTTGCGATGTGACCCTTTAGGTTCTCCATATTAAACCTGTTGTGAATAAATCAATTAGAACAATTCTAATTATATTTAAATAAATAAATTAAACTATTTAATTCATTTAAATAAATAATATTTATTCTACAATAAGGGTAAGCCCCCTTAGCGATCAACGACTTTCCAGATAATATAGATTTCAACATTAATCACAAAAGAACCTTTCAGTGCATATTTACCGTACAATTCAATCCTTCTACCATATAATGTCTCAATTAAATATAAGACATGAAATTACTGTCAAGTCTTATTTTATTTAATTATATGTATTTCGATTCCCAAATGCACAACTCTAAATAATGCAAATTAGAAACTCCTTTCTAATTTCATTTTGCCTTTGCCAAGGACTACTGGGTTGTCATTTATCGAATCATATAAGACATTCACATCTTTTCCTAGGCGTGGTAAATTCTTTGTTGATCATTCACCTATCTCCATGTACAATTAATTATACCCAATCATACCCTTTGATATACCCTAAAGGTCTTAAGGGACATGCCAAAGCATAACTCATCATACACAAGATACTATAATGATCTCAAGTCCAAGGATCACTTGTACTACTATCACTAGAGGAATTCCTATTGACAGGCGAGTAAAACTCCATTAGGTATTCCTTAGCGAGCCACGTTCAGTGAACTTATTCTCCAATAAGCACCTACATACTTGCTTTAATGTCTCCACACAAATGATTATGAGATCAATCATCCTCTTCCTAAAAGCAAGCAACGTATGTACTAATCTATCCGGATTCACTAATTCCCTTTTTAGTAATCCAATGATTAGAAACGATTTTAGTTTGTGAGCTATCTTGAATTTAGATCTCATTAGCATGATCACCATCATGATTCTAAAAGTATTGCTCAAAACTATGGGTTTATCATATTTAATATGACAACACTATGTAGATAATGTAAAATGCCTTTTAACAAAATCAATTCTTTTATTAATAAATGAATAAGATTACAAAGTATATGCTACAACATATCAAATAGGATTGACTTGTGTGCATACTACTTTCAATCTCCCACTTGCACTAAAGCCAATCGCCATGGTATCTAATACCCTTCTTCTCTAAGCGATGATCATCTTGCTGTTTAGATAAAGTTTCAGTAAATGGATATGCAATGTTATTCTTGAAAGTCCACTATCTCTATAGTAACTACTCCTCTTTCAATGATTCTACTAATCAAATGAAAGTGCCGCAACACATGTTTGAATCCAAGATGAGAATTAGGAACTATTCCTTGTTCTATAATGAACTTTTCATCCAAACAATCAACTTGCAGCTTCATTTACAGCTATATACTTTGTCTTTGTCACTAAACTAACAACTCTTTGCTATTTAGAACCTTTCCAATTCACTGCACCATCATTCAAGGTAACGATTTACTCTAAAGTGGATTTGTTATCGTTTTGATCAGTCTGAAAAACTTGATTCTGTTTAACCCTCTAGTTTTAATTCAGACCTACCATGAATCATGATCACATCTTCAGTACTGGTTAAGTACTTAAAGATGTTTATCACTGTCTCACAGTGATCTTCTCCAGAATATGACTGATCAACATCAAGCCTTGTATATTTATTGCATACATGATAGTAACTAATGCGATCTCTTTCTATTGAGGACATTTTAAAGAGATGCACTCCATGGCTCATCATCATGAGACCTCTCTTGGAGTTTGCCATGCTAAATGCCTTTAGCATCGAATGAATATATGTTCATTGGGTTAAGCCGAACATCCTTTTAAATCTATCTATATAGATTTATATCCCCAATTTATAGGATGTTCCTCCCAAGTTATTCATAGAGGAATGTTTAGACAATTTTATCTTTACTGATTGTAGCATTGGTGTGTTATTCCTTATCAGTAGGATATCAACATATAATACTAAGAATGTCATAGTGCTCCTACTGACCCTTTTGTACACACTAGGTTCATTCTCGTTTTTGATAAAATCAAACTCTTTTGATTGTCTCATCAAAACGAATGTTCCATCTTTAAGAAGCTTACTTCAATCCATAAATAGATTATTGTAGCTTACATACACGATTTGCTTCAACCTTTGAAACAAATTCCTATGGCTGTATCATACATACATTCTCCTTAAGTCTTCATTGAGGAATGATGTCTCCACATCCATTTTGCCAGATTTCGTAATAAGCTGCAATCACAAGCAAAATCTAAATAGACTTGAGCATTACCCGGTAATAAGATTTTATCACAGTTAACTCCTTGAATTTATTTGAAACCTTTTAAACAGGTCTGGTCTTATAGGTCTCTACCTTGCCATTTGCCCCAGTCTTTCTCTTAAAGACCCATATACACCCTTTAGGCACTATACCTTTCGGTGGAGTAATCAAAGTCTATACTTGGTTCTCATACATGGAGTCCATTTCGGATTTCATGGCCATCTGCCATATCTTTGAGTGTCTTCTACTTATAGCCTCATCATATATAACTAGATCATCATCTTCTATGATGCGTACCTCATCATCATCCTCTATGATGAATCCATACCTCCTAGGTATCTTCGGTACTCTTCCAGATTTAGATTCGGTTGTGGTACAATAGGTTTATCTATAGGTTCCTCAATTTGACTAAAAATGCTTTGTAATTCTTGAACTCCTTCAAGATCTATTATCCTTCCACTAGCTCCTTCAATGATAAATACCTTTATCTAAGAAGGTGGCGTGTAGGATTATAGTAATAATACCCTAATCTTTCTTTAAGATATCCCACAAATCTGCACTTGTCAGATTTTGTCTCAAACTTATCTTTTTAAACCTTTTCACATAAGCTGGACAACCCCTTATCTTAACATACTTAAGACTAGGAATCCTCTCTATCCATAACTTTTATGGAGTCTCTGGGCCGGATATTGAGGTTACCTTATTTTGTAGATATGCAACCGTTTCTAGGGCATAACCCCAGATGAATACTAGAATGTTGGTAAAAATCATTATGGATTGCACCATATCCAACAAGGTATAATTTCTTCTTTTAGATACACCAATCAATTATTGCATATCATGAAGCGTCCATTATGAGAAAATACCATTTTGAGATAATCTTGAAACTCATTGTATAAGTATTCCTTCGTCGATCTAATTAAAGAATCTTAATACTTTGTCAATTTGTTTTACTTCTGAATTCTTTGAACCTTTCAAATGATTCAGACTTGTATTTCATCAAATACACATATTCAACTCTTTGAATGACTATCTCCTTTTTCTTTTACTAGTTTGTTCAATTTACAAAATTATTTTTCATGTAAGGCAAGTATACAAAGTCCATCAAGTGATCTTCCAGTTTCAAACAAAACATTATCATAGAACAATAATTGTTCTTAAATATAATACCAGAACCTTCCTTATCCAACAACGGAAGTAATAATGTTTCTTAAGAGAATTGGAACATAATAACTACTTATTAACTTAATAGATTTGCCCGTAGGCAACGCTAAACTATAAGTTCCTACGCCTAATGTAGCAACCATTGCTCCATTCTCCACAAGTAAGATTATTTACTCTTTGTTTATCTTTCTACTTCTGCTTAGTCTCTGCATTGGATTGCATATGTGAGAACTACAGCCGGTATCTAATATCCAAGTAGAACCTTGACTTACAGAAAGATTTATTTCAATTATGAACAAACCTATATCTGTAACCGAAGCTTCACTAAGCTTCTTCTGGTTAGCCTCTTCAAGATTCTGCTTACAGTTATTGCAGTGGAAGCAAACTCCTTTGCTATCTGCATCAGTTTTGTTCTTAGTGTCCTTAGTTATTACATTTCCTTATACCTTCTTTGAATTGTTCTTCTTTTAAGAAGATCCTTTGGCCCTCTTCCGCTTCCTGGAAGAATCATCTACCAGTAAGACTTGGTCTTTCTTGGTTGGAAAGTAACTCTTTACAGTTTTCAACGTGTTTAAGCAACTCGGCAGGTTGACATATAGCTTGTTTACGTGGAAATTCACAACAAATTGTGAGAAAGAGTCCGAAATTGATTACAAGATCAAATCTCGGATCAACTCTCCATCCATGACAAAACCTTGTTGTCCTAATTGTTCAATCGAATTGATTATTTTAAGGACATGAGTCTGTACTGTAGTGCCATCGGTCATTCTAGATTGGAAGAGCTCCTTAGATATCTAATATCTAGCAGTCCTACTTTCCTCACCATTCAACTCCTTGAAGGTGCCAAAGTACAGTAGGAGCATCCATAGTTTCATGCTGACGCTGAAGCTCGTTACTCATGGATGCGAGCATGATGCATTGAGCCAACTGTGCATCATCTTGCCACCTTTTAAAAGTAGCAATCTTTTCCTAAGAGGCATTGTCTGCAACCATTGCAGGAATAGGCATATTAAAGATATAAGATAGCTTTTCAGTCTTGAGAACTATTCTCAGATTCCTTAACTAGTCTGTGTTATTTGGTCCAGTTAATTAGCATCTAATATGCTCCGCAGTGATAGTAAATTAGACACTGTAAAATTCTATAAATGAATTTGTAATTTAATAACATTTTAGCATACATTCATTTAATTAATTACCAAAATAAATTAGGTCTTTATTAAATTGGTATCTCCCACTATTTTCATCAAACTATATTACCCTCAATATATAGTTCGACAATTCTAATTAAAGATTTGCTAGTGAGAATAAGGATCCCATTTCAAATGTATATAGCCTTGTGTGACACAACAAACTATATATAAATAAATAGGTAGACAACTATTATCAATTACATCACTATGTAACTACTTGTATTTTGCCTCTTAGATTATTTTGATCAAGTGTGACACATCCGAATCAAAATTATCCAAGTTAAGTCCAACCTAGCACGTCCATATATTCAAAAGAAAAACACTGTCCTTGTGTGACACAACAAAATAACATCGTTCAGTCTATTTATAAGTATCAAATGTGATAAGGCAACATCTTAAATATTTAATACTTGTCTTGTGTGACACAACAAACTCATATTAAATATTTAATACTTGCCTTGTGTGACACAATAAACTCATATTAAATATTTAATACTCTATTGCTTTACCATACTAGAAGGCGACATTCGATATTCAAAATATCTTTGAACGTTTAGGACTTAATATGATTTATTTGAGGGGTTTGTTATTATTTATCTCATCTTGTTTAGCGCGCATGCACACACACACACACACACACACACATATATGTATATATATATATAATACGCGTCATATTATTTGACATGCGAAGCATGTTGGATAATATATAATATATATATATATAGTAATCATGCACATATAGAATACTATATTCTACCCGGATTGATTATGGACTTTTATTCTAGTTTGGTTCACTGGAGCCACCAAGTGAACCAAAAGGTCAAACCTAAGGTGCAAGAATTAAATTTAAATATAACTATTACATTTAAATCCTGGGCTCCATTACAAACGGGTCTTCAAACGCTCCTTGCTCCTTTGTCTCCAATTCTTTAAAATAATTCTAACTAATCCTATTACATAAACTATTTATAATAGATAGAAACCTTGATCAGTAGTCAAGGGGAAGTACATAGGAGGGAGATATAATATACATTAAGAAAAAATTAGAGAAGACGAGGTACGCAGACCCCATTTATAAAAACCCATTCATTCAAGCATCCTCTAAAATAATTCCAATCACATATTGGTCAATAGTCCACAATCAATCCCTCTTTATTATCATACATATCTTCATATGCATCAATAAATAACATTCATCTCATGAATAATAAAATCATTCCATATATGCATTGATATCAATTAATGGGCAAAAGTTTTGCTAATATTTAGTTTTTGAAACAAAATAAACTCTTTTATTTTAATCAAAAAACCAAATTCAAATTAAACTCCTTTAATTTTTTAGCAACCTGAAATCCTATTCCAGATAACATAAACATCTTTATTTTAAAATTTTATCAATTAAATAAACCATTTATTTTAATTGTAGGAAAAAATAATTTTTCAAAACCTGCAGACCGGTGCAGTCGCACTCCAAATTGAACTATTAGCGGCGCGACCGCGCTGCACCCCCAGAAACGTTTTCTGGGTTCAGGCGCGGCCTCGCTCCAGAATGAACTAGAAGTGACGCGGTCGCTGTGACAACCCGAATTTTTGAGAATAATTATAATAAGAATTTAATATAGAATAATTCTTATTATGATTCGAGTTTGAATGTATATGTGTTATATATATTTATGTGATTTATTTGGCGAGCTTAATATGTATATATATAAATGTGAAATATATATATAGATTCAGAATGAATGAATTACTAGTTAATAATTGTAACGATCGCGAGCCGTAGGTAGCTTGGTAATTCGAGCTTATGGATATTATTGAATAAAATAGACTTTTATTAATAATATTATGTGTTAAGCGTTCAAAGGTTATATTATGACCTAGATTATGTGTAGGCGATGATTGGTATATATGAAAGTGTTCATATAAGCTAATTTTGGCGGTTTCGAGAAATATCGCTAGAGTACTATTTATTGGATTAAATAAATAGTTGATGGATAATAATATTGAACTAGTTATTTGTTGTAAAGACGCTAATCCGAATTATGGGTTAGATATATGTGCGATGATGTATATGATTATGGGGAGTTAATCATGAAGAGCAGCGATCGCGAATCGTGAATACCCTTGTAATTTGAGTTTATTAATATTATTAAATGGATTAAATATTATTTTTATATGATGCCCTTTAAGGTTATCTTATAACCCGGATGATGTGAATGTATGAATTTTTATGAATTGTTGAACCGTAGGAATGAATATTTGATTTCGCGAAGAATCACAAAATCACTATTTACGGGCACGTTTCTCGAGGCACTACTCACGCCCAAATATTTTTACGTCTTGTTCGATTTCTATTAATTTTGTTAAGACGCGTATGCGAAGGAATAATTTTTCCAAGTGTCAAAAATTTTATTTGAGCTGATACGTGATTTTATCCGTATCCGAAATGTATTATATGGGTGTTCCAAATAAAGGGACAAATCCCGTAATAATTATTTTTATGCGTGCCAATAATTTATGGGAGTACCCATTTTAATTTTGGGAAGAGTTATTTACCAAATTGGGCACAAAAGTGGGAGTATTCGGATATATTTTTGTGTATTTGTGTAATTATTTTTGCATATTATTCCAAGAGGGAACCAACTCCCCTATTTTGGACCAATCAAGAGAGAGAGAGGAGAGAGGAGCCGACAAAATGCCTTGAGCCCTCAACTCCCTCATTCCCTCCCGAACTCCCTCCCTCCCATACCATTCCATTTCATTTTCTTTCTCCAAAGTGGTGCTGCAGATTTTAGAGAGAGAGAGAGAGAAAATTGCAGAAAATGGAGAGGAAGAAGAAGAAGAACAAAGAAAAGAAGAAGGGTACGGGAGAGAAGGAGAACAAGAAGAAGTGTGCGGGTGAGCCCAAGGAGGAAGAAGAACCTTCAAGCAAGCTCTAGTTCATCTTCTCTAACTTTCGAACGGATTAACAAGAGGTAAAATCCCAACATCAAGCTCATTTCCTCCATTTTTGAGTTTTCAAGCTTTTGTGATGGGTTTTGATTTTCTGGAGATTTTCTATTGTTGTTGTTTGTGACACCCCCAAATCCGGGTTACCTCAAACCACACAGATTTGGTGCTCACTATCCATACACAACCACTGTCTACCCATAAACAAAAGGTTTAAGTAGAGTAAACTGAATAATAAATAAAAGAAATATCTCCCATAAGAGGGTTACATAGTTTTTCAAAATAAGTCCCAGGTTCTCTAACCTTTATTACATCTCTTAAAATGCGGAAAGATAAATTAATAGCTAATAAGTCTTAATTACACAATCGCATAAGTGAAAATAAACAAGTCTTCTAATAATAACAAAACATCGTCACTTGATCATTTTTCCTTTTCCTTTGCTAGTAGACCGCTCATCTATCTTCTCAGCTTTAGCTGCAAGGGTTTAGTATGCAAGGGTGAGCAAAACAAATGCTCACCAAGATAACAATGAATGTTTCAACAAATAACTTATCTGTATGGTGTGATTTCATGTTGATAATAATCAAGAATAAAAACATCTAAAAGCTCAACAGAGCATAATAAAATATTAAGATATACTGAGGGTCACAAGACCTCGAACCATGTCCTAGGTTAACAGATAAGTTTGCTGTAACCTTTAACAGTTTATTAAACTATAACTGGACTATTCATCTCGTACTCAGGATGATCAGCCCGTTGTACAATGTATTGTGCACAACCATTCAACGCTTTCGCATAAATATTCCCCTATACTAGGGTTGTTCTTCTAAGTTTTGTCATCCAAGAATTCAATTCAGCAAAAATAGAATTTTAACATCTTAGATTATGATCAAAGATCAACAACAATGATATACAATGATATAGATTTTGTATGTCCAAGACATTAGAATAACGACTTCAATTAACTTGAGCTTTGAACAACAAGAATCCACAAATCAGAAGTCTATGACATGCAATGATAACTTGCTAGATGAGAAAGTAGGATTTAGAAGCTTGCATAAACTGAAATCGAGATAGGATAAGGACACTTGCATCAAGTAAATTTAAGATTGAAAATATATTTAATGTGAAAGAGTTGAGAATAGGAAACTTGCCTCGTGCGTAGTTTTTCTTAATTACAAACCACGTACAACAAACAACCTACATATTCCGTTTGTATAGCAACAAAAATAATTAGTTACAATATTCACGTACATTAACACCCTAATCCTCGTCTCAATTTCCAATTAATCAATCCTATTTCAGAAGATACAAGCTTAGCTACAACAATATAACACTTTAAGAATCACCAAAACTTATCTTTAAGTTAAGGTATAAATACTTTATATTTAATCATCATTAAATATTCACTTGGAATCCATCTTAACATCTTGGTATTCATTTAAGTTTTAATCCTGCATAGAGTGAGACATCACAGTTACCCAAAAAATAATAATAAAAAAAAATAACTTTTTCAGCAATGATCTCGCCGGGGCGAGAATTTGCTTTACAATTTTCTCGCCGGGGCGAGAGTTTGCTTAACAATTTTCTCACCAGGGCGAGAGTTTTCTATACAATTTTCTCGCCGGGGCGAGAAACTCGACTGCAACCTCCCACAGTTCGCGAACCAGCGAAACACAAACCACATTTTCCAAATTCTATCATCCAACTCACAAATCAAACACACCCAGACATCAAACACATTGTAAAACAGCTACCCAACATGTTTCTAACAATTCTAACTATTATAAAACACATAATCAACCAATTAAAGTCCAAAAATTCACTGCCAAAACAAAATATTCATATTTTGGCCTATTTGATAAAATTTAACACCGTGAATTTATCTCTAAACCATTTTAATCCATTCCACTTGCACTCTTTTTGTTTTTCATCATATTAACACAATCAAAAGTCAATTTACCGATTAATATCCGAATTGAACATGAAATTTTATACGTATAAGCCATACATGAAAGTGAAACTCTGTAAAAACCAAAAACTCTATTTTAAAGCATGTTTTCATGGATTGATACCCACAAATTGATTTATAAACATTATATAATCGCTTAATACATGCTTTCTATCAATTACACCAAATAATTCATACATTGAGCAAATGAATTTACATACAGAGAAATAAAAATACGTACAGAGAAGAAATAGTTTTACAGTAAAGTGTTTTGAGAAAATTATAACTAGGATTTAGAATTCACCTTCTATTGTTTTGTTAATCCTCCTTACTAGAATTCTTGCCCCCAATTTCCAAACTTCTTCCTCAATTTCTCTCTTCTTCTCTGAATTTTGTTTTTGTTTAGCTTATGAAAGTAAACTGACTTCACGTGGTTTTTATCAGTTCACCAGTTACAAACCCAAACAGCCTTGTCAGTTAAAAAAACTAAAAGGTCACAAAGCCTTGTTTGGCTAGACCTTAAAGAAAAACTCATTTTTTTCAACCAAGAGCCACAAGGCCTTATTTGGTTTAGCTAAATAAAACTCTTCTTCTATTTATTTTAATAACTCATTATACTATATAGTTTTAATTGTCACACTAACAATTTAATTAAACCTATTATTAAATAAATCCAATTAAATCTTACTAATTCAATTATAACTCTTATTTGATCAATACCATTATGCCAAATAAATTATTTTATTCAAATAAATCATTTACTCAAATAAATCAATTAATCATCTAATTTAATTATTAAATTAAATTAGAATAACCACATCAAATCACATTCAAATAACATCTAACACAATTACTCTTAACATGAATTACTCCACAATAACTTTTATAAATTATTTATTTTACTCAATAAATAAATTAACAAAAATATTTATATAACACAATAAATATTTTTATTTACTCACAAAAATCCCATTCGTTATATCCTTCCCTTCTTAAAAGGATTCTGTCCCCAGAATCACAATGCAATTAATTCGCCCGTTACATTCTCCCCTCCTTACAAGGATTTTGTCCTCAGAATCATAGAACTAGGACTAAACAAACAACTCAGGATAATTCTTCATCATTTCAGCTTCTAGTTCCCACGTAGCTTCATCAGCATTATGGTTCCTCCATAAAACCTTAACAGAACGTATCACTTTATTCTTGAGAACATGTTCCTTCCTGTCTACTATCTGAATTGGAACTTCCTCGTAAGTTAGGTCTTTCTCGAACTGTATAGGTTCATATTTTATCACATGTTTATAATCTGGCTTATAAGGCCTTAAAACAGATATATAGAAAACATTGTGGATATGTACCAGCTCTGGAGGTAGAGCTACTTCATAAACCACCTCACCAACTCGCCGCAGAACCTTAAAAGGACCAATAAATCTTGGACTAAGCTTACCTTTCTTGCCAAAACGAATTTTCCCTTTCCAGGGTGAAACTTTCAGAAATACGAAGCTTCCTACCTCAAATTCTCGTTTCTGATGATGTTGATCCGCATACTTCTTCTGTCTGTCTTGAGCAGCTAATAGTCGCGCTCTTATAACTTTCACGATCTCCGCTTTTTGGTGTACCAATTCCGGTCCTAGAAGTTATCGTTCACCAACCTCATCCCAACATAGTGGAGTCCGACATTTTCGTCCGTACAACGCTTCGTATGACGGCATGCCAATACTTGCGTGGTAACTGTTGTTGTAAGCAAACTCGACCAATGGTAGGTGGTCATCCCAGTTTCCCTTAAAATCCATGACACAGGCGCGTAACATATCCTCCAAAGTTTGGATAGTTCTTTTGCTCTGGACATCAGTTTGAGGATGATATGCAATGCTCATTCTCAACTGAGTTCCCAAGCATTCTTGTAAATGCTTCCAAAAATTTGACGTAAACCTCGGATCTCGATCAGACATAATAGACACAGGGACACCATGTCGTGAAATAATTTCCTTGATGTATAATTTTGCCAATTGGTCCAGATTGAATCTAATCTTTATTGGTAAGAAATGCGCTGATTTTGTCAGTCTGTCCACGACTACCCAAATTGCGTCAAAATCTTTATGTGTAATTGGCAAACCTACCACAAAATCCATCGTTATGTGTTCCCACTTCCACTCTGGTATTTCTAACGACTGCAATAAACCACTGGGTCGCTGATGTTTAGCTTTCACTTTCTGGCATGTCAAACATCTGGCAACACATTCTGCCACATCACGCTTCATTCCTGACCACCAATAATGCTGTCGAAGATCCTGATACATTTTTGTACTCCCTGGGTGAACTGAGTAACGTGTATTGTGAGCTCCATCCAAGATCTCCCTTCTAACATCCGGTACTAATGGAACCCAAATTCGATGTTCAAATCTGAGTAATCCCTTGGCATCAATACTGAACTTTCCACCTTGTCCCTCAGAGACTTCCTTCCTAATCTTCTCACACTCCGCATCTTGAAGTTGAGCTTCTTTGATTTGGTCCAGCAACACCGGACGAACCTCGATCTGAAATATCTTATCCTTTGCTTCATGCTGGCACTTCACCTCCAATTCTAACTTCGCCATCTGCTTAACAAGTTCCTCCTGAGCAGTCAATAACAATAGTTTCTCCCGACCCTTCCTGCTTAATGCATCAGCAACGATATTCGCCTTTCCTGGATGATAGAGAATTTCATAGTCGTAATCCTTAATCAGTTCTAACCATCGCCTCTGTCACATATTGAGGTCCTTCTGTGTAAAAATGTATTTGAGGCTCTTATGATCCGTGTAGATCTCACACTTCTCACCATAAAGGTAGTGCCTCCAGATCTTCAGAGCAAACACCACCGCTGCCAATTTTAAATCATGCGTTGGGTATCCCTTCTCATAATCTTTCAGTTGTCGTGAAGCGTATGCAATAACCCTGTCGTTCTGCATAAGCACACAACCAAGGCCCTTATGCGATGCGTCACTGTAAACCACAAAATTTTCGGTACTATCTGGCAAAGATAATACAGGCGCCATACTTAACCTCTTCTTTAGTTCCTGAAAACTTTCCTCGCACTTCTCCGTCCAGACAAACTTAACCGCTTTCCTAGTCAAATTTGTCAATGGAGTGACGATTTTAGAAAAATCTTGAATAAACCATCGATAATACCCTGCCAAACCTAAGAAACTCCTTACTTCAGATGGTGTCTTCGGTTGCTCCCAATCTATTACAACTTCCACTTTAGCCGGATCAACCGAAATCCCATCTTTATCAATTACATGTCCAAGAAATTGAACACGATCCAACCAAAACTCACATTTTGAAAATTTCGCGAAAAGCTTCTCTTTTCGTAATGTCTCTAAAGTTAGTCTCAGATGCTCCAAATGGTCTTCTTGTGATTTAGAATACACTAAAATATCGTCGATAAACACCACCACGGACTTATCTAGAAACGGTTTAAACACCCTATTCATTAAATCCATAAATGCCGCAGGTGCATTCGTTAGACTGAATGACATAACCAGAAACTCGTAGTGACCGTAACGAGTTCTGAACGCCGTCTTCGGAACATCCTCCTTTCTCACTTTCAGCTGATGGTAACCACTTCTTAAGTCTATCTTTGAAAAATGAGTAGCACCCTTCAGTTGATCGAACAGATCGTCAATTCTTGGTAACGGGTATTTATTCTTGATTGTAACCTTGTTCAATTCACGATAATCTATGCAAAGACACATCGAACCATCTTTCTTCTTAACAAACAACACCGACGCTCCCCACGACGAAACACTCGGTTGAATGTACTTCTTGTCTAGTAGCTCTTACAATTGCACCATCAACTCCTTCATCTCCACCGGAGCCATTCGGTACGGAGCTTTTGATATAGGCGCAGTCCCGGGCACTAAATCAATAACGAATTCAATCTCTCTATCTGGAGGTAATCCCGGCAAATCAGCCAGAAAAACATCCACAAAATCCCTCACCACTGGTATTTCGTCCAATTCTGTACTGGTCTTCCGAGTATCTACCACATGAGCTAAATACCCTACACATCCTTGCTTCAGTAACTTCTTGGCCTGCATAATCGTTAGACAAGTTGTTTGCCTTGGCGATTTGCTACCATAAAACACCACCTTAGACGGAGTCTTAAGGTTTACACACTTCTTTTAGCAATCAATAATCGCCCCACAATTATACAACCAATCCATCCCTAGAATGACATCAAATTCCCCAAGTTTAATCAGAATAAGATCTACTGTCATCATATGACCATGAATATCTACCTCACAATTTTTGTACACATACCTAATTGGTATCACTTCCCTATTGGCAATCTCTATGTTTAAGGGAAAGTCTAACTCTTCTCGAGGTATCTCCAGTTTCTCAGCAAAATCATCAGAAATGAAAGAACAAGTTGCACCCGAATCAAAAAGTACATATGCATTCAAGTTATTTACTGGTAGGATACCTGCCACCACCTCTTTGGATTGAACCGCATCCTGGACCGTCATATTAAAAGTGCGAGCAGTCGGGCGATTTGTCGTAGCTGGTCCAGAAATAGTTAGTGCACCTCCACTATTGCTTCCTTGGCCTCCATTTCCCCCACTAGCAACTTTCCTTGGACAATCACGAGCAAGATGGTCTTTTGACTCGCACGTGAAACATGCACCCTTCTTTGGGGCAGTGCAATTTGGAGCAATGTGGCTCTCTTGTCCACAGTTGTAACAGACTCTCTTTCTTTTCAAGCACACACCTGTATGATTCTTACCACAGGTTGCACAAGCTTCAGTTTTCTTCCTTTGGTTACTCTGCTGACTTCCAGTAGAACCACCATCATTCCATTTTCGTTTTTGGTTTCCTCCCTCATTGCTACCACTCGACCTATTTTCGGTCTCATTCCTTTTCTTTTTCTGCTCCTGGTTATATTTGGTTAATGCATCACTTCCTCCCTCTGTTATTATTGCTTTCTCTAACACCGCCGCAAATATGTTGAGTTGAAACATAGAAACCCTACTGTAAAGCCAAGGTTTCAATTAAACTCCTTTAATTAATTATGCTCCTAATCCAATTAGGAATTCGTGAGAGAGTACTTCTATTAATTAATTCCCAATCCCTATTAGGAAATAAATAATAGTTCTATTAATTAATTCCCAATCCCTATTAGGAATTAAATAATAGTAATAGTAATAATAATAATAAGACTCCTCTTATTAATTTATATTTAATATTTCTAAAATATTAAATAATAAATATTAAGCTATTTAATTTATTCTATCTCCATAGACTAAATTAAATACACTTAACTTATTATTACAATTATGCCATTCACTTCTTAAATAAATATTTTTCTTTTGCGGTGTGACCCTTTAGGTTCTCCATATTAAACCTGTTGTGAATAAATCAATTAGTACAATTCTAATTATATTTAAATAAATAAATTAAACTATTTAATTCATTTAACTAAATAATATTTATTCTACAATAAGAGTAAGCCCCCTTAGCGATCAACGACTTTCCAGATAATATAGATTTCAACATTAATCACAAAAGAACCTTTCAGTGCATAGTTACCATACAATTCAATCCTTCTACCATACAATGTCCCAATTAAATATAAGACATGGAATTACTGTCAAGTCTTATTTTATTTAATTATATGTATTTCGATTCCCAAATGCACAACTCTAAATAATGCAAATTAGAAACTCTTTTCTAATTTCATTTTGCCTTGGCCAAGGACTACTAGGTTGTCATTTATCGAATCATATAGGACATTCACATCTTTTACTAGACGTGATAGATTCTTTGTTGATCATTCACCTATCTCCATGTACAACTAATTATACCCAATCATACCCTTTGATATACCCTAAAGGTCTTAAGGGAAATGTCAAAGCATAACTCATCATACACAAGATACTATAATGATCTCAAGTCCAAGGATTACTTGTACTACTATCACTAGAGGAATTCCTATTGACAAGTGAGTAAAACTCCATTAGGTATTCCTTAGCGAGCCACGTTCAGTGAACTTATTCTCCAAGAAGCACCTACATACTTGCTTTAGTGTCTCCACATAAATGATTATGAGATCAATCATTCTCTTCCTAAGAGCAAACAACGTATGTACTAATCTATCGGGATTCACTAATCCTCTTTTTAGTAATCCAATGATTAGGAACGATTTTAATTTGTGAGCTATCTTGAATTTAGATCTCATTAGCATGATCACCATCATGGTTCTAAAAGCATTGCTCAAAACTATGGGTTTATCATATTTAATATGACAACACTATGTAGATAATGTAAAATGCCTTTTAAGAAAATCAATTTTTTTATTAATAAATGAATAAGATTACAAAATATATGCTACATCATATCAAATATAATTGACTTGTGTGCATACTACTTTCACAATCAACCCAAGTAATGCTCCGTTTGAGTTCAAATTATAAGTTGAACCCATAATATTCACAAGTGTAGGGATATAATGCTCATCAGAATAACATGTAGGGCTGCAGTATCTGCTAAAAATGGGATATAATTTCCGGTCTAATATCATCTCGACGGCTATTTTCTGGTTCATTTCAAACCATTAGGAGCCTTTACGCCAATCGGAGATATTGATCGTAGGCCACATTTGGTGGTTGTAGCGCCCACGGCCAACCTTTCGTGGGTCGTCGTACGAGGCTATAAAGCTTTGGTTGGAGTTGATGAGGTAGTTGATACATAACCCATGTATTCTATTTATACTAATAGAATAAATGCTAAATCCTAAAAGGAATAGAAATCCAATTGGAGATTAAATTCTACCTAACTAATTAATATGGAAAACAAATCATATCTAATAAATATCCTAATTATATTAGAAATATAAAAGATATGAAAAATCTCTATAATTATGGAAGTAAATCTTGAAAAATCTGGAAAAAACACGTTGCCTCGAAAAACGCGCTGAAACTCTGATGCCCTGGCGCGGGGTGCGCTGGAATTAGCCTTGCCGCGGCGTGGGCCACGCTGCACCTGCAGAGCCTTCAACCCCCCTGGCGCTGGGCGCGCTGACTTCAGTACAAACGTGACGCGGGGCGCGCCGGTCTGACCGAATTGACCATCGTGCCCTTTTAAGTTCCAAATGCCTTGCCATATAGTTTGAAAGCATTGTATTACCAACTTGTATTGTCGCGTGATAAAATGTAAACTCTCGAACATGTTTGGACAATCACAATGTTGCGTGAACGCTAATCTTCCCATGAAATGAAATGTAGTTTTGACGAAGACTAAACGACACAAACGAACATGGCCTTGATGACTTAGCTTGAGTTGATTTGGTCTTATTACATAGATGAAATCTAACAATCCCAAATCATGGAATTTATCCTCCACTTGCGATCCACTTGAATTGAGCCTCAAATTAAGTATCATTGAGTAGTTTCCAGCCCAATTAGTCTCGATCATTTGTTCTACTCCCGGAACATGAGTTGACTCTTGATTGCTTGATACGAGCCTGGTCAGGATCTCATCACGTTAATAAGCATAAAATGAGTGAGTTTTATAATATTAGTTATGTGACGCCCCCAAATCCGGGTTACCTTAACCTCGAATCTGGTGCATCACTATGCAACTCATACGCCATACTATCAACAATTTATTGCGGAATAATAAAAATATTTACATTGATATAATATACATATTATCGTCCCAAGCCTCAGAACCATAACTAAAACATCATTTAATAAACATTACCAATTTAATACTACTCATGCTGTATATATAACAGTCCATATCAATACAAGCATTAACAATTATTACCTCAAACTTTTCTCAATCTCAGGTTTCGTAACATTTAACTTAAACACTTATGATCAAGATTGAATAAATACCATGATCATTTACAAAATCTCATATGTGAACGCTAGGTTCAGATTCTGACTTATTCAATCCCTGAATATTCGCAAGGTTATTCAATAACCAAACAATCACTATAAAAATGTCCTTTATACATCATCGTCATCCTTGTAGTTTACTATAACAAGTAACTAACATAATCACGTCTTACTATTATAGAAGATAACCTTCATTTTTAACTCAAGGTTTACATAGTCAAATTCATGTACATCATATACCATCATCACAGCTAAATAATTGTAATAAAGGGACATTTAGCAACCTTCCTGTATCCCTGCGCCTCTATTCCTTATCATCACGATATCAAGATAATTGCATTGCATCGTAAATCTGCAAAAGTTTTATTTTTGCAAGAATGAGCACGGCGGCTCAGCAAGAACTAACAGTTTTCACATTTCATGCTTCACGTAACACATAGTTTGGATTTATCCATGCATCATGATTCTCATACTATGCATCTTACTCATGCATTATAAATCTTATGCAATTCATCTATATATATGCATCATGCATCTCATAGCATACCTCATGCATCTCATGTTGTATATTTACAGTAATTCAAGTTCCACATAGAATAATATAGTCACATAATTGCACATTGTAAACACTTTAATCATGCTCCCATATAATCCACATAATAGCGAAAGATTTAGTAATCAAGTCATGTATATCAATACATTTAAACAAGTCAACAAGTTACTGAAAGAACTTGCCTTAAACGTTCCTTGCCAAATTATTATAGCTCGTCCTTCAAATATCCTACACAATTTATTTAACAATAAAATACCAATTAGCCACTAAAAAGGCTTCATATAATGGTTTAAACTATAATAATTCTTATCTCATATTGTTCGCGTATTATAAATTAATAAATGTGATTAACTCTAAAACGTTACTCGGTGTCGCGTCGTTTGAAAACGTTACGACCCTTATCATCATCAATACTTATTGGTTACATTAACCCCATTTCGTATCTTATAATGTTCGTTTCATTTGAATCGAAACACTATTTAAGTTCTTTAATACTTTACGCGGCGTTTCGACGTTTACACGTCACTCACCTAATTCACCTCGTTTGCATGTGCTTAGCATGCTCATACATTGGGTTATAACACACTATCATGTTTCATTATTATTAGAAACAAAATATTACACGAGGTTATACACACTTGATACGGCGTTACGACGTTTGCACGTCCGTACGCCACACTTGTCTATTCGAATACCCAAGTGACACGCGATTGCGTATGCTTGGCACGCCCATTCAAATTTGTCTAATTCCCAATGTTTAATGTTAAGCATAATTATAATTCATAACATTCATGTTATGAATGTTAGAACATCACTTTACAGGGTCGGGGGCATTACGTGTGTAAATGCGCATGCCCGACGCCCTCCGATTGACCCTAATTACGTATCAGTCCTATAAATGGCTAATTTAGGCCATGATACAGACCTCAAATCAAAAAACTTAAAGAACGAAAGTTGTAGGTCTATCTTTCTCTTTCCGAATCATCTTGAATCATCCAATTTCGAGTTCGTATGAAAAAGTTATGGATATTTTACTACAGGAGGTCAAAACAGTCCACTCGGGCACGTCTGTGCCTGACACGTGTCCGACGCAGCTGTGCCCAATTTGGCCTTATGAACAGCATAGCTGCGCCATGCATATAGGCCACAATCTCAGAATTCTCCAGACGCGAATTTCCGACCTCTTTCCACTCCGATCTCTATAACTTCTTCCATACACGTTCAAATTGGTTCATTTCGGACTCTATGGACTCCTAACTCATGGGGCTACAACATATCAAAAATTTAGAGCTACCCATTAACATTAACATGGCCAAATCTTAGGCCAAAGTACTAAGTTCATACTCTGTTTTAGGTGCTCTAAATGTTCTTCATTAAAATCAACACCAAATCTTCGTTTTTGCATCTTTTTACTCGATTCCAGCTGGGTTAGCTTCGTAACCCATGGAGCTACAATACCATAGCAACAAATAAAATTAACAAACACGAAATCATAGCTTTATAGTCCTCTAAAAAGTCTGAATGTCCAAAAAGTCCATTGTTCTTCATGTTCTTCATCCTCCTTACGCATAAGTACGAATTTCTTCTATTTTTGTTCCACTTTGATGATATTAATGGCTTCTATAGTCTCTTAACAATATTTACAAACATCTAAAACAAATAACAACAACAAGAATCGCAAGAAAATCGAATCACAAGCTCAAGAGCTCAAATGGAGACGATTTTGGTTACTTGTTTACCTCTGTAAATCCGTTATAGAGAGTAGAGAGGCTTGCTAGGGTTTGCTAGAGCTGCTAGAAGCTCTTCTTCTCCCCTTCTTGTTCACCCGTGCTCTTCTTTCTTCTTCTTCTCTCTTATTTCTTCTTCTCCCCGAACTCTCCTTCTCCTTCCTTCTTTACTGCAGTATTTCTTTTTCTCTCTCTCTACTCTCTATCTGCTGAGCTTGGCCAAGGAATGGAATGGGAGGGAATGAATTATTTAGGAGAAGTGGAGTAATTTTGGGAGAAAATGGGAGTGGCTCAAGGTGGCGCCGGCAGTACCTCCCACTCTCTCATTTCCTAGCAATTTGATTGGTTGTTGAGTTTTGGTTGGTTCCCACTTGGAGTAACAAGCCAAAATAAATACCCAAATACACGAAAATATATCCGAAAACTCTCACTTTTATACCAAAACTGGTAAATAACTCTACCCAAAATTAAAATGGGTACTCCCATAAATTATTGGGATGTATAAAAATAATTATTATGGGATTTGTCCAAATATTCGGAACACCCATATAATATATTTCGGATACGGATAAAATCACGTATCAGCTCAAATAAAATTTTCGACACTTGGAAAAATTATTCGTACGCATACACGTATTTATGAAATTTATTAAAGTCAAAAAAGACACAAAAAATTATGGCGTGAATAGTGTCTCGAGAAACGTGCCCCGCAAATAGTGATTTTGCGATTCTTCGCGACATTAATTACTCACTCCTACGGTTCAGTAATGCATAAAAATTCATACATTGACATCACCCAGGTTATAAAATAACCTTTAAACATGTCACATAAAAAAATAATATTTAATGTATTTAATAATATTAATAAACCCAAATTATAAGGGTATTCACGATCCGCGATCGCTGCTCTTCACGATTAACTCCCCATAATCATATACGTCATCACACATATATCTCGCCCATAATTCGAGTTAGCGTCTTTACAACAATTAACTCATTCAATATTATTAACCATCAACTATTTATTTAATCCAATAAATAGTACTCTAGCGATATTTTTTGAAACCACCAAATTAGCCTATACGAACACTTTTACACTTACTAATCATCGTCTACACATAGTCTAGGTTATAATATAACCTTTAAACTCTTAACACATAATATTATTACTAAAAGTCTATTTTATTCAATAATATCCATAACCTCGAATTACCAAGCTACCCACTGTCGACGCCGGTTTTTGTCTTTTCCAATTTTAGCCTTTTGATTGAATGATTTTTTGGAAAAGGTCGGCATTCATGTCGACAGAGTTTTGAAAGTTCGTTTTTTATGATGAGCCAATTAACCAGAGTCGCCAGTTGGTATATTTGAAATGGATGTACCAACTCATCCGAGTTTTCGTTTTTTTATAAATCGTTGGCTCATATGTGACTCCGAATTAATTGGTCTGCAAACCGAGATTCATAGAGTTCGGGGGCTTGCTTAAGCGAGGGTAAGGTGTTAGGCACCCCCCGACTTCCGTGAAACACGGTGACCGCAATCTTGATACTTTCCTATCCTTTAATTCATGAAATATGTATGTGTGCGTATGTGTGTGTGTGTGCCTATGTGAATGTGGTGGTGAGTTTGCATAAAGAAATCAATTGGGTTTTCGGAAAAGTCGTGTTTTTCTTTTGGGACTGCTTTTAGAATATACTTCGGTTTATACGAGAAAGCTTTATGAGAAAGGTTTGATTTTAATTGTCAAAACTATGAGATTTTCATTAGGTGTCGTTTTGGCGAAACAAGAGTTTTTTAAACCTTCGTCAAAATAGGAATCGAGATCTATACGTTGCTTTCGTAAATAGCATGATGGGCAACTTCTAGGATCTCTTTAACCCTATGCACAAAGATTTAATAAAACGTTACTTATTTTTATAAAATCATTTTTGTGACGTTTGAAAACGATTTTTTTGTCTTTAGCCTTCTCGTTAAATAGGAATCGACATTCATTAGCATTTCCAAATTTTAGCCTCGTGATGCTAATAACCTAGTTTGATTGATTTTATGAAAATCTTATCGTTTAGGTTTGAAATCAATTTCATGTCATAAATCAAATCAAGCATTAAAATGCGTTGGGGCTACTCATGGGCATGTAAGCCATCAAAATAACCCCGAACGCCCACAATCGCATATTTTCACTATGATGGGGCCTTAAACCCGATTCTCGCCTTGGCGTCGTTTTAAGGCCCGACGATTACATACTTACAATGAAGACTACATCGTTCCATCATCGGATTTGGACCACGGGGTCGCATTCCTAGGCTCACATCCAAAATTGCCACACACCCACAATATCCTAAAATAGCAATCTAAACAATCTATGCACGATATATCATTATAATGAGCTAAAGATTACATCAAACGGATATCATCGGGCCATTAGGGGGAATTTTGTTCCGATGAGACCCTCACTAATAGTCCCTAATCCATGGCTCCACAATAACATGTAAGAAAAACTACATTTAAGGTAATTCAGATGACAAAAAGCTTAACAAAAATGGTATAACATAATGCTATAACAAAGGGTTTTTCACCTTGCAAATGATCCTCACAATATGTATGAACTTGTATATTGACTAGAGTAGATAATATATGATATATAATCTCACGAAATGGATACAATTCCTCACTATTTTCTCTCTTTTCTCTCTTGATTTCCCCTTCTTTTCTGCTGTTTTCTTCTTCTTTTTTCGAGCTGCTGCCGCCTCCTCTCCTCCTCTTGTTTCTGGATGAAAACTGACCTGATAAGGGGTTGCCCTAGGCAGCCGCAGATTGATCTGCGGCTGGCCTTGGTTTTCCCCCGCTCGAGTCCTGTGTCGTCTCGAGTTCCGTTCTTGGCCGCGGATTGATCTGCAGTTGGCTGTGCTGATTTTCTCATTTTCCATACCTCACTTCGATTCTCGTGTTGTACCGTTGGTTTCCGCTGAAAGGCTTGCATTTTGCAGTCCGTGCAGTCCGGGAACCGCTGGGAAAAGTGCCACATCATTCATGGGTGCTTGCTTCGCCCGTTGTCGTGTCAGCCTTGATCGCAAGTCGTCGTGGTGGCTTTGAGTGTTCACACTTATGTCCACCTTCCGTCTCGTAGGCTGGGTTCATTTGCCGAAATTGCCCTCCTGTCAGAGTTAGTATCCGAAGTGCAAAATTTGGGTGTCTACAGCTGCCCCTCTTTATCATGTTTATGAAATGTTGAATGAAATGGACAGGATAAAGAAATAGACACCCGATGCATGAATGACAGTGCACAAAAATGACAATATATGCATGATGCAACACATACAACTTATGATGCGATGCAAGATGTAAGGCATGCAAAATATTCGTAAAAAGGTGTCAATGCGGATGATCGTCTCGTCGGGGCCGGGTCTCATATTCGGTCACCCATCTCGTAATCGTCGGGTTTCGTCGCCGGTCGATCGTCTTGTCGGGACCGGGTATCGTATCCGGTCACCCATCTTGTAATCACCGGGTTTCGTCGCCAGTCGATTGTCTTGTCGGGGCCTGGTTTCGTTGTCGGTCACCCATCTCGTGATCGCCGGTTATCGTCGCCGGTCGATCATCTTGTCGGGGCCGGGTTTCATCGCCGGTCACCCATCTCGTGATCACCGGTTATCGTCGCCGGTCGATTGTCTTGTCGGGGCCGGGTTTCGTCGCCGGTCACCCATTTCGTGATCGCTGGTTATCGTCGCCGGTCGATCGTCTTGTCGGGGCCGGGTTTCGTCGCCGGTCACCCATCTCGTAATCGCCGGTTATCGTCGCCGGTCGATTGTCTTGTCGGGGCCGGGTCTCATATCCGGTCACCCATCTCGTAATCGCTGGGTATCGTCGTCGGTCGATCGTCTTGTCGGGGCCGGGTTTCGTCGCCGGTCACCCATCTCGTGATCGCCGGTTATCGTCGCCGGTCGATCGTCATGTCGGGGCCGGGTTTCATCGCCGGTCACCCATCTCGTGATCGCCGGTTATCGTCGCCGGTCGATCGTCTTGTCGGGGCCGGGTTTCGTCGCCGGTCACCCATCTCGTGATCGCCGGTTATCGTCGCCGGTGGATCGTCTGGATCTCAGCCCTTCCCAGGGGTTTGGTTGTTTGGATCTCAGCCCTTCCCAGGGTGTTAGTTGTTTGGATCTCAGCCCTTCCCAGGGTGTTAGTTGTTTGGATCTCAGCCCTTCCCAGGGTGTTAGTGTTTGGATCTCAGCCCTTCCCAGGGTGTTAGTGTTTGGATCTCAGCCCTTCCCAGGGTGCTCACCATCTTGTTGTGGTTTGCTTGGATGCCTTCCCAGGTTTGCTCACCACCTTGTTGTGGTTTGCTTGGATGCCTTCCCAGGTTTGCTCACCACCTTGTTGTGGTTTGCTTGGATGCCTTCCCAGGTTCACTCCTTGTTTGGATACCAGCCCTTCCCAGGGATCATTGATTGTTTGGATACCAGCCCTTCCTAGGGGTCGTTGATTGCTTGGATACCAGCCCTTCCCAGGGATCATTGATTGTTTTAGATACCAGCCCTTCCCAGGGATCCTTGATTGTTTTGGATACCAGCCCTTCCCAGGGATCGTTGATTGCTTTGGATACCAGCCCTTCCCAGGGATCGTTGATTGCTTGGATACCAGCCCTTCCCAGGGATCGTTGATTGATTGGATACCAGCCCTTCCCAGGGGTCGTTGATTTGATTTGAGTGATTTCTTGAAATGGGATGTGTGATCGGCTTCTGTCCTGGATCTCCCACCAACATCGTCCACGTACCATGCCGCAAAAGCCATCATAGTCTGATCATTCGTGAGGTTGAAAGCGAAGTGCTTGTACTTTTCTGAAGATTTTCATTTTGATCGTACCTGTATGCATGAAAAAGATGTTATGCATGATCTGGCAGATATTTTATGGACAGATGCATGTGCATAACATATGTTTTAGATAGAAATGACCCCTGTTCAGTCAAATGATACGATTCGATAGTCGTCGTCGTTTGCCAACATTTGATTGGATCACGCCTCGTCGTGCAGTGTAGTTTCTAGACTTCAACATTGGTTTGGTACTCTGCCTGTTCTTGGTCGTCTTCATTTCATCGAGTTGAGGCAGTCTGTTTCGCTCTCTGTGATGACCGACAGCTATGTTGGGCTCCTTGGCCTTTTGATCATTTCTGACGGCCGATATGCTGTTGTCCCACATTATATCATCCTTGTATATGCTCATGCACATGGATCATTTGGATGTCGAGGCAGTGATAGTCAGGATTGGGGAGAGGCCCAATGATGGGAAGTTCTGTGCAGCCTCAGCTTCCTTCCATTTCACGATTCTTAACTGCCCCTGCCTTGGCGTGTGTCGCTATCAAGAATTTCTATCGAAAACTCGCGATGTTGACCATGTTGAGTTATCCACATCTCTGTAAGATCCTGCATATCAGATGACTAACAAATGCCAAAACCTGAAGGCTCGGGCCATTAGTGTTAGTTCAACACAAAGATATTATAATTTCGACAAAGGAGTAAATGCATTTAAAGCACATGAAATTGAATATCTGTTGATCGCACAATCTAGCAAGTTGTGAACTGTGAATGTACCAGATTGGAAGTTATTTTCACTCCCTCGTGAGTTGATGATTTTCTATTTAACGAGTTATGAAATCGTAAGAATACCTTCAAGCATTCATGGTCATTGTACGTGAGTATGGTCGAATTCAAAAGAACTACCTCCCCTCGTCAAAGGTATTCTGTCTCCATTCTCGACAACGTTCTTAGCAGGATTGACGTCATATGACAAATGCACTGTGCGATGCAGCATTCAGTAGGGGTTTCTCTTTCATGACCTTTTGTTTAAGGCCGAGAGTTTTTTCATATTATCTTTTCTCTTTATCAGCCCACTTCACTTGTCTCGTTTTCTTAGGCTTTTCAAAGTTACCCATTTAACGAGTTTTGGACCAATGACTCCCAAACTAGACGGTTTTGGGGCATTAGGTGTACAGACACCCCTTCGGATTTATTTACTCGAGTAACAAAGGCCACGGTTCGAGACAAGCTGGTGGTCTGCACCATTCATTCTTTGCTTGATCTTGCACAAGATTCGTTTTCTTAGGCTTGAGTTACCCATGTAGCGAGTGTTAGGCCGGTGACTCCCAAACCAGACGGCTTTAGGGCACCAGATGCAGAGACATCCCTTAGGCTTAATTACTCGAGTAGCCCATGCCACGATTTGAATCTGCTCGGGCCTCCTCTACTGTAATGCTCGTTTTCTTAGGCTCTGAGTTACCCATGTAACGAGTGTTGGGCCAACGACTCCCAAACCAGATGGCTTTAGGGCACCAGGTGTAGAGACACCCCTCGGGCTTAATTACTCGAATAACCCAGGCCACGATTCGAGACATTAGCTTGATAATCATTTATCGTCTGACTTCTTGATATTAGCTTGATAATTACTGACTGTCTGACTACGTGTTAATTGCCATCAACGTCGTCATAGTTTTATACCCCATAACTGAAAGTTTGTGCAAATGCAAAGTGAAGGCTGTCACATGAGGTCGATTCTGTCGCAAACGTTGCTTTGAATTAAGGCTTTGTACCCGATCAAAAGGTTGAATAGCCTTCTTTGTCTAATCATACTCATGATCGTGCTCCACAGTTGCTTGTCAGAATTAATTCGATTCCTATCAAGCCAAATAAAATCCCCTTTCACGCGGATCATCGTATCCCAGGAAAACTATGCTTGACAAATGCCAGATGATCGTACCGTTGAAGATTGAATTGACATGAGGTAGCATTTGATGATGATGGTGCATGTTGATGGGATTGTTTCATGGGTGCCAATTTGCACGTCATCATTTCCTGGGTAGTGACAAATGCCCCAGTGTTAAGTTGCTTTTCTTGTGATCTCCCTCGTACTGGTTGCATCGGTATTTCACTGGGCTGACAAAAGATCCGGTCCTTGACTTGTTGAAAGGTTTGGGGGATTCTTGATTTTTTTTTTAGATCACAGAGTTGTTTCACAGAGTCAGAATTAACGGGCTGGGGAACGCCTTCCCGTCCATTCCTTGTAATATGAGGGCTCCCCCAGAGAGGATTTTTTTTTTCGTGATGGCTCCTTTTAATTTAGAGCGAAATTCCCCATAGCTTCGTCTTGGCAGGGCGCGATCCTTTTGAGGACTAAATCATTTATTTTGAATTTCCGGGATCGTACCCTCTTGTCGTATGCTCGGGAGATGCGTAAGGGGCTGCCCCTCCAAATGTGCAAACTGAGGTTCGATAGGCAAACAGGGTGAGAGACAATAAATCCGGCCATCCCCGATGATTGGCGGACATTCTTCCCATGATCGTCTTTGTGTTTTATTTGCAGCCCCCACTGCCCCATTCATTTTGGGCCGGTAAATGACTGAATCAAAATGTTTGATCTTGAATTTGTCATATATCTCCTCCTTGAGGGCATCGTTCAGATTTCTATAGTCGATGCGGCCCCTTACTTCTCCTCCAGGCTGTGGTACTGGGATTCTGTCAGAAAACCATTCAGGTAAATAGACACCGTGGTGATTCCTACTTTAAACCGCTTGATAATCTCGTCCTTTACTTTCAACCTCCATTCAGGCTTCAACGTTCTTAACTTTTGCTTAATTGGTCGGAACCCTCCTTGATGGGCAGTCGATGTCCTATAACGTCTGTGGACAATCCAATCACGTCGCCATGGGACCAAGCGAACATATCTCCATACAGGCTCAACAACTTGGCTATTTTTTTTTTTTGCGTTCGAATTTACCCCTACTCCGGGTTCTTTGTGATCGTTAGGGGTTCTGATGTTTGATGGCGATGGTTTGGTCTAAGTCGGGTTTGGGTTTATCCTCGACCCCTCCTTTGATCTCGTCAGGCGTATTGTCGATATCTGTCTCGTCCTGCTCAATCCCCATCAGATCGAAATCTAGCTCTATACCCAAAATCGTGATCCTCCTTCAAATTTGGCCTATCGCTTGTCAGGCTAGAATGCCTCAAATCGGGGTACCTGCTGCACGGTCCAACTGGCCACGGTGAGGTCAAGCAATGGAGCCCATTAGGAGGTGCATGGATCGCATTGGCATGGATCTGGCATTGATGGCATTTTCTGACATGAGCATCGCAGTCAGTTTTCATGGTTAGCCAGTAGTGATCCGTTCACATGATTTTCTTTGCCAAAAATGTTCTGCTCATATGGGCTCCGCACACATCACCATGTACTTCGTTCATTTGTCTGTGGGCTTCTTTGGCTTCCAGATATCTCAGCAGTCCCGTAGCTAGGTCCCATTTATGCCCTTTGGTGCTGTATATTCCCATGGCCTGCCGGATGACCAATTCGAGTCTCCAACTACTATCATCTTTTTGATTCCCATTCCCAGGGCTAATCTCAGTCCTAGGATGAATCCCTCGTATTCGGCCGTATTGTTGGAGTGGCAGAACTGTAATTTCATGGCTATCGGCCTCTGCCATTTGGATGGATGGAGTATGGACTTTACGGCCTCTTAGTTGGGTCGTAGGGGCAATCTCGCGAAACAAACAAGGGCCGTAGTTTAGTACTGTGCCAGTTACAAGTTGGCAGATGCATGTCAACACTGACGCATGATTATTATATTATTCTTTTTTTTTTGGTGGTCGAAATATGCCCCTACTCCGGGCTCTTTGTGATCGTTAGGCCACGCTTTCACGGTTCTCTAATCTTATCCTTCAAAACAAGGTCAGTGTTTGATGACAGGATAGTATTTAGAAGTTTTAGAAAACCCTGGTACGTGGCACGGATTGCCTTCCTACAAAACCATGTCAGTATTCTCTTTATATGTGTAGGTGATGTAATCACATGATACAGGACATATTTATTACGATGATGACGTCATGACAGTTGTATGCCATTTACATGACATTTATTTGACTGAGTGATAAAAGGGCATGAAGAAGCTTCCCTTTCGTTAGGTTTATCAGAGGCTGACCTACCCTAGGGTTACTCTCGCGGGCTTTTCGGCATGAAGGTCCCCAAATCTTCGCAATCTACTCGTCTGAATCCTTTCAATTGGAGCGGATTTGGGTGGTGCGTTTCCTGAGCCATCTCCGGGGAGCAGCCCCTTCGAGTCCAGTAATAAGCAACCGACAGGTTCGCCTCAGGAGGAGGTACACTCTCAACATACATTCACATTCATCGTCCTCACCGTATGCATATGATTACTTTGAAGTAAAGCAATTCCATTCAACCATTCATTCATTGGTAAAACACACTCACACAACAACAGGTCAAAATATTGCACGCACACACATTCATGAATTTTAAAGGATAGGACATCATCAAGACTTGAACGCGGCTTACGCCCTCTTAATGTCCCCAGCAGAGTCGCCAGCTGTCGACGTCGGTTTTTGTCTTTTCCAATTTTAGCCTTTTGATTGAATGATTTTTTGGAAAAGGTCGGCATTCATGTCGACGGGGTTTTGAAAGATCATTTTTTATGATGAGCCAATTAACCAGAGTCGCCAGTTGGTATATTTGAAATGGATGTACCAACTCATCCGAGTTTTCGTTTTTTTATAAATCGTTGGCTCATATATGACTCCGAATTAATTGGTCTGCAAACCGAGATTCATAGAGTTCGGGGGCTTGCTTAAGCGAGGGGAAGGTGTTAGGCACCCCCCGACTTTCGTGAAACACGGTTACCGCAATCTTGATACTTTCCTATCCTTTAATTCATGAAATGTGTATGTGTGCGTATGTGTTTGTGTGTGCCTATGTGAATGTGGTGGTGAATTTGCATAAAGAAATCAATTGGGTTTTCAGAAAAGTCGTGTTTTTCTTTTGGGACTGCTTTTAGAATATACTTCGGTTTATACGAGAAAGCTTTCTGAGAAAGGTTTGATTTTAATTGTCAAAACTATGAGATTTTCATTAGGTGTCGTTTTGGCAAAACAAGAGTTTTTTAAACCTTCGTCAAAATAGGAATCGAGATCTATACGTTGCTTTCGTAAATAGCATGATGGGCAATTCTAGGATCTCTTTAACCCTATGCACAAAGATTTAATAAAACGGTACTTATTTTTATAAAATCATTTTTGTGACGTTTGAAAACGATTTTTTTTGTCTTTAGCCTTCTCGTTAAATAGGTGTCGACGCCGGTTTCTCATCCTTTCTGATTTTTAGCCTTTTTTATTAGATGAGTTTGGGAAAAGGTCGGCATTGATGTCGACGGGGTTTTGAAAGATCGTTTTTTATGATGAGCCAATTAACCAGAGTCGCCAGTTGGTATATTTGAAATGGATGTACCAACTCATCCGAGTTTTCGTTTTTTATAAATCGGTGGCTCATATGTGACTCCGAATTAATTGGTCTGCGAACCGAGATTCATAGAGTTCGGGGGCTTGCTTAAGCGAGGAGAAGGTGTTAGGCACCCCCCGACTTCCGTGAAACACGGTTACCGCAATCTTGATACTTTCCTATCCTTTAATTTATAAAATGTGTATACTTGCGTGTGTGTGTGTGTGCTTATGTGAATGTTGTGGTGAGTTCTTTCATGAGAGATGAAACATTTGGCCTTTTATTAAGAAATCGTGTTTTGGGAATGCTTTAGAATGTCGTTTCCGTTGGTACGAGAGAGCTCCTTTATTTATGCGAAAGGTTTGATTTTACTTGTCAAAAACTATGAGATCTTTATTAGGCGTCGTTTTGGCAAAACAAGAATCTTTTAAACCTTCGTCAAAATAGGAATCGAAATCTATACATTGCTTTCATAAAATGATGGGCAATTTCTAGGATATCTTTAACCCTATGCACAAAGGTTTAATAAAACATTTCGTTCATTCATAAAGCCATTTTTTGGTGATGTTTGAAAATGATTTTCTCTTTGGCCTTCTCGTTTAATAGGAATCGACATTTATTACCACTTCCAATTTTTAGCCTCGTGATTCTAATAACCTAGTTTGTTTGATTTGAATAAAAAAAAAACCTTCATCGTTTAATCTTTGAAATCATTTTTCGTGTCACAAAATCTAATCAAGCATAAACACGCGTCGGGGCTATTCATGGGCATGTAAGCCGTCAAAATATCCCCGAACGCCAATAATCACATATTTCACTACTACGGGGCCTTAAACCCGATTCTCGCCTTAGCGTCGTTTTAAGGCCCGACGATTACATGTTACAAAAACGAGCACCTTGAATCTATTACATACATCAAAACGTCCATCATCGGATTTGGACCACGGGGTCGCGTTCCTAGGCTCACATCCGAGACTATTACATGCCCACAAAATGAATATTACGAAACTAACCAACACGGATTCGCCTAATACACTATGATATCCGAAAATGATAATCTAAATAGATTACACCCAATAAATCACCCTAAACAAGGTAGAACTTTCACCAATTTGATATCCTCGGGTTATTAGGAAAGAATTTTGTTCCGATGGAACCCTCACTAATAATCCCGAATCCATGATTGTTCAACAATATACATGAAAATTACATTTAATTTAACCAAATAATATGATATAAATTGCTATAACAAAGGGAATTTTCACCTTGCAAATGATCTCAAATGGATGTAAACTTGTGTACTTGAATAGGATAACAAATATATTTGATAGAATCAAAATCAAAAGAATATAAATCCTCTCTTTTTTCTCTCTTTTCTTCCTATTTTGTTGCAAAATCTAGCTATTTTTCTCTCAATTTTCGTGCTTTGCTGCTGCTGAATTCTCTTCTCCTACAAATCTGCTGAACTCTCTGTATGCTGAAACGGAAATGAGCTGAAATAGGCCGGCCAAAGCCAGCCGCAGATTGATCTGCGGCCGGCCGTAGATCAATCTGCGGCTGGCTGGCCGCCTGCCTTCCACTCACCTGGTTTCGAGTTCCGTGTTTCGAGTTCCGTGTTTTCAAAAGGCGCACTATTTGGCCGCAGATCAATCCGCGGTTGGACGGTTTGACTTTCTCGATTTTCGTGCCACGCCTCGATTTTCGTGTCGTAGCGTCGATTTTCGCTTACAGGCTTGTATTCTGCAGTCTGGGAATTTCCAGGAGACGTGCCACCTTATTCGGGAATGCCCGTTTCGGACGGCCTTATTGTCACGTCAGCTTTGGTCGCCAATCATCGCGGTGGTGTTGAATGTTTGCACTTGTGCCCATTCCTTCGCTCTCGCAAGCCGGTTCAATTGACGATTCTGCCCTCCTGTCACGGTTAGTATAGGGAACGCAAAATTTTTGGTGTCTACAGCTGCCCCTCTTTATCATGTTTATGTAATGTTTAAATGAAATGAACAGGATAAAGAATAGACACTCGATGCATGAATGACAGTGCACAAGGATGACAATGCATACGTGATGCAACACATATGATTTATGATGCAACGTAATATGCAATGGATGCAAAACGTCCATAAAAGGGTGTCAATGCGGATGATCGTCTTGTCGGGGCCGGGTTTCGTCGCCGGTCACCCATCTCGTAATCGCCGGTTATCGACGCCAGTCGATTGTCTCGTCGGGGCTGGATTTCGTCGCCGGTCACCCATCTCGTAACCGCCGGGTATCGTCGCCGGTTGGTTATCTTGTTGGAGCCGGTTTTCGTCGCCGGTCATCCATCTCGTAATCGCCGGTTATCGTCGCCGGTCGGTTATCTCGTCGGGGCCGGGTATCGTCGCCGGTCACCCATCTCGTAATCGCCGGTTATCGTCGCCGGTCGATCGTCTCGTCGGGACCGGGTATCGTCGCCGGTCACCCATCTCGTAACCCCCGGGTATCGTTGCCGGTTGGTTATCTTGTCGGAGCCGGTTTTCGTCGCCGGTCATCCATCTCGTAATCGCCGGTTATCGTCGCCGGTCGATTGTCTCGTCGGGGCCGGGTATCGTCGCCGGTCACCCATCTCGTAATCGCCGATTATCGTCGCCGGTCGATCGTCTCGTCGGGGCCGGGTATCGTCGCCGGTTGGTTATCTTGTCGGAGCCGGTTTTCGTCGCCGGTCATCCATCTCGTAATCGCCGGTTATCGTCGCCGGTCGATTGTCTCGTCGGGGCTGGGTATCGTCGCCGGTCACCCATCTCGTAACCCCCAGGTATCGTCGCCGGTTGGTTATCTTGTCGGAGCCGGTTTTCATCGCCGGTCATCCATCTCGTAATCGCCGGTTATCGTCGCCGGTCGATTGTCTCGTTGGGGACGGGTATCGTCGCCGGTCACCCATCTCGTAACCCCCGGGTATTGTTGCCGGTTGGTTATCTTGTCGGAGCTGGTTTTCATCGCCGGTCATCCATCTCGTAATCGCCGGTTATCGTCGCCGGTCGATTGTCTCGTCGGGGCCGGGTATCGTCGCCGGTCACCCATCTCGTAATCGCCGGTTATCGTCGCCGGTCGATCGTCTGCCAGTGCCGGGCCTCGTATCCGGTCACTCGGTCGAATTGAGAAGCCGTGTTCGACATCCGATTCATCAAAATCTCGTATTTTATTATCAGATTATGAGTTAAATGGGCTTTAGGATCGACTAAGCTTGCAATGGACTAAGGGGGGAGCACTAGGCCCAGCCGCAGATGGATCTGCGGCCAGCCGCAGATTGATCTGCGACCAAGATCGGGCATAAGAGCGGCCAGCCGCTTCCCAGATCTGTCACTTTCATTCGTACCCCACGCGATTTTCAGACCCTTGCACGCCCTTTTGTCGAGCTTTCCAACCTTTTTTGTAAAAACTGCTCCGGTAGGATCGATCTACGCGCTACAGGTAACACTTTGACCGATCGCTTTCCAATTTCGTCAATGTTTTGCTATACATTTGGCTATTTGCATGGTTAGAGATAGAAATGTATGCTTTACAATGCTATGCTATGCATTATCGTATATGCATGCTATGTATCAACTGTGTGAGTCCTATTTCATGCTCATGATGCGGTCCCACATATCTGTTTGTTCCTTTTTTTGAAAGAAAATCATGCATTATGGTCCTTTACATGCTTTAATTACACGTATGAATGCAACTTTGATCTGTTGTGGCTTGGGTTCTTTGAAAAACATGATTGGTTATGCATGGGATGTCCATTTTACAGACGGAACTCTGCCGATTTTTGATTTTTTTTTTTCATGCACATACAATAACCATGCATCATGTTGCGTTAATTCTACGATAAATATCGGAATATTTGTGACATAATTAATTAAAAAAGGGAACTTACCTTCCTCCTTGCCTATCCTATTCCAGCTATGGATCCCGACGCTCCTAGTAGCTCTTCTGCGTCTCGGACCTCGGGTGTTCGCCATCGTAGGGCTGCACCTGCCCCTGTTCTTCCTCGGACCCGTCAGGCTCGTCGCTTGGCGGAGGCTGTCATCCGTCCCGATCACCCGAACGCTGAGGAGGCTGTTCTTCTGGAGGTTGCGGCAGAGGGGCCATCCTCCAGCACACCGGCCCCATCTCCTCAACGCGCCCCTTCTGGCGCCTCTGTGCAGATACCCGATCTATTGGGTCGGGATCTCAGTCGTCACCCCTCGACATCTCTTGTAGCTAATGAGGTATATTCAATTCTATTCTCATTTCATTTTCAATTTCTCAATTCCCGTTCTACCTGGACTGACCCATTCATCATTTTTTTTCACAGGTGCCCGAGTTTACCCAGCCGAGGGGTAACTGGTTCAACATTTATTCCCTCTATACCGCTTTGCATAGCGACTACCGGATGGTGGTGGATTCCTGGGGCTTCCGTCACTTTTTCACTATCATCCCCCGTTAGTGCCCTTGGGGTTACATGAGGGCCTTATCCGAGCGATGGTTCCACCAGACTCAGTCCCTTCACCTCTTGGATTGTAAGGTCGTACTGACTCCCTGGGACTGGAGGTACATCACGGGTATCGAGTTTACCGGATCCCGTGTTCCTCTAGATCTTGACATCACTCCAGCGGAGGTCCGGGCTTTATTGGGCTTCGCTGCTGAGGACCGGGTCTTTAAGGCCCGTAGTATTCGGTCTGGCGCTTTGGCTGTCAATGCTGTTGGGGGTATATACTCACTGCCTATTCCAGCGGATCAGGGCACTCGTGACATCCTGCTACGGCGCTTGTTCCTGACCATCATGAGGGGTTGTTTCCTAGGGAACAACTCCTCTACCATCCATTTCAGCGTCGCAGGGGCTGTCAGAGACGTAGACCAGATCGGTGACTACGATTGGGGGTCGTTCACCTTTGCTTATTTCCTCCACGGTCTGCGTCTACGTTCGGAGGGACAGACAGATGCTTGGCTCGGATTCTATCATTTCTTGCTGGTGAGGCTTCTCTTCCTCTCTTCTTACTGGACTTTCCTTCATTTATTTCCCTTTTCTGCATTAGTCGGTTACTCATGCTTTTCAGTGTTTCTGTTCACAGTTCTGGGCCTACGAGCATTTTCCATGCCTGAGGCCCGTCACTACCCTCGGTTTGGATACCTATCCCCGGGGTCGGCGATGGCATCACAGCACTCTGGAGGAGGTCCCGGTGTCGGGTAGCTTTGCACATTGTCGTATTCAGCTGGAGCTGATCACGGCTGCCGATGTCGTCTGGGTTCCCTACCTCTCCGAGCATCTGACTGTGGGATTTGCTGATGGGCATCCTTCTGGCCCGGAGTTCGAGCTTTCCACCCGTCGCCTCACTTTGCAGAGTGTTGGAGGATGGGTGATGTACCTGGGGGAGCGCACATTCAGATGCGTTACTGGAGAGATCCGCATCCCGCATTCCCTTCCTTTCACTACCTCCTGGCCGCTGGATTCTCAACCTTCGGAGATCATGCTCGCAGGGAAGACGGCCGGATGCTTTCTATGGGTCCCAGTACGAGTGATGCTTTCCGAACCTGGTGGGTGCCCCGCACTATCGGTCCTCAGACCCGGGCCACATTCTTCCTCGGGGATATGGTCCCCGGCTCGGTGATGATGACTGACTGGGCGGCCTGCGTTCGGAGTCCTACCCATGCTGAGCAGATCGCCACCCTGACCCGTCAGGTAGACCAGCTGTCTCTATATCTTCGGGTGTTAGGCCGGACTCCAGATGATGCTTATGCCTACGATCCTGACAGTGCGGGTTATGATGCAGGCCCGAGCTCATCTGATGCCACAGCGCAGCCATACATCCCTGACATGAATTTTGGTCCTCCGACTTCGACGACCCCAGGGGACCAGTTCGAGGATCCCGCTTTCATAGATGACATTGACTTTATTTAGATCGGGATATGATAGGGCTTTTGCACCTGCACCTGTTTAGACTTCTTTTCCATTTTATGCACTATGTACTGAACTCATTTATTTATTTATGCACAGTTTTATTCTTTTATCTCTATGAAATTCATTTACTTTATTATTCACTGTATGATGCATGCTTTTTATTTATGGATAGAGAATGACCCCTGTACAGTCTTTTTGATACTATTTTTTTCACAGATGTCGTCCTCAGATGTCGTGGTACGTTTGGATTCCATTCCTCCCACAGGGTTGTTCGGCAGTCTCCTCCGCTGGTTGGACAGTTTATTGCCGGCCGACAGTGTTATCGCAGATGGTCTTTTGGGCCATTCTTGGTCCTTATTAACCTTTCAGGTGCCAGCGGGCTTTGTGGATGGTATTCTGAGCCATTGGGCCCCTGCTCGTCAAGTGTTCAGGTTGGGGACAGTAGAGCTGACCCCCACTCTCGAGGAGTATGCTCGCTCACCGGCTTGTCTTTGGATGGTCCTTGTGCTAGGGTTACAGTTGGTTCCATGCGCCGTCAATTCTTGACTTTCACCGGTTTGCGGAGGGCTGTCTTGTTACCGGTGATCACATCAGACCATCTGGTTCCCCTTCAGTTCTTGATTGACCGATTTGGCTCACCCGACAGTTTTCGTCTTTTCTTCGACGATTTTTCCGTATCCGAGGAGCGCTGGGGTGCCTTGAGAGTAGACGTTCTGATGGCCTGTGTCATCTCAGTTTTGTACTTGCCCGCAGGACCTGATCAGTTGGACATGCGGGTTGTCGCGGCCGTTCGAGCTCTTTAGGAGGATCACACCATTCTTCCCATGATATTGGCGGATACCTACATGTCCGCCTCATATTGCCAGTCTTTCCGAGGTAGAGTATTCAGAGGGAGCTCGACTTTATTATACGTGTGGTTCATGAGTCATCTCAGTCCCATCGGCCATTTCCGTCGCCAAGGGTTTTGCTTCAGCCATGACATAGCCACGCAGTTTTCGTTTCGTCCCGTGAGCTGTACTGATGTGGCCTCCTGGACATCATTTTTGTCGGTCATTGAGGACCCCTTTCATCTACTGGTCTATTCGGGTTATTGCTCCTTTATGAGCTTCTTGACTCACGTGCCTGACATGGACTTCATTCCCATTGCTGGCTTGAGGGGCGTGACGACTTATCATCCCTTGGCGGTTACAGGGCAGTTTGATCAGACACAGGATTTTGACCCTTTCACGGGTGCAGCAGCCTATCGATTCCTTATATCATCCCAGACAGAGAGGGACCTGCTGCGGGTATACGATCTTTGGTCTCGCCGGATCTTCACCGAATATAGTGAGAGCTGCCACATCCAGAAATTTGCTTACATGCAGTGGTTGCGTGGGGACTCGGATCCGGTTGGTTTGAGTCAGACTGGGGCCTTTGGTGATTCTGGATTGATTTTCCCAGATGGTACCGCAGATCACTCCATCTTAGCTGATTCTGCCCCTAGTCGGGTCACTGAGGATACCCGACTCCGCCTGTCCTTGGTTATTACTGAAGCTGAGAGGGATGCCGCTCTTGTTGAGAGAGATGACGCCATTCTGGCTAGAGACGCTGCTATTGCTGACAGAGACGCCATTGTATTTCAGACCAGGGCAGTTATAGATGCTCATTCCGGGACTGTCAGCCGAGCCATGGCTTTACTGGATCGCATTGATATGATGGGCAACAGATTGCAGGGAATGCTGATACTTCAGATCTATCCACCACTTTATCCGTCCTGCTTCAATTAGTTTCAGATTTGTAGATCGTTTTATTTCCTGCATAGACTATGTTAGTTTCATCGGTTATTGAAAGAGAAATCTTGTAATAAAATGACTTATATATATAGACATGCATTTAAATTTAGTCATTTTCCCTTTTCGTCGTATCATTGTCTTTCATTGGATCCTCCTTTTATCCAGTTGACCACGATTTTGACATTTCGCCTTCTTTCTCTTCTCAAGTCTTGATGGAGATCTGACAGATATGGCCGTACCCCTATCGATTTCATCGGATTGGGTCTTAGATTTTGGGATAACTATTTGGTTGGATCGTGGTTATGTCATTTGGGATGAAACTGGTTAGGCGGCTGGCTTCGGGACGGTTTTGAGGGTGTAGGAAGGTTTATCTGGCTGTCGGGAAATGGTACTGTTTAAGGACAGGATTATTTTTAATGGATCGGACCGTGCCGTGATGGCTGCCTACGTACCTCATAAGTTGGGAGAGCAGGTCCTACGTAGTTCGTTCCTCAAAGAAAAGGAAGAATTGATGATTCAAGCGTAGAACCGCTTCACCGAGTCAGAATTTAGAGGTTGTGGAAATACCTCCCCATCCATTTCTTGCAACATGAGGGCTCCTCCGGATAGCACTTTCTTAATCACAAATGGTCCTTCCCAGTTCGGGGCGAACTTCCCCTTGGCTTCGTCTTGACAAGGCATGACTCTTTTTAGCACCAAATCATTTTCCTTGAACTTCCGAGGTCTTATCCTTTTGTCGTATGATCGAGAGATCCTTTGTTGATATAATTGACCGTGCCAAACAGCAGCCACACTTCTTTCATCAATTAGGGTCAATTGGTCGTATCGACTTTGCATCCAATCCTCCTCGCTTATCTGAGCATCGATCACTATTCTGAGGGACGCCATTTCAACCTCAACTGGCAGAACGGCCTCCATTCCATACACCAAAACGTAAGGGGTTGCCCCTGTAGAAGTACGCGTTGACGTTCGGTATGCCAGCAGGGTGAGGGGTAGTAGATCCGGCCATCCTCGATGATTAGCAGACATTTTCGCCATGATCTTCTTGATGTTCTTGTTTGCAGCCTCCACTGCCCCATTCATCTTAGGACGGTAAATGACAGAGTTGAGGTGTTTGATCTTAAACTGGTCGCATAATCCCTTCATGAGGGCGTTGTTTAAATTCTTGGCATTGTCGGAGACCAAAACCTCAGGTTGCCCGTATTGACAAATGACATTATTCCTGATGAAACCGACGATGACCTCCTGGGTTACTTTGACGAAAATGAATCGGTGTCCGTTGCTTGCTTTGGGCTCTATTGGTCCGATTACATCCATTCCCCCACATCGAAAATGGCCACGGGGAGGTCATACAGTGCAGTTCATTGGGAGGCGTATGGATCACATTACCGTGCGCCTGGCATTGGTAACACCGTTTGACATGATCATCGCAATCGGCTTTCAGCGTTAACCAATAATGCCCTATCCTCAAGATCTTTTTGGCCAGCATCGGTCCACTCATGTGTGGCCCACACACTCCACCATGTATTTCACTCATAATCCTTTGGGCCTGCGTCTCATCTACGCATTTCAATAGTCCCAACCCAGCATCCCTCTTGTAGAGTGAATCCCCACTCAGGTAAAATTTCATTGCCATCTTTTGAATTCTCATCCTCTCAGCTCGACTTGCCTGGTCGGGAATGGATCTATCCCTCAGATATTCCCTTATGTCGTGATACCAAGGCTGCTTTGGCAGAACCACCTCGTCTGATAATACTGCAACATGTTCCTCGTATGCTGGGGCATTCTGTACTGCTATCTCAATCTGTGGAACGTCCCTACTCTTGATTACGTGGATTAAGGAAGCCAGAGTTGCCAATGCATCGGCAAAGTCATTTCGTCCCCGGGGAATATGGCGGAAAGCGATATCTTCGAACTCTTGCATCAACTGGGTAACACAACGATGGTATGGAAGTAACCGAAGCTCTTTAGTGTTGTACACCCCGATTGCCTGTCTGATTACCAATTCTGAATCCCCGAACACCGCTAGTCTCTTCACTCCCATGTCGCGGGCAAAGCGGAGTCCCAAGATACATCCCTCGTATTCAGCGGTGTTGTTCGAATGGCTGAATTTCAGTTTAGTGGCCATAGGGTATTGTTCTCCGGTGATAGAGACCAGGACCGCTCCGACTCCTGCCCCCTCTACATTCATGGCACCATCAAAATACAGCTTCCAGAACTGCCCCTCGTCATCACATTTCGTGTGTGATACCCAAAATATATCTTCGCCCGGTAGAGGAGTTTCTAATGGCTCCAACCCTCCTGACGGGGTTTCTGCTAATTGATCTGCAATTCCTTGCCCTTTCATGGCTTTCTGAGTTACGTACACCATGTCGAACTGTTGTAAGATTAACTGCCATCTTGACAATCGACAGTTCAGCATGGGCCTTTCAAAAATATATTTCAGGGGATCCATTCTTGATATCAGGTATGTAGTATGCCCATGGAGGTAGTGCTGTAATCTCCCTGCAGCCCAGGCCAGAGCGCAACAGGTCTTCTCGATGGGAGTGTAATTCTGTTCACATTGGCTAAATCTCTTGCTGAGGTAATAGATGGCCTGCTCTTTACCTGCCTCATTTTTCTGTCCCAGCATACATCCCATCGCGATGGCATTGACCGATATATACATGAATAGAGGGATCCCGTCCTTCGGGGGTACCAGCACTGGTGCCTCTGTCAGTTGCTTTTTAATGGTCTGAAAAGCCTTCTGACATTGCTCATTCCATTCTTGGGAAGCATCTTTCCTTAACAATTTGAAAATTGGCTCGCATGTAGTCGTCAAGTGGGATATAAAACGGCTGATGAAGTTTATTCTTCCGAGGAATCCTCTTATCTCCTTCTTTGTGTGAGGTGCCGGCATATCCACAATGGCCTTAATCTTTACTGGATCCAACTCAATGCCTCGATCACTAACCAGGAATCCCAAGAGCTTACCCGACTGCACTCCGAAAGCACACTTCGTTGGATTGAGCTTCAAATTATACTTTCTGAGCCGATCGAATAGCTTTTTAAGATGGATTATATGGTCAGATTCTACCCTTGACTTCACGATAATGTCATCCACGTAGACCTCTATTTCCTTATGCATCATATCATGGAACAGGGCCATCATGGCTCTCTGATAAGTAGCCCCCGCGTTTGTGAGACCAAAAGCCAATCGTCTATAGCAGAAGGTGCCCCAAGGGGTGATGAACGCGGTCTTTTCCCGATCTTCTTCCGCCACCATTATCTGATGATACCCAGCAAAGTAATCCACAAAAGAGTACATCTCGTACTGGGCTGTGTTATCCACCAGGATGTGTATGAAAGGCACCGGGAAATTATCCTTGAGGCTGGCCTTATTTAGATTTCTATAATCTACACATACCCTCACCTTCCCTCCAGGTTTAGCCACTGGGACCACATTGGACAACCATTCGGGGTAAGTGGACACCATAATGATTCCCGCCCTGAACTGCTTGATGATCTCCTCCTTCACTTTCAAGCTCCACTCCGGTTTCAACTTTCTTAATTTTTGCTTAACAGGCCTGAAACCCTCCTTGATGGGTAATCGGTGTACCACAATGTCGGTGGACAATCCGATCATATCCTCATGAGACCAGGAAAAGACATCCTCATATTGGTTTAGCAACTCAGTCATTTCAGCTTTTTGGCTGGGGGTAAGGTCCGTCCCTATCTTGAGTTCTTTTGGCTTGTCCGGGGTTCCGATATCTATAGTGATGGTTTGGTCCAAGTTGGGTTTGGGTTTATCCTCGACCCATCCTTTGATCTCGTCAGGCGCGTCGTCGTAATCTGTCTCGTCTTGCTCAATGCCCATCAAATCGAAATCGAGCTCAATGTCAAAATCATAATCATCATTCAAATTTGAAAGACCGCTTGTTAGGCAAGGATTACTCAAATTGGTACACCTGACATGAAACAAAATACTTGTCATATATAAGTTATTTTCCACGACGATCACATTTTCAGATAACATGAAGAAACGACATAATTATGCAAAATATTAAACAACAACAAAAATAAACTTCTTCATCCTCCCATTCTCTGGGGTCTACCACCCTGATGTCGGGTTTTACCTTTGTTTGGATATCACTGGTTTCATGGTCCAGTTGTCGACGGTCAGGTCAGATGAAATGCGCTGGATAAAAGGGGGCCTTACGTCGGACACCTCCCCGATGATTACGGCTACGTCGCCTGAATCCCTCTTCCTATCCTCTCCAGGAATAATTAGCCCCGCCCAATCGATGATAGGCACACCCTGTCGGGCTTCCAGTGGCATGACAACATCCGTCCCCTCTCCATTGCTTGTTAATTGTCCGGGGATATAACACTTGGTTTCAAACTCTTTCGCGACCTCCTGTAGGAAACTTTCCCTTTTGGCCGATTCGTCACTTGAGAGGATTAATTCCTCATCCCCTGCCCTAATCACAGGCTCGCTAGTCCCTCGTTCATTGTCAATCTTGGTCATTGGATTTCCGGCCAATCGAATTGGGGCCGTACCTTGACAGTGTCTCCGTGTGATGCCTCCATGATATCCCAACCCTGCTTTACCTATTTGATGGGGTAGTTGAATGGGCTCGGTGATTCCTTGGCTACTCTTTCCTAATCCTTGTCCAGGCTGGAATTTCATTTTCATCATTTCTTTTGCAACGAAGGTAAGTTCTGGAGAGACCTTAGGTTTCACGGCTGGGGCTCCCAGGCATCTGTAGTGGGGAGTGCTGATTTCCAGCGCCTGAAAACTGGCAGGTGTCGCTGATTCGTCCACATTAATCACTGGCAGGCCATTCCTGGGAGGAGAAGGGTCATCACACTCTGCCGAGATCGTTATCAGATTCCCGTCGATGATTAGTTTGATTTATTGGTGTAACGTGGAAGGAACTGCCCCGGCCATGTGTATCCACGGCCTCCCCAATAACAGGTTATAACTGGCTGCAATGTCTAGGACTTGGAAAAAGATATCAAAAGTACAAGGTCCGATTTCCACCGGCAATTCTATCTCTCCAATTGTATCCCTCCGGGAACCATCGAAGGCTCGCACCACTACATGACTGGCCCGTAGGCGCTTGGGATTGATGTTCATCTTCTGCAATGTACTGAGGGGACATATATTCAATGCTGATCCCCCATCAATCAGCACCCCATTCATGATATAACCCGAGGAGATTATCGCGATATGTAGCGGTTTTCGGTGCCCCCTTCCCTCCTTGGGGATGTCCTCATCTGCAAAGGATATTACATCACTCTCCAATAGATGGCCCACCAGATGGCCAAAACCTTCCTCACTAATTTCTTTGGGCACGCATGCCTCCTCCAGGACTTTCGCCAGGGTTTTGTAGTGATCATTGGATGATAACACCAAGTCCACGATTGATGTCAGGGTCGACTCCTCGATTAATACCTGGATCCCTCTCGCTTCTGGATGATCCATCCTCTTCAAGAATTCTATGGCTTTCTCCTCGGAGATTTCTTCTTTTTTCTTCTTTTGGCTCTCAAGGACACGCCCGGGAAGATATAAGGGATTTCCTCTTGTCGTCACAGAAGCACAACTGGCCGCTTTCTCTGGCATCCCCCCATAATTCCAGGGTACCGTCTTTAGACTACTGATAGGGATTTGCGGCCTTGCCGCAAGGATGAGGGGCCTCGGAGCCGTCAACTTGACAGGTCCCTCCGTGGTATTCGTACTTACACCCATCAACCTAATGGGCACTCCCCGTGCACTCCCGTGATCATTTATCATGTTGATCATTTCCTCAATTTTCTGCACATAGTTCAACCTTGACGGCCCCTCGGCTTCATTGGCCTCCGCCACATTGACCCCCCCTCCATCATGTCTTGGCAGGGGATTGGCCTTAACATTCGGGGAGTCTGGCTGTTCCAACACAATTTCCCCACTATCAATCAAGTTCTGGATTCTGTGCTTCAACGTCCAACAGTCTTGCGTATCATGACCAGGGGAACTTGAGTGGTATGCGCATCGCTTGCTTGGGTCAAACCTTCTTCCCTTTGGGTCACTCGGGGGTGCCAAACCAACTATCTTCTTTTGGGCTATCAATACCGCTAAGACCCGTTCAAGAGGCTCCCCGAGCGGGGTGAATACTCGATTTTGCGAGGCCTCAAATCTCCTTCGCCCTTCCGCCCTCTGATCAGCGAAGTTAGGCTGTCGGGATGGCCCCACTCTCTGCACCTGTACTGGAAGATGGTTTTCTGCCTTTCTAGATGAGCCTTGAAGGATGAGGGAAACATCCTCCTCTTTTTTCTTTTGCACCCTACGGGAAGTGCTGCCATAATTTCCACTCTGTATTTATTCTGCAGCCGTTTCCAAAGCCGTGAAATTCCGAATCTTACCAGACTTCAGACCCATATCCACCATTTCTCCGTGTTTAATCATCTCGGCGAAAGGCCTACCAATCCCTGAAATAACCCGCTCATAATACGAGGCCTCCTGAATATCTATGAATGTCATCACCATCTCTGACTCGCTCATCGGCGGATTCACCCGTGCGGCCATACCCCTCCATCGTTGTGCATAATCCCTGAAGGATTCCCTGGGTTGCTTCTTAACTTTTGTCATTTGGTATCTATCAGGGGCCATTTGTGCCTGGAAGTTATACTGTGTTAAGAAGGTGTGGGCCAATTCCTCCCAATTGTGAATCCGGGCATTGTCAAGGCGGGCATACCAGATTCTCGCTTCTCCTGTCAGGCTCTTTTGGAAAAGTTGCATCCTTAGACCCTCGTCTTCTGCATAAGATCCCAACTCCCCAATGTAGATTTTCAGATGTGTATAAGGATCCCCCTTCCCATTGTATTTCTCAAATTCGGGGATTTTAAATTTCTCCGGATATCTGGTTCCGGGGAAGACACAAAGATTTGAGTAGTTCACCCTGCCTAGGGACCCTATGCCCTTCATAGATTGGATAGTTTCCTCCATTTGTTTCATTTTTTTTCGCAGGTCATCAGTATCTCCCTCTTCCGGGATAGTAATCACTGTCTTGTTATGTACGGGAATGGCCTTTGGGACGACTGGCTCGCCCTTAGGTTGGGGTGGATCTTCCTTAGGTGGATCCTGTCGAGGTATCAATTGTTCCCTCAACATTATGGCCATTTCTAACATCTGCTTCTTGAAATCATCAAATTCCTCCCTAGATATGGAGCCGGGATTAGTAGGTGGGAGCTCAGCCATTTCAGATGTAGAGTTTTGGGCCCTTTTAGACTGCGAATGGGTTTGAGGAGCAATCCTTGTAGAAACAACGGTTCGAAGTTTAGATCCTGGGCAAATGAAAGGATATGAATGCATGCTAAAGCTGTAACTTTTGTGTTTTGGGTTTTTTAATCTTTTTCTGCAAAACAGCATGTTAGTAGTCCCTTATTGCAATAATAATTGATAGACATGACTTATTATGCCTTCCCAGCTATTCCCTGCAAAACATGGAGGTCAGTACTTTCTTTTGTCAACAGGGGAGGCATATATGAATGGGATCATGACATTTTATACGCGTGAACGTAAAAGGGCATGAAGAGAGTTTTCCTGCGTTGGGTTAATCTGAGGCTGACATATCCTAGGGTTACTCTCACGGGCTTTTCGGCATGAAGGTCCCCAAATATTCGCAATCTACTCGTCTGAGCCCTTTCGATTGGAGCGGATTTGGGTGGTGCGTTTCCTGAGCCATCTCCGGGGAGCAGCCCCTTCGAGTCCAGTAATAAGCAACCGACAGGTTCGCCTCAAGAGGAGGTACTCTCTCAACATACATTCATATTCATCGTCCTCACCGTATGCAAATGATTAAAAGTAAAGCAAATCCATTCAATCATTCATTTATTGGGCAAAACACACATTCACACAACAAGAGTAAAAAAATCAAAATATCGCACACACACACATTTTATGAATTTTAAAAGGATAGGATAGCATCAAGATTTGAACGCGGCTTAAGCCCTCTAATGTCCCCAGCAGAGTCGCCAGCTGTCGACGCCGGTTTCTCATCCTTTCCGATTTTTAGCCTTTTTTTATTAGATGAGTTTGGGAAAAGGTCGGCATTGATGTCGATGGGGTTTTGAAAGATCGTTTTTTATGATGAGCCAATTAACCAGAGTCGCCAGTTGGTATATTTGAAATGGATGTACCAACTCATCCGAGTTTTCGTTTTTTATAAATCGGCGGCTCATATGTGACTCCGAATTAATTGGTCTGCGAACCGAGATTCATAGAGTTCGGGGGCTTGCTTAAGCGAGGGGAAGGTGTTAGGCACCCCCCGACTTCCGTGAAACACGGTTACCGCAATCTTGATACTTTCCTATCCTTTAATTTATAAAATGTGTATACGTGCGTGTGTGTGTGTGTGCTTATGTGAATGTTGTGGTGAGTTCTTTCATGAGAGATGAAACATTTGGCCTTTTATTAAGAAATCGTGTTTTGGGAATGCTTTAGAATGTCATTTCCGTTGGTACGAGAGAGCTCTTTTATTTATGCGAAAGGTTTGATTTTACTTGTCAAAAACTATGAGATCTTTATTAGGCGTCGTTTTGGCAAAACAAGAATCTTTTAAACCTTCGTCAAAATAGGAATCGAAATCTATACATTGCTTTCATAAAATGATGGGAAATTTCTAGGATATCTTTAACCCTATGCACAAAGGTTTAATAAAACATTTCGTTCATTCATAAAGCCATTTTTTGGTGATGTTTGAAAATGATTTTCTCTTTGGCCTTCTCGTTTAATAGGAATCGACATTTATTACCACTTCCAATTTTTAGCCTCGTGATTCTAATAACCTAGTTTGTTTGATTTGAATAAAAAAAAACCTTCATCGTTTAATCTTTGAAATCATTTTTCGTGTCACAAAATCTAATCAAGCATAAACACGCGTCGGGGCTATTCATGGGCATGTAAGCCGTCAAAATATCCCCGAACGCCAACAATCACATATTTCACTACTACGGGGCCTTAAACCCGATTCTCGCCTTAGCGTCGTTTTAAGGCCCGACGATTACATGTTACAAAAACGAGCACCTTGAATCTATTACATACATCAAAACGTCCATCATCGGATTTGGACCACGGAGTCACATTCCTAGGCTCACATCCGAGACTACTACATGCCCACAAAATGAATATTACGAAACTAACCAACACGGATTCGCCTAATACACCATGATATCCGAAAATGATAATCTAAATAGATTACACACAATAAATCACCCTAAACAAGGTAGAACTTTCACCAATTGGATATCCTCGGGTTATTAGGAAAGAATTTTGTTCCGATGGAACCTTCACTAATAATTCCTAATCCATGATTGTTCAACAATATACATGAAAATTACATTTAATTTAACCAAATAATATGATATAAATTGCTATAACAAAGGGAATTTTCACCTTGCAAATGATCTCAAATGGATGTAAACTTGTGTACTTGAATAGGATAAGAAATATATTTGATAGAATCAAAATCAAAAGAATATAAATCCTCTCTTTTTTCTCTCTTTTCTTCCTATTTTGTTGCAAAATCTAGCTATTTTTTCTCTCAATTTCCGTGCTTTGCTGCTGCTGAATTCTCTTCTCCTCCAAATCTGCTGAACTCTCTGTATGCTGAAACGGAAATGAGCTGAAATAGGCCGGCCAAAGCTAGCCGCAGATTGATCTGCGGCCGGCTGCAGATCAATCTACGGCTGGCTGACCGCCTGCCTTCCACTCACCTGGTTTCGAGTTCCGTGTTTCGAGTTCCGTGTTTTCAAAAGGCGCACTATTTGGCCGCAGATCAATCCACGGCTGGACGATTTGACTTTCTCGATTTTCATGCCACGCCTCGATTTTCATGCCATAACGTCGGTTTTCGCTGACAGGCTTATATTCTGCAGTCTGGGAATTTCCGGGAGACGTGCCACCTTATTCGGGAATGCCCGTTTCGGACGGCCTTATTGTCACGTCAGCTTTGGTCGCCAATCATCGCGGTGGTGTTGAATGTTCGCACTTGTGCCCATTCCTTCGCTCCCGCAAGCCGGTTCAATTGACGATTCTGCCCTCCTGTCACGGTTAGTATAGGGAACGCAAAATTTGGGTGTCTACAATAGGAATCGACATTTATTAGCATTTCCAAATTTTAGCCTCGTGATGCTAATAACCTAGTTTGATTGATTTTATGAAAATCTTATCGTTTAGCTTTGAAATCAATTTCATGTCATAAATCAAATCAAGCATTAAAATGCATTGGGGCTACTCATGGGCATGTAAGCCATCAAAATAACCCCGAACGCCCACAATCGCATATTTTCACTATGATGGGGCCTTAAACCCGATTCTCGCCTTGGCGTCGTTTTAAGGCCCGACGATTACATACTTACAATGAAGACTACATCGTTCCTACTACATATATCAAAAGATGTCCATCATCGGATTTGGACCACGGGGTCGCGTTCCTAGGCTCACATCCAAAATTGCCACACACCCACAATATCCTAAAATAGCAATCTAAACAATCTATGCATGATATATCATTATAATGAGCTAAAGATTACATCAAACGGATATCATCGGGCCATTAGGGGGAATTTCGTTCTGATGAGACCCTCACTAATAGTCCCTAATCCATGGCTCCACAATAACATGTAAGAAAAACTACATTTAAGGTAATTCGGATGACAAAAAGCTTGACAAAAATGGTATAACATAATGCTATAACAAAGGGTTTTTCACCTTGCAAATGATCCTCACAATATGTATGAACTTGTATATTCAGTAGAGTAGATAATATATGATATATAATCTCACGAAATGGATACAATTCCTCACTATTTTCTCTCTTTTCTCTCTTGATTTCCCCTTCTTTTCTGCTGTTTTCTTCTTCTTTTTTCGAGCTGCTGCCGCCTCCTCTCCTCCTCTTGTTTCTGGATGAAAACTGACCTGATAAGGGGTTGCCCTAGGCAGCCGTAGATTGATCTGCGGCTGGCCGCAGATTGATCTGCGGCTGGCCTTGGTTTTCCCCCGCTCGAGTCCCGTGTCGTCTCGAGTTCCGTCCTTGGCCGCGGATTGATCTGCGGTTGGCTGTGCTGATTTTCTCGTTTTCCATACCTCACTTCGATTCTCGTGTCGTACCGTTGGTTTCCGCTGAAAGGCTTGCATTTTGTAGTCCGGGAACCGCTGGGAAAAGTGCCACATCATTCATGGGTGCTTGCTTCGCCCGTTGTCGTGTCAGCCTTGATCGCAAGTCGTCGTGGTGGCTTTGAGTGTTCACACTTATGTCCACCTTCCGTCTCGTAGGCTGGGTTCATTTGCCGAAATTGCCCTCCTGTCAGGGTTAATATCCGAAGTGCAAAATTTGGGTGTCTACATCCACGACTCGCGATCGTTACAATAATTAACTATTAACTCATTCACTCTGAATCTACGTATATATTTTACAATTATATATACATATTAAACTCGCTAAATAAATCACATAAATATATATATATAACACATATATATGCAAACTCGAATCATAATAAGAATTATTCTATATTAAATTCTTATTATAATTATTCTCGAAAATCCGGGTTGTCACAAGTTATGTTGCTCATGAAGTACATCTTATATGAATTGGTATACATAATATGTATACGTGTAAAGTAATATTAATGATGATGATGCTAATTTTCATTAACGGATTAATAACAGAAAGTACATGCACATGTTGTATATATATCTTTTAATTTTATAAAAGAGAGTAACTTAGCTTTATGTGTACACCGAAGATGAGATTTTGCCGACTGACCATGCATGGTGAAGGTATTTTTTTATTGGAACGGAACCATGTTTGCGGAAGAGGAATCGCCGAAGCGATGTTCACCTTGCTGAAGCGGTGCGAAGGGGAAATTGATAATTATTATCGTTGCGAACAGAACCCACTAGTTTTTATGCGTGAGGCTTCCTGCTCGCCATGGTTAATTGACTCGGAGATGAGGTTGATTATGCCGCCTTGAGGATATATTGCCACCATAATTTTAATTGGAGCGTGGTCCGAGCCAGCCCTTGACTGAGCTCCTGATTTGCGTAGTGAGATTAATCGAAATTCTTTCCTGGTCAGAAACTGCATTCGTCTCACACGCCATAACTCCTCCTAAATATTTAAGTGATTGAGAAAATAACTAGCACTTCGGCCCTCCTTCTAGCGCCAATGTTAAGGCCAAGATTCGTCCATGCGCCTCAATCACCAAGCGCGCGTCAATCATGTACAATAACGAGGCCACACTTAGGGAGCCTGGCGGTTTTATCCGCCGGGGGATAGCTCCGGTATGAGAATAAGAACAGGTTGAATAAGGTTTTAACAATAGAGGTTTTAAGCTTTAGTGCTGTAAAAAGTTGATTACCTGTGAAATAAAGTTAGAGCCTTGTATTTATAGTCATCACACTGCCATCGTCATGCCTATCCCCGAACAGTAAGTAGGATTCCTTATTAGGTCAGATGCCTTAATGGGATTGGACCGGACCTCCGTTGAATAAGGTAGGCGTCGAATAGTATCCTGATGTCTTCCTTGACAGGAGGGATCTTCTGATAGTCCAACTGCTCTAAGTGCCACAAGGAACACTCACGTGGGTCATGACCTATCACATCGTCTGGGCTTAATAAATCACGCCCCAACAGTACCCTTTATATTATAAACATAACAAAACTAATACAAGGGTAAGTATTTTGAATGTTAAACTTTAAAAATAAATAAATAAATAAATTCTTTTTTTTCTTTTCCTTTATAAACTCAATAACAACATGAAAGAAAACTTATTAAGTTTTCTGTTCTTTTCTTTTCTCATCAAATTTAAGTTTTCTATTCTTTTTTTTCATTCAAAACTCATAGACTTAGTGCAAAAGGTAACTAACTCCTACTCAAAATTAACTATTTTTCTCACTACAACCACAACACTTTGTTAGGTCAAAAGGCACAAAGAAATCTAGAAGGGGGTTGAATAGATTCTTTTAAATTTTCTTTTTAAATATTTACCAAATAATTAAGCAAGTTAATTAAGAGTATTATGCAGTGGAATATAACTTGAAAACCCGTCACAGATTAAAGAAAATTCTTAATTTAGAATTTAGTGCAAATCATAGAACAAACCACGAAAATCGTAAAGTGCAGGAAAGTAAAAGTAAAATATAAATGAGATAGAGATTTTTAAAAGGTACGGAGTAGCGTAGAGCATGGTGCGATTGAATGCTTAAACCACACATGAAACCGCTTATGTGCGGTTCGACAATTCTTAAACCGCACATAACACCACTTGTGATTGGTGCGGTACGGTTTTAAAGCTTGCGTTGCAGTTTTATTTGGTTCGATTTCGGTTCTAAAACTAATTGACATAGTGAATAATAATATTCAATACATCAAATTCATCTTTACGTATAAGAACCTAACATGACATTAATATAATAACATCAAGCAACAAATTTTAGGTTTGAAATATGTTACCCATGAATACTTCAACATTGCTCAAACCATTGCAATTCAATTAGAAATATTTCTAGCCACAAATAAAAAGTTTAAAAGTGCATAACATAATTAAAATTGTCTAATATATTTTTAGGAATTTGCCTATATAACTTCTAAAAATATATAATATATAAGAGCGGTTCGATGCGATTTGAGCAATGCGGGAGCCTCCCTAAATCATGCATAAACTGCATGTACGGTTATCTAGCCATTCTAAAACCGCAACATACGTCGAAACCATTGGTGTGGCTCAATCAGTACAATTTGGTTGGTTTTTGGTTCCCACAGAACTTTACAAAGAGCTTATTTAAAGAATCACACAAGTCACATAGACTTGGTACACTAAGATTACTTAGATCTTTACAAAACATTAAAAGAAGATGTGTTTGGAGGTGCTGCTTGAAAGTAGTATGCACACAAGCCAATCATATTTGATATGATGTAGCATATACTTTGTAATCTTATTCATTTATTAATAAAAGAATTGATTTTCTTAAAAGGCATTTTACATTATCTACATAGTGCTGTTATATTAAATGTGATAAACCCATAGTTTTGAGCAATGCTTTTAGAATCATGATGGTGATCATGCTAATGAGATCTAAATTCAAGATAGCTCACAAACTAAAATTGTTCCTAATCGTTGGATTACTGAATTGGGGATTAGTGAATCCGGATAGATTAGTACATACGTTGCTTGCTCTTAGGAAGAGGATGATTGATCTCATAATCATTTGTGTGGAGACACTAAAGCAAGTATGTAGGTGCTTATTGGAGAATAAGTTCACTGAACGTGGCTCGCTAAGGAATACCTAATGGAGTTTTACTCGCCTGTCAATAGGAATTCCTATAGTGATAGTTGTACAAGTGATCCTTGAACTTGAGATCATCATAGTATCTTGTGTATGATGAGTTATACTTTGACACGTCCCTTAAGACCTTTGGGGTATATCAAAGGGTATGATTGGGTATAATTAGTTATATATGGAGATAGGTGAATGATCAACAAAGAATCTACCTCGTCTAGTAAAAGATGTGAATGTCCTATGTGATTCGATAAATGATAACTCAGTAGTCCTTGGCCAAGACATAATGAAATTAGAAAGGAGTTTCTAATTTGCATTAATTAGAGTTGTGCATTTGGGAATCGAAATACATATAATTAAATAAAATAAGACTTGACAGTAATTCCATGTCTTATATTTAATTGGGACATTGTATGGTAGAAGGATTGAATTGTACGGTAACTATCTACTCAAAGGTTCTTTTGTGATTAATGTTGAAATCTATATTATTTGGAAAATCGTTGATCGCTAAGGGGACTTACCCTTATTGTATAATAAATATTATTTATTTAAATGAATTAAATAGTTTAATTTATTTATTTAAATAAGATTAGAATTGTTCTAATTGATTTATTCACAACCGGTTTAATATGGAGAACCTAAAGGGTCACACCGCAAAAGAAAAACATTTATTTAAGAAGTAAATGGCATAATTGTAATAATAAGTTAAGTGTATTTAATTTAATCTATGGAGATAGAATAAATTAAATAGCTTAATATTTATTATTTAATATTTTGGAAATATTAAATATAAATTAATAAGAGGAGTCTTATTATTATTATTACTATTACTATTATTTAATTCCTAATATGGATTGGGAATTAATTAATTAATAGAAGTACTCTCCCATGAATTCCTAATTGGATTAGGAGCATTATTAATTAAAGGAGTTTAATTATAATACAAACCCTAATCCTAAATAGTTTAGGGAAGGGTTATTCCTACATCTATAAATAAGAGGAGTTTTATCATAGATTAGGGTTACACACTCTTGCATTAGATTGTGGAGAGCAATTTCTATAGAGATAGAAACTAGGGTTTTGCCAAATACCCAACTTCTTGAATACTTGTTCTTCCTTGGTGGATCACCTCTAGAGGCCAAACACTTGGGTGGCTAACGTTGATCAAAGGAAGGAATCACACCGTAGCATTCGAGGAGAACACGAAGGACTAGGAGTTGAACTTGTACCCGAGGAAGCTTTGTTCTACGAGGGTATAATTCTTATTCTCTTTATCTTTCGTTTATATCGTTAATTGAGCACAAGGATTGATCTTGGTGATGGTTTGTATAAAATTTTAAAATCCGATTTTATCGCGCTTCCGCACTATTTATGTAATTTGATTGCATGTTCGCGCTATATACAAACCTAACAGTGGTATCAGAGCCTAATCTTGTGCTAATTATCGATTTTGATGATTCCATGTATGTTTGATATGCGATTGGATCGAAATTTTTGGGCAGAAAATTTTTTCTGAATCAACGAAGCGGCACAGCTGCGCCGCCTCCAGTTCATTCTGGAGCGCAGCTGCGCCGAAACCCAGAGTCGGTTTTTCTGGGGAGCAGCGCAGCTGCGCCGTTGCCCAGTTCATTCTGGGCGCAGCTGCGCCGGTAAGTAGAATCTGAAAAATATTTTTTCTTCAATTAAAATAAATGGTTTATTTAATTGATATAAGTTTAAAATAAAGAGTTTATTTTATCTGGAATAGGATTTCAGATTGCTAAAATTAAAGGAGTTTAATTTGGATTTGGTTTTTGATTAAAATAAAAGAGTTTATTTTGTTTCAAAACTAAATATTAGCAAAACTTTTGCCCATTAATTGATATCGATGCATATATGGAATGGTTTTATTATTCATGGGATGAATGTTATTTATTGATACATATAGAGATATGTATGATAATAAATAGGGATTGATTATGGACTGTTCAACAATGTGTGATTGGATTTATTTTAGTGGATGCTTGAATGTATGGGTTTTATAAATGGGGTTTGTGTACCTCGTCTTCTCTAATTTTTCTTAATGTAAATTCTATCTCCCTCCTATGTACTTCCCCTTGACTGCTGATCAAGGTTTCTATTTATTGTAAATAGTTTTTGTAATAGGACTAGTTAGAATTAATTTTTTTTGAAGAATTGGAGACAAAGGAGCAAGGAGCGCTTGAAGACCCGTTTGTAATGGAGCCCGGGTTTAAATGTAATAGTTATATTTAAATTTTATTCTTGCACCCTAGGTTTGACCTTTTGGTTCACTAGGTGGCTCTAGTGAACCAAACTAGAATAAAAGTCCATAATCAATCCGGGTAGAATATAGTATTCTATATGTGCATGCTTACTATATATATATTATATATTGTCAAACATGCGAAATGCTTAGCATGTAAAATAATATGACGCGTATTTTATATATATATATATGCATGCACGCTAAACAGGATGAGACTAATAATAATAAACCCCTCAAAGAAATTATATTAAGTCTTAAGCGTTCAAAGATATTTGGAATATCGAACGTCGCCTTCTAGCATGGTAAAGAAATAGAGTATTAAATGTTTAATATGAGTTTGTTGTGTCACCACAAGGCAAATATTAAATATTTAAGATGTTGCTTTATCACATTTGATGCTTATAAATAGACTGAACGATGCTGTTTTGTTGTGTCACCACAAGGACAGTGTTTTTCTTTCGAATATATGGAAGTGCTAGGTTGGACTTAACTTGGATAATTTTGATTCGGATGTGTCACCACTTGATCAAAATAATCTAAGAGGCAAAATAAAAGGAGTTACATAGTGATGTAATTGACAATAGTTGTCTACCTATTTATTTATATATCGTTTGTTGTGTCACCACAAGGCTATATACATTTGAAATGGGGTCCTTAATCTCACTAGCAAAACTTTAATTAGATTTGCCGAACTATATATAGAGGGTAATATAGTTTGATGAAAAATAGTGGGAGATACTAATTTAAATAAAGACCTAATTTATTTTGGTAATTAATTAAATGAATGAATGCTAAAATGTTGTCTATTTCACATGCAGAATTTAAAAATGTCAAACTCACTATCACTGCGTAGCATACTTGATGCTAACAAATTGACCGGACCGAATTACACGGACTGGTTAAGGAATCTGAGAATTGTTCTCACTGCTGAAAAGATTTCTTATGTCCTAAATTCGCCAGTCCCTGCAAGTGTTGCAGAAACAGCCTCTGAGGAAGAAATTGCTACTTTTAGAAAGTGGCAAGATGATGCAATCTTGGCTCAATGCATCATGCTCGCATCCATGAGTAACAAGCTTCAGCGTCAGCATGAAACTATGGATGCTCCTACTATATTGCTGCACCTCAAAGAGTTGTATGGTGAGCAAAGTAGGACTGCTAGATATCAGATATCTAAGGAGCTCTTCCGATCTCGTATGACCGAGGGCACTGCTGTTGAGACTCGTGTCCTTAAGATGATCAATCTGATTGAACAACTTGGACAGCTTGGGTTCGTGATGGATGGGGAGTTAAGTCAAGATTTGATCTTGCAGTCACTCCCGGACACCTTCTCACAATTTGTTGTGAATTTTCACATGAATAAGTTGGACGTCAGCTTGCCTGAGTTACTTAACATGCTGAAAACTGCTGAAGGTCACTTCTCATCCAACAAGAACCAAGTCTTACTAGTAGATGATTCTTCCAAGAAAAGGAAGAGGCCCAAGGTATCTTCTGAAAAGAAGAAAAACAAGAAGGCTAAGGGCAAGGCGAAAAGAAAGGATAATAAGAAACCTGATCCAGATAGCAAGGGAATTTGCTACCATTGCAATAAGCCGGGACATTGGAAGAGGAACTGCGAGGAGTATCTTGCGGACCAAAAGAAGCTTGGAGAAGCTTCGACTTCCGATCTAGGTTTGTTCATGATTGAAATTAATTTTTCTGAAAGTCAAAATTCTACTTGGGTATTGGATACCGGCTGTAGTTCTCACATATGTAATAATATGCAGGGACTAAGCAGAAGTAGGAAGCTGAACAAGGATGAAGTCGTCCTACGAGTGGGAAATGGAGCAAAGGTTGCTGCATTGGCTGTAGGGACTTATTGTTTAGCACTGCCTTCGGCCAAGTTCATTAGTTTAAATAATTGTTATTATGTTCCAACACCCATTAGAAACATTATTTCAATTTTTGTATTGGACATGGATGGTTTTGATATTATAATAAAGAATAACAGTTGTTCTATTTATAATAAAAATGTTTTATATGGTGTTGGCAATTTACTGAATGGACTTTACATACTTGACTTGCATGAAAATATACTTCAAATTGAACAAACTAAGAAAAGAAAAAGAGATGATGTTAATTATACCTTTATGTGGCACTGTAGACTCGGTCATATCAATGAAACAAGATTATCCAAGTTGCATAAGGATGGGCTTTTAGAGCTATCTGATTATGAATCATATCCAACTTGTGAATCTTATCTCATGGGTAAAATGACTAAATCTCCTTTTACTGGAAAAGGAGAAAGAGTTACAGAGTTGTTAGCGTTGGTACACACAGACGTTTGTGGACCTATGACAACGAATGCACGAGGAGGGAATTCTTATTTTATTACTTTCACTGATGATCATTCTAGATTTGGATATGTGTATTTAATGAAATACAAATCTGAATCGTTTGAAAAGTTCAAAGAATTCAGAAGTGAAGTAGAGAAACAAACTGGTAAGAGTATTAAGATTCTTCGATCGGATCGAGGAGGGGAATACTTGACCAATGAGTTTCTCAATTGTCTCAAAGAAAATGGTATAATCTCACAATGGACTCCACCAGGAACGCAACAGTTGAATGGTGTATCTGAAAGGAGAAATCGAACATTGTTGGACACAGTTCGTTCCATGATGAGTTTTACCGACCTTCCAGTATCCTTCTGGGGTTATGCCCTTGAATCGGCTGCATACCTACTTAACAAGGTACCTACCAAATCCGTCCCAAAGACTCCATATGAGATATGGACAGGGAGGAAACCAAATCTTAAGCATGTTAAGACTTGGGGTTGTCCAGCTTATGTCAAAAGGTTTGAGCATGATAAGCTGAAGACTAGATCTGACAAATGTAGATTTGTGGGATACCCTAAAGAAACATCAGGATATTATTTCTATCATCCTACTGATCAAAAGGTGTTTGTTGCGAAACATGCTGCCTTCTTGGAAAAGGAGTTTATCCTTGAAGGGGTCAGTGGGAGTAAGATATATCTTGAAGAAGTTCAAGAACCACAAAATACTACGGATCAAAATCAGGTACCTGACCAAGTAGAAGAACCTACTGTACCACTACCTATTCGTAAATCTGGAAGAGTACCGAAGATACCTGAGAGGTATGGATTCATCATAGAGGATGATGATGAGGTACGGATCATAGATGATGATGATCCATTGACTTACGAAGAGGCTATGAGTAGTGAAGACTCAGAGAAATGGCTAGAAGCCATGAAATCCGAGATGGACTCCATGTATGAAAACCAAGTATGGACTTTGGTTTCACCACCCGAGGGCATTAAGCCTATTGGGTGTAAATGGGTCTTTAAGAGAAAGACTGGGGCAGATGGCAAGGTAGAGACCTATAAGGCCCGACTGGTTGCAAAAGGTTTCAAACAAAGACAAGGAGTTGACTATGATGAAACCTTCTCACCAGTAGCTATGCTCAAGTCCATTCGGATTTTGCTTGCAATTGCAGCTTATTATGACTACGAGATCTGGCAAATGGACGTGAAAACGGCCTTCCTCAATGGAGAGCATGAGGAGAATGTATATATGATACAGCCAGAGGGTTTTGTTTCAATGGTTGGAACAAACCAAGTCTGTAAGCTACAACGATCCATTTATGGATTGAAGCAAGCTTCTCGAAGGTGGAACATCCGTTTTGATGAGATAATCAAAAGGTTTGATTTTATCAAAAATGAGGATGAACCTTGTGTGTACAAGAAGGTTAGTGGGAGCGCTGTTTCATTCCTTGTATTATATGTTGATGACATATTACTGATAGGGAATGATGTTCCTATGCTACAGCGATCAAAATTTGGTTATCTAAACACTTCTCCATCAAGGACTTGGGTGAGGCATCCTATATTTTGGGGATAAAGATCTATAGAGATAGATCTAAAAGGATGCTAGGCTTGACCCAAGGAAAGTACATTGACTCAATTCTAAAGAGGTTTAGCATGAAAGATTCCAAAAGAGGTCTCATACCGATGAGCCATGAAATACATCTCTCCAAGAAACAGGCCCCAAAGACACCTGGGGAGAGAGACCGTATGAGTAAGATTCCTTATGCTTCCGCAATAGGATCTATCATGTACGATATGATATGTACTAGACCAGATGTCGCTCATGCACTTAGTGTAACGAGAAGATATCAGTCGAATCCAGGAGAAGAGCACTGGAAGGCAGTGAAAAACATCCTAAAGTACTTAAGAAGAACTAAGGATGTATTTCTTGTCTACGGTGGGTCTGAATTGAAACTAGAGGGCTATACAGACTCAAGTTTTCAAACGGACCAAGATGACAGTAAATCCATTTCAGGGTACGTGTTTACCTTAAACGGTGGCGCAGTGAGTTGGAAAAGTTCCAAGCAGCAAACAGTTGCTGATTCGGTGACAGAGGCAGAGTACATAGCTGCAAGTGAAGCTGCAAAGGAAGCTGTTTGGATGAAGAAGTTCATAACTGAACTTGGAGTGGTTCCTAGCATTAGAAGAGCCGTACCTTTATTCTGTGACAACAACGGAGCTGTTGCGCAGGCTAAGGAACCCAGGTCTCATCAAAAATCCAAACACGTGTTGCGGCGGTTTCATTTGATTAGAGAGATCATTGAAAGAGGAGATGTCACCCTGGAGCGTGTGGACTCTCAAGATAACATTGCAGATCCATTTACTAAAGCTTTAACTCAACAGCAGTTTGATCGTCACTTAGAGAAGATGGGTATTAGATACCATGGCGATTGACTTTAGTGCAAGTGGGAGATTGAAAGTAGTATGCACACAAGCCAATCATATTTGATATGATGTAACATATACTTTGTAATCTTATTCATTTATTAATAAAAGAATTGATTTTCTTAAAAGGCATTTTACATTATCTACACAGTGCTGTTATATTAAATGTGATAAACCCATAGTTTTGAACAATGCTTTTAGAATCATGATGGTGATCATGCTAATGAGATCTAAATTCAAGATAGCTCACAAACTAAAATTGTTCCTAATCGTTGGATTACTGAATTGGGGATTAGTGAATCCGGATAGATTAGTACATACGTTGCTTGCTCTTAGGAAGAGGATGATTGATCTCATAGTCATTTGTGTGGAGACACTAAAGCAAGTATGTAGGTGCTTATTGGAGAATAAGTTCACTGAACGTGGCTCGCTAAGGAATACCTAATGGAGTTTTACTCGCCTGTCAATAGGAATTCCTATAGTGATAGTTGTACAAGTGATCCTTGAACTTGAGATCATCATAGTATCTTGTGTATGATGAGTTATACTTTGACATGTCCCTTAAGACCTTTGGGGTATATCAAAGGGTATGATTGGGTATAATTAATTATACATGGAGATAGGTGAATGATCAACAAAGAATCTACCTCGTCTAGTAAAAGAGGTGAATGTCCTATGTGATTCGATAAATGATAACTCAGTAGTCCTTGGCCAAGGCAGAATGAAATTAGAAAGGAGTTTCTAACTTGCATTAATTAGAGTTGTGCATTTGGGAATCAAAATACATATAATTAAATAAAATAAGACTTGACAGTAAATCCATGTCTTATATTTAATTGGGACATTGTATGGTAGAAGGTTTGAATTGTACGGTAACTATCTACTCAAAGGTTCTTTTGTGATTAATGTTGAAATCTATATTATCTGGAAAGTCGTTGATCGCTAAGGGGGCTTACCCTTATTGTAGAATAAATATTATTTATTTAAATGAATTAAATAGTTTAATTTATTTATTTAAATAAGATTAGAATTGTTCTAATTGATTTATTTACAACCGGTTTAATATGGAGAACCTAAAGGGTCACACCGCAAAAGAAAAACATTTATTTAAGAAGTAAATGGCATAATTGTAATAATAAGTTAAGTGTATTTAATTTAATCTATGGAGATAGAATAAATTAAATAGCTTAATATTTATTATTTAATATTTTGGAAATATTAAATATAAATTAATAAGAGGAGTCTTATTATTATTATTACTATTACTATTATTTAATTCCTAATAGGGATTGTGAATTAATTAATAGAAGTACTCTCCCATGAATTCCTAATTGGATTAGGAGCATTATTAATTAAAGGAGTTTAATTATAATACAAACCCTAATCCTAAATAGTTTAGGGAAGGGTTATTCCTACATCTATAAATAAGAGGAGTTTTATCATAGATTAGGGTTACACACTCTTGCATTAGATTGTGGAGAGCAATTTCTATAGAGATAGAAACTAGGGTTTTGCCAAATACCCAACTTCTTGAATACTTGTTCTTCCTTGGTGGATCACCTCTAGAGGCCAAACACTTGGGTGGCTAACGTTGATCAAAGGAAGGAATCACACCGTAGCATTCGAGGAGAACACGAAGGACTAGGAGTTGAACTTGTACCCGAGGAAGCTTTGTTCTACGAGGGTATAATTCTTATTCTCTTTATCTTTCATTTATATCGTTAATTGAGCACAAGGATTGATCTTGGTGATGGTTTGTATAAAATTTTAAAATCCGATTTTATCGCGCTTCCGCACTATTTATGTAATTTGATTGCATGTTCGCGCTATATACAAACCTAACACTGCTAAGTATGTAATGAATGCTCGAACAGATGCCTTAGCAACAAAAAATCTTTTCTAGGAACGTAGAGTTAGAGCTTTAGACTTGTTCTTGAGAGCGATTGAATTTAAATCTTTTAGTAGTCTATAGATGTTATTGTAGCAATCCTTTTATAGTTGTCTTAGGAAATCTGCCCATTGGATTATTACCGTTGCTTTAATTTACCAGGGACACTTGTCAACGAATCATTCCTTTGACTTTGAAATGTTGTCGACTGTACCACAAGATGTCGCTTTTGATCATACTACATTTATTACAGCAAACGATGCGTAACCTGGTCCTTGTGCAGCTAGTTATTGAAAAAACTGGTTTGTCTCTTTTGTCTCTATTGCTAACTCATAATGGATAAGATCATCTTTGAAAATTAGAGTCGAGGTCGAGTGATAGCCACTGACCTACCACTGCTTGTTAAACTGACGTACTCTATGATTTTGCCTATAATCATAGAGTTGGTCCTCAAATAGTTTAATGACTCTACTAGCTATATGATCTATTTGTGGCTTCTGCGAGACTACTCTACATTCTGTCTTCAGCTAAACGATCTCAAAGTTCTTTTTTAAGTAGTCTTTCACTAAGCGATCCTTTTCGTAATTATGCGATGTTAGAGCACTTTAACTTTCACTAAATGAATTACATAGGTCTTTAGCTAGTCTTCAACAGTACGAACTATTACATAACTACTCTATGATCTTAGATCTACCTATCAAGTTATATTCTTAACGAAGTCCTTTTAAATTAATTTCCATAAGGACTTTATAAAACTTACATTTACAAATATACTTTAAATTTGTCATCATCAAATCAAATAAGGCAAACAAACATGCAGGTATTAATAATCTCCCCCTACTTGATTATGACAAAACTAGTAGTTTTTATCAACCATCAATTTCTCAATGCAAGACAACACATAAATTAAATATGTCTTAATTATATAGTGAACAATTGTATTCTTTAGAAGAAAACATGAATTTATTGATAGTGATAAAAAGATATAAAGAATGAAATATTTTATAAATAAATTACAATCTCAGACAGGCTAATTTACCTTCAAGATGAGTAATCACGATTATATTTGGGTTGTTTAGGAGGTCTACTCCTTAGAGGGTTTGTCTTCCATATGTAATCCTACGATCGTAAGCTTTCTTTCCTTTAGCCTCGTTATGTTTGATCTCTTCATTAGTTTCTCTTGCGCCAAAGGAAGTCTGCAACTTAGGTTCACCATATACTGACACTCTTTGTAGATTCTAATTGTCGTACCTAGGATCATTAGGTCCTTAAAGTCATATTCCAGTTGGTGTTACTAAACTGGATGGTGGTAGAGTCCTTCGTTGTTGATCTAAAGTAATTGCAGTAGCTGTAAGGGTTTATTGTTATTGTATTTAAGAACTTAAGGGTTAATCTTCATGTTGGACATCAAATCTTCCTCCTCTTTTCCTCTTTTCCCCATGTTCTCATTATCTCTTCACTTGGGCATGTCCTCAACAATCTTGGAAAACGCATGCACTACCTCAACCAACTCTTTGATCTAGTACTCTTTTGAGGATGTAATTTCATCCTTCAATTCTTGATATTTCTTATTAGAACTAATTTGTTGTTAGTGTGTTTTGGCAAGTGCAGTGCCGACCCTTGAATTGTAGCCTTCAATAGCGATCCCCAGCTCAGAAAACTTGTTCGTTAGGTCGAATAGTCTATTAGAGACTAACTTTAAAGAACTGCATGATGAATTTTGAAGAGAAGTGATGGCACTGGCATGATTAGTTATTCTATCTTAGTACAGACCGTCTCGGGCCTTTCCAGATATATTAAGTATTTCCACAAAATTTGATAATTTCTTGATAATTTTCTCTACTATTTCTTTAGGAACAGTACTCACAACAACACTAACCTTTTCTATACTCTTCATCATATTTTTAGCTGTTAAGTTATAACCAACTAGGCATTCATTCTCTATTTTTTCTAGAAGGTTTGCTATTTGAAGCTTTGTAGGTGCGGCATAGAGTCTAGAGAATATCTGATTTAGCATATCTTACAAGGAAGAGCTATTAAAGAATGTAACTCCTGTTGTTTGTGTTTCAGCTGTAAATACTACATTTGGAGTCTTTAATGTAACTATTTTACATGTAATAGTTTGTGAAGATGAAGGTATATATGTACAAGTTTGTGAGGTTGAAGATATATCAGTTTGAGTGTAAGAAGTAGAAGTATATCTGTGACGCTCCCAAATCTGGGTTCCTTACCTCGGCATTTGGTGCTCACGATCCAACCTCAACATGCATATTCTAAACTATTGCGGAATAAAAATACATATTTGATTTAATATCATAAGGTTCTACATTAGTCCCAAAATCTATCAATCTTAACTTAATACATAATCTTACTGTCATAAAAAGATTACACAACAATTTACATTACAAAACTAGTAAAACTTTGCTCATTAAACTACTCTTGAACTTTTCCCTTGCCTTTGTCCTTCTGCGAACACTCAGGCTTAACTGAAAATTTGTCATGATATAACAAGAATGAGCAACGAATTCGCTCAGCAAGTTTAAATACAACAAGGATATATCATGATTGAAAAGAGTTTAGCTTCAAGCTTTATCAATATAATGATTATGAAAGAATCAAGATTCAAGTCCCCATATATGAAAGAATAAACGGGCCTCCTACAATTGGTAATTGAGGGGATCAGCCTCTCATACCCTGTGAATATGCATACCACTTACTCAGGCGATTATTCGTTGGTATTTCGATGTATCGCCAATCATCTTATTCTCTTTCTCAGTCTTAGAGTCCGTACCCACATTTGGTTCGGAACAGCTCAAAAATACTTATTTGAGTCAAGGGATTATAAGCATGTTTAGTATAGCCGATGCAATGAGCTTAGACTTAACAATTCATGAATATTAAATTTCAGATTCAAAGATGAAACCTCTTAAAGGCTAACAAATGCCATAATTAATAATAATGATGATGTGGAAAAATTCTTAATAATTAAACCACATAGATGCCTTCAAAATTAGATACAGATCGAAGTATAAGATCCTGCATTAATTGTATTCAACATAGAGATGAATAAACATCAACAATTGTCCAAAATCAGGATTTAGAAAAAATTTAGTCATTCAAGGTTGAGTCTGGAAATTTTCCTTCGAATGAGCCATTATACAGTTCAAAGACCTTGCTCTATGCAACTTGAGTAAGGTTAGAATTCTTGAAACATTTGCGAAGTTCAAAGGAATAACTTACGCACAACATACGAAAGTAAGGTAGATAACTTGCACACAATTTAAAAGGTGTATAAGATAGGGAACTTGCCTGCTCTGTGGTTTAACAATTACTCTATGATTCAGTTCTACAGGTACCCTACAACAATTTGTATATTTGATCTTTGATCAGTCATAGCTAAGCATCAATAATAGATTTAATATGATAACTCAAGAGTCTCATATGGTCTACTCTACAACTCATTTAACACTCTACGGTTTGCTAGGGCAGCTTGTTCGATCCGTAAGGATTAAACACTGCTGATGAAGTCACTCTACGATCAGTGAGGTGACTCTACGATCATTAACTTGGTGATGTTATAGCAAGGTTAACTTGTCTTGACTTCTGCAGAGTTCTGATGTAACTCTACGATCACTATCAAAGCTCTACGATGTACCAGAGTGGACACTACGACAGGTAGGTTACACCCTTGGATGGCATAGTGAAGCTCTGCGATAAGCAGAGTTGGACTCTACGATCATCGAGTTCATTCTACGATGACTGATAAGGCTTGCCCATCTAACTCTACGATGTGCGGAGTCACTCTACGATCGTGCAAGTAGCTCAACTAACTTACTCTACGATCGCCGAGTGATTTGGCTGACTGACTCTACGACAGTCGAGTGATACTCTACGATCGTAGAGCTTTGACTAACCTTCTATTGAGACTTGGGTTTACGGTCATACAATTATAACATAACTTTTTGGGTCTGACTCATGACTACTGAACTTAGCGAATAATTTAAGCTCAATGTTCATAACTGTAATTGCTTATTTGAAAAACATTACATGGTCTTGGTCTGGTTTATTCTAGAAAATCAGTGTGTATACTCGGATACATTTTCCTTTGGTTATACAAGAGGTCAGTCATAACTACATTTGACATTCTCTATGGTCTGAACACACAAGTCTTGAGATTTCAACATAGTCATCATCTCAAGCTCGCCCTGTTACCCTGTTCTACTCTGAGTTCGACTAACAACAGTTACTGGTCTCAATAGGTTTAGCCATCAACTTAATGACCATACTCTTAGATCATGCAAACATAGCTACTAAACACTTGGCTGAGTAAACACCTCCGACCTTAAGTTTTACGAATGAAGTGATATTACTGCCATAAATAACATCAACTACTGAGATTATAATTCTTCTCACCTCTTAGTTTTAGCTGCTCGTCTCCTTTTCCTTCCAAAGAAAGTAATGAAGTTAGAGAGCATTTGCTGGTTAACTTCTTCTCTATCAGTCACCCTTCTTCCTCTACTCCCAAACTCTCCTCCTTAGAATCACGAAAATTTCCTTTAAGAATCACTACTATCTTTCAGACTCACAATATCGATCGTTGTGACAAAATGTAACTCTTAGCAAACTTACTAACTGGAATAGGAGCTCTATTTATAGTGAGATCCTTACTTAACTGCTGATATCTATCCAACTCATACAATCTAGAGTCAATCCAATGAATCCAGGATTTACGAGATAACAATCAGAAATTCCACCAACTGTTCACACCTGCCATTTTCTTAGCAATCCCTCGGCTGAATAGAGGGGTGAGTCATTGGCGTTAGGTAGGCTATGTGTATGGTGAGTGATCTCTAATGGCGTGTTCTGCTTCCCAAAATATTTCTACAGATACACACTTATCTGCATGGGCTCTTTTTATTCGGGTTATCCGAATTAACCAAATGGGTTCCCTTTTACGTCTAACCCCAATAACCGAATTTGGCTAATTTAATAAGGTTACTAGTCCACACTTACAAGTCCTCAACTAATAACTTGTGGTGGGCTTGTTTAATACTCCCTCCGTTCCAGGATAAAAGTCTTTATTACTATTTTAGGCAGTCCCAAGTTAAAAGTCTACTTACCTTAAATAATCTATTTTTTACAATAATTTATCCATAATACCCTTAGTATTAATTGTCATATTTCTAATCCCTATGCATATTTATGGAGCATCACTACTCATGTGCAAAAAACTATGTAACTAAATGAGAATTTAAATATGGACAATTTTGTCATTTTATCCTCTTTTTTAATATGCGCAAAAAGTCAACCAGAACTTTTATCCTACGACGGAGGGAGTAATTCAATAGGGCTGACCCATTATAAAAATAATACTAGAGTGCTTCTATAAATGTAACATTAAAATTACAAAATTCTTACACTCAATAATTAATAAATAGTCACATACCTATGAATATATATATATATTCGCTAAATCTAGTACACTACAAATCACAAAGTTTCCAATATCTTTAATATTGAATATAAATATCTATTTCAATGAAAATAAGAAAATTCAGGTTATTACATTCTCCTCTCCTTATAAGAATTCCGTCCCCGGAATTTCACATAAGATTACTCAAAAAGACTTGGATAATTTCTCCTCATCTTTTCCTCGAGTTCCCATGTAGCTTCTTAGCGTTGTGGTTCATCCAAAGAACTTTGACATAATGTATATCCTTATTTCTTAACTTCTGCTCTTTCCTATCCAAGATTTTTATAGGAACTTCTTCATATGACAAGTCCTTCTTGACTTGAATTGGCTCATACGTTATAACGTGCTTGTAGTCAGGCTTGTATAGACGCAAAAATGACACATGAAACACATTATGAATATGTTCCAGTTCAGGAGGTAGAGCTACCTCATACGCCACTTCACCTATTTTCCTCAATACTTCAAAAGGTCTTATAAATGTCGGACTCAATTTCCCTTTCTTGCCAAATCTTATCTCCCTTTCTAGGGAGATACTTTTAAAAACACATAATTCCCTACTTCAAAATCTCTTTTCTTGCGATGCAAATCTGTATATTTCCTCTATCTGTCCTGAGCTACTACTAGATGAGCTCTTATTACCTTAATGATGCCCACAATCTGTTGTACCAATTCTGGTCCCAACAGTCTATGCTCACCTATCTCATCCCAACATAAGCGCGTTCTGCATTTTCTTCCATACAAAGCTTCGTATAGTGGCATATCAATGCTCGTGTGATAACTATTATTATACGCAAACTCTACTAATGGAAGATGATCCTCCCAGCTTCCCTTGAAATCCATCACACAGGCTCTGAGCATGTCTTCCAAGGTCTGAATCATTCTCTCGCTTTACCCATCCGTCTGTGGATGATACGTGGTACTCAATCTTAACTGTGTCCCCATTCTTTCTTGAAGACTTCTCCAAAAATTTGACGTGAAGTGCGGATCTCTGTTAGATACAATTGATATCGATACCCCATGTCTCGAAATTATTTCTTTGATATACAATTTGGCTAGTTGATCCAAATTATACCTAATCTTGATCGACAAAAAGTGCGCTGACTTTGTAAGGTGATCCACTATTACCCATATGGCGTCATAACCTCTCTGCGTTATTGGAAGTCCTACAACAAAATCCATCGTGATATTCTCCCATTTCCATTCTGGAATCTCTAGCGGCTGAAACAGTCCACTTGGTCGCTGATGTTCTGCAACCTCTCTTTTCATGTTTGGCCACCAATAATGTTGACACAAGTCTTGATACATATTCGTGCTTCCTGGGTGTATCGAATATCTCGTACTATATGCTTCTTGTAAAATCTCCTCTCTTAACTCTGGTACTAAAGGTACCCAAACTCGGTTTTCGAATCTTAACAATCCGGTGCCATCTATCTTATACTTCAGTTCCTCACATTCAGCTAGACGTCTTTTAATGTTTTCACATTCTTCATCATTCTCTTGAGCTACTTTCACTTTGCCTAATAAAGTTGGACTTACTTCTACCTCGATTAATTTCTCCGAATCATTCAGATTTTTCACCTCTAACTCCATTTTCTCCATCTCTTTTACTAACTCTTCTTGTTCTATTAAGACGAACAACTTCTCTCTGTTCTTCATGCTCAATGCATCTACTACTACATTGGCCTTTCCTGGATGGTATAAAATTTTACAATCATAATCTTTGCTTAATTCTAACTACCTCCTCTGCCTCATCTGTGTAAAGATATACTTCAGACTCTTATGATATGTGTGTATCTTACACTTTTTTCCATAGAGATAGTGCCTCCAAATCTTAAGGGCAAACACTTCTCGGATCTTTCGCCACAAACACGAATCTATGCTAGATCTATGCTAGATCCACTAGATTTACATTAAATGTACAATAAGATTGAGTCTTTCACCTTGGGAATGGTAAAATTCTCCTCCTTGAGCTTGAATTTAGATGGCTTGGATCTAATTTAGTGGGATTTGATGGGAATAACTAGATCTAGATGGGTATTAGAGAGGTTTTTGGGTATTTTTCGCACTAAATACACACTTTCGCTCTCTAACAATGCTATCCCCTTCCAAAAATAAGTTAATTTCGGCCATTTATAGGCTTCTGGGCTTGGCCGCAAGTGCATCTACGGCTGGCAGCAGGTGCATCTGCGGCTGGCAACAGGTGCATCTGCGGCTGGCAACAGGTGCATCTGCGGCTGGCCGTAGGTGTATCTGCAGCTGTACTAAAACGTCCATAACTTTCAATCCGGAAAGAGTCAGAAAAAACGCGCCATACCAATCTAGAAAGCTCTTTTTGACACCTTCAAAATTATAATTATTCGCTCAATTCTGAGTTCAGGAAGGCAGAGAAAAAGGGGAAAAACCATCCCTGGGTAGATGTCGGTTAGTCGTTCGCTTTGCTTTGCACTAAAACGATCATAACTTTCAATCCGGGGGATAGTTGGGAGACGTGCCATACCATTCCGGAAAGCTCTTTCCGAGAGCTACACAATGACATAAAGTTTGGCCAATTCTGGATCCGAGAAGATGGAGAAAAATGCAGAAATAGATCTTCCCATTGATACTAGTTAGTCAACCACCATGCCTTAAGTAGCTTGTCACTCCTTAGTCATTGAGATGGCTTCGTGCATATTGATTTGATTCCCAAAATACCCTGTTCAGATGTCTTCTGGCAAAATGACTATTTTGCCCTCCTGTCAAGGTTAGAAGATATATGCAAAATTTTGGGTGTCTACATTGGTCAACATGGTTCACCTTTTGCACTACACTTCCTTTAATGAAAACTTCCTTGGAATCTTTAATGGAAACAATATCCTCAACTTTATCTTCTTTGATGTTTTTACATATGGGATCAAACTTAATTTCAATTTCCTCAACACAAACCATCTCTGAATCTGCAAGTTATTCAACACATTTAACTTCGGCTTTATGTTTCTCACAAACATCAATATGTGAGAGTACTTGCTCTTCTTTATCCTCACCAATTTTATATTGGTTATTGATACGTTCAAGTATTGTGAGACATTCATCAATTGTCTCGTAAAAATTTACTTTGCGAGTCTCCTCATGTGAACGTGTCGCTTTAGTTGAACAAACACGATTAGGATGAACATTTTTTGCGCTTGAACAAAATATAGATGAACATAGCATGTAGTTATGTACTCGTAATGTGCCTTTAAATTTGCATGACTTGTTTCAGAAAGTGCACGCTCATCGTATAATTTTCAATACTCGACACTATATGGGACACAAGACCGTTTAAGTTGCTCATATATGATCAAATTTCGATGCTCGAGTTGCTTTATCTTAGCCCAAAGAAAGTGTGGATTGTTAAACTTGGAAGAAATTGTATATATGTAGAGGGACTGAATTGAAAATTTCAAAAACTTTGGGGGGTAAATTGAAAATTTTAGAAACTTTAGGGGTTGAGTTAAAAGTTTTAGAAACTTTGGGGGCTGAGTTGAGAATTTTAGAAACCTGTGGGTACTAAACTATAATTTGGTAAAAAAACCTGAACTTTGATATTGTAGCGATGAATAATAACGTTGAACTTTTTTTTGGGGAATAGATGGAGACTACGACAACGACGATTCCTGCTGCAGATCGTGCTTTCGTCTCGAAAAATTGTTGTTGATTCTCTAGCGAACTTCGACAATTTGATGGAGGCCAGAAAAATAGGGTAGGAATTAATTAGGTGAAATCAAACGATATCAGGAATTTTGGCTCTTGATACCATTATGATGTAGGACAAGGTAGGAAGAAAGAATAAGAGTACCTATCTCTGCAGAGAATCGGTAAAGAAATACACACAAATTAAAGCACATAACTTTAATCTCAAATCAATATATTCAACAATCTAAAAATAATGAAGTGTTACAATGTTTAAATAGAAAACTCAATATTGGGGACTAAATAAAAACCCTAATTTATAAAGGAAATAATCTCCTAACTAAAATCTACTACTATAATGAACTCTCCTAATTGAAATCTACTACTACAATTAAAACTCTCCTAATGAAAAGCTACTACTATAATATCCTACTAAATAATTTCATTAATAACTCAAAATTTATCTCTAAATAACAATACAAAATTAATAAACTTCTTGAATTTCTTCTTTCGTATCGCATCAAAGAGGTCCATATAATCTATGACAAGGTGTTACGCACCTTGACATTATTGCAGCTAAAAGCTGCATTGGATAGATTAATATTAAAATAGTTAGTAAAAAAATGAATGACTAAGATTAGAAATGAAATGAAAGGCTAGGATTTATTTGGTATGTAAGGTATTAGTTATGCCTATAAGAGGCTTGGTTCTGTACTGAAATAGATTATCAAATGAAATAAATTAAAAACTTCTTCTCCAATCTATCTTTCTCTCTTCTATCAAAGTCTACCCGAGACTATAAATCGGTAACAATAGTGCTTTCATTGAGAGATGCGGTTGAATCTGATCCTACTCAAGTCGATCTTGACAAATTTGTTTCAGAAAGTTCAGCTTCCATGGCTAATTGGCTTGAAGCTTGGGGACAATCTCGGCCAAAATCTGACACAAAGCATGATCAAAAAGTTCTAGTTTGTGGTTATACCCAAGAAGAGGACTGCTTCTGTGTATCAACGAAAACTATGGTGTCGGAATATGACGATCTAGATGGTGCGGTTGTGGAGCTTGAAAAGGAAAAGGGCTTTCAAAACCAACTGCAGACCTAACCAGATGGTGATTTATTTGTTCACGAGGTGGGAGATAACGAGGGCCTACTTGCGAAACTAGAAGATCCAAGTCCACCAATTCATCCAACTTACGACCAATTGATTCATGATAAGGAGGTTGATGATGTCTGTAAGGTGTTCGACAAAAGTCCTGAACAAAAGCTAGATATTAATAAGGAATTTTCTGGAAAAGAATTATCGAGAATGGTAGATCCAAGGGAATCTAAGTATCATTGTTCACCAAAGTCAATTATGCTTGTGCCAAAGGATTTAACAACTTGGAATGCGAAATTGATAAATTTTAGTCAAGCAAATCATATTGCTAAGGATGTGATGAGTAGGTTTCGTACCTACGAATTGGATAACAATTGACTGTATTATTGTTGAAATCCTTGAGTTCTAGTTACTTTTCATGTGTTTTATGTGTTTTTGTAGGTATTTTGCATTTGAACTGAAGTTGATGGAAATTGGAGTACTGAAGAAGTCAAAGTCTGGAGTGCTGCTGAAGAGCTGCGCGACCACGCCGTTAATATGAAGGAGAGCTGCGCGCGCACGCTGGTTGCCAGATTTGGGGCTCGGCTGAAGGACTGCGCGGGCGTACCGAACTTGTGCAGGAACCTAGCGCGGCCGCACTAGGTCGGCAGTTGACCAGGAGCTGAAGTTTAACCTTTTAAGTTTTGAATTGGAATTTGATTTGTAATCAAACTTATATCTTCTATGTGATGTTGGACGATTAGTAGGTACTATAAATAGCTAGTTTTAAGGAGTTTTTATTTATCTACGAATTAAGAGACTTATTCTTGATTTGTAATAAATTGGAGACTTGAAGCAAGTTGGATAGCACATTGAAATCATTGTAGGAGCTAAGGAGAGATTGGAGGCTACTTTCAGAGTTTTTATTTCTCTTCTCTATCTCTTAGTTTGTAATTTTGAATGCAATTTAATGTGTGGATTATGAATTTCAGTTTAGCTATGAACTAATTTCCTTTTAAGATTGCAATGGATCTTATTGTGTAGTTTTTATCAATATGCTTCCGGGTTAATTATTTTATTTATTTTCAGATTGTCTATTATGATTTGAGTTTAATTGTTTGATTACCTGGCCAGTAATTACCGTGATAACCTATATGAAGTTGAGAGATGGATTATAGGTTTAGATCTGATCATAATAGCATGTGATTTTGTTTTCTACTTACGTTTAGGACTCATAATTTGTGTTTAGGATATAGATATATCTACACACCGCATGTAATCTGATAAGGAACCTGAGCTTCAAATCCTTTTTAATTGTAATTCACATAGAGATATAGTGAATTAGTTATTTAGGGTGTTCAGCTTAATTCTAACCTTTGTAGATTTGGGTTGATTTGTCTAAGATACATTGAGAAGTGGTTTTAGATAGTGATGAGTTCCTGGTTAATGATCTGAAGTATTTTTCATAATTTAACAGGAAGTATATGGATTTAAATGAAGCAATAAGTGAAATTGTAATCTTAAGTTTCCAATAATATCTGTTTTCGTAATTTATTTAATTTGTTTAATTAGAATTTTCACACCAATACACAATTGATCTTTTGTTTACTTTAATTAAGTTAGTTTAGAATTGATTTTTATTATTATAAATTACATAATTTTCTTTGTGGGTTCGACACTCTCTTATCATTATATTACTTGTGGACTGCGTATACTTATTTATTTTTGCTAGTATAGATTTAGGCAAATAAGTTTTTGGCGTCGTTGCCGGGGAAAATTTTGTGTTTATAATTTTTAATTATCAGTTTAATTGATTCAATTTTAGTTAAACAACATTCACTTTTATTTTTCTTTTATTTTCTTTTTTAGGAGATTCTGGTTCGTTTATGCAAACTAGATCAAAACAACCGGAACTTGTGCAGTGTGAAGACGATCTTGAAAACAAGTTACGCAAGTTAAGGAAATTCTGCAAAGAGACACTTGAGAGAGTGAACATGGATAACGAAGAGCAGAAATCATTGAGAGAATATGCCATGCCTAAGATAGATATGATCAAGTCGAGCATCACAAGGCTAGCGATCATTACAAACACTTTTGAGATCAAACCTGGAACAATTCAGATGATCCAAAATTCGGTGCAGTTTGGGGGTTTGGCCACTGATGATCCGAATGAACATTTGGTGAGCTTTCTTGAGATTTGTGATACATTTAAATATCACAATGTTTCGGATGATGCGGTCAGACTATGTCTATTCCCATTCACTCTGAGGGATAAAGCAAAGAGTTGGTTGCACTCGCTACCGCCGGGATCCATAACGACCTGGGATGACTTAGCTAAGAAATTTCCTGCAAAATTCTTTCCGCCAGCTAAAACTGCCAAATTGAGGAATGAGATTTCCACTTATGAGCAACAACATGGAGAGTCACTGTATGAGACTTGGGAGAGGTTCAAGGACTTATTGAGAAAATGCCCACACCATGGACTACCCAAGTGGCTACAGGGTCAGACGTTTTACAATGGGTTAAGTGGTAATACTCGATCCAGCATCGATGCAGCCGTAGGAGGAGCACTTATGGATAAAAAGTTTGATGAGGCTTATGAACTGTTAGAGACAATGCCTGACAATAATTATCAATAGCCGACTTCCAGAACAAATCAGCACAAGGTAGTCGGGGTTTTAGAAGTTGATGCAGTCACAACATTAGCAGCTCAGATGGCGGCTATGTCTAAGAAGATTGATGCTACAGCAGAGTCAAAAACTCATCAAGTTGCTTTTATATGTGAGCTATGCGCGGGATCACATCACACAGATTATTGTCCCATTAACCCTGAAGTAGTGCAGTTTGTGGGTAGCTACCAACGACCACCAAACCCTTACCAAAACGCTTACAATCCGGGATGGAGAAATCATCCGGGTTTTTCGTGGAGCAACAATACACAAGCTCAAAATCAACCTGCAAAACCACATAATCCCCCAGGGTTTCAAAATCAAGTTCCACAACATGCAGAGAGGAAACCAAATTTGGAGGACTGCTTGACAAAATTTATTACAGCTTCATAGAGGAGAATGAATGATCAGGATAAGCTGTTAAACCAAGTAAATATGAATGTGAAAAGTCAGGCAGTGTCAATTAGAAATCTGGAGAATCAGTTGGGACAATTAGCTCATGTTTTGAACAGTCGGCCCCAAGGAGCATTCCCAGTGATACTGAAGTTAATTCGAAAGGAGATAGGAAGGAACAATGCCAAGCTGTCATGTTGAGAAGCGAAAAACAGTTGCTGCCAATAGGCGCGGCCGCGCCGGTAATACAAGGGGACACTGCGCGGGCGCGCAGCCCACCAGAAGAGGAATATGCAGAGCTTTCAAAGGAGGAAGGAAAGAAGTCTGAAATTGAAGAAAAAGAAAAAGAAAAGGAACAAACAACACCACCATTGATATATCCCCCAGTTCTATATCCACAGAGACTTCAGAAACAAAAGATAGATAAGCAATTCTCCAAGTTCCTCGAAATTTTCAAAAAGTTACAAATTAACATACCATTTGCGGAAGCTTTAGAGCAAATGCCGAGTTACGCTAAGTTCATGAAGGGAATCTTGCCTAGGAAGAAAAAGATAGAGGACTATGAAACAACGGCTTTGACTGAAGAATGTAGTGCGGTGCTCCAAAAGAAATTGCCACCAAAGTTGAAAGATCCTGGCAGCTTTACTATTCCTTGCACCATTGGTAACTTGTTATTTAATAAATGTTTGTGTGATTTGGGAGCAAGTATCAACCTTATGCCATTATCGATATACTCTCAGTTGGGTCTACCTGCACCGAAACCTACAAACATATCTCTTCAGCTAGTAGATAGGTCTGTTACGTACCCGAGAGGAATTGTGGAGGACATACTTGTTAAGGTTGATAAATTCATATTTCCAGCTGATTTCATCATATTAGATTACGAAGAAGACAAGGACATTCCGATCATACTTGGGAGACCATTCTTAGCAACCGGTAGAACTCTCATTGATGTGTAGAAGGGAGAATTGACTATGAGGGTTCAAGACCAAGAAGTGAAGTTCAATGTGTTTAAAGCTATGAAGTTTCCTACAGACGAAGAGGAGTGTTTCAAGATGGATATGGTGAAAAAAGACATGAATGATGAATTTTTGCAACTGATGATTAGGGATCCATTGGAGATGACCTTGTCGGGGGAGGAAGATTTAGATGATGTTGAGATTATTGATTATCTTCAGAGGTTGGATGCATTGCCTAGGGTACACCAATTCAAAATCCCGTTCGAACCATTGAAAAGCACGGAGCAACCCTTTGAGCGATTGAAGCCGTCTCTAGAAATACCCCTAACACTTGAGCTTAAACCACTTCCTAATCATCTCAGGTATGCTTATTTGGGTGAATCATCTACTTTGCCTGTTATCATTGCATCTGTACTTAACGAATTGTAGGAAAGTAAGTTGATACGAGTTCTCCGGGAGTACAAATCGGCAATTGGTTAGACCATAGCGGACATTAAAGGAATTAGCCCCTCACTTTGTATGCATAAGATCCTTTTGGAAGACAATGCCAAACCAATAATTGAGTAACAAAGGAGGCTGAACCCAATCATGAAAGACGTGGTGAAAAAGAAAATTTTGAAATAGCTTGATGCAGTTGTGGGAAACGAAAATAATGAACTGATACCGACAAGGACAGTGATCGGATGGAGGGTTTGTATGGATTACAGAAAACTGAACAAAGCAACTCGTAAGGATCACTTTCCTCTACCCTTCATCGATCAGATGTTAGATAGACTGGTTGGACACGAGTTTTATTGCTTGGTGGATGGTTATTCTGGCTATAATCAGATAGTGATTGCCCCCAAAGACCAGGAAAAGACTACCTTCACTTGTCCTTATGGTACCTTCACTTTTCAAAGGATGTCTTTTGGGTTATGTAATGCACCAACGACGTTCCAAAGATGTATGATGGCTATTTTCTCAGATATGGTCAAACGTAATATGGAGGTATTCATGGACGATTTTTCGGTGTTTGCTGATTCCTTTGATAATTGTCTGGAAAATCTGATCTTGGTTTTGAAAAGATGCGTGGAAACCAATTTAGTGCTCAATTGGGAAAAATGCCACTTTATGGTGCAAGAGGGGATCATTTTTGGGCACAAGGTATCATCAAAAAGGTTAGAGGTAGATCGAGCTAAACTGGAGACAATTGAAAATCTACCTCCCCCAACCACAGTTAAGGGCATTCGAAGCTTCTTGGGACATGCTGGGTTTTATAGGAGATTCATAAAGGATTTTTCTAAAATTTCTAAGCCTTTATGTAGTCTATTGGAGAAAGATGTTCCATTCAAGTTTGACGAGGAATGTTTGACGGCTTTTGAGGTGTTGAAGAAGAAATTGACCACAGCGCCCGTGATAGTAGCACCAGATTGGTCAATGTCGTTCGAGTTGATGTGTGATGCTAGTGATTATGCTATTGGGGCTGTTTTGGGTCAACGAAAGGAAAAGGTTTTTCATGTTATCTATTATGCTAGCAAAACATTGTCCGATGCCCAACTCAACTATACGACTACCGAGAAGGAGTTGCTAGCGGTAGTATATGCTTTTGATAAATTTTGTTCATACTTAATTGGAACAAAAGTGGTGGTGTTCACGGATCACTTAGCTATACGATATCTGATTTCAAAGAAAGATGCGAAGCCGAGGCTAATTAGATGTATTATTCTACTCTAGGAATTCGACTTGGAAATCCGGGATAGGAAGGGGACGGAAAATCAAGTGGCGGATCATCTATCGAGGTTGGAAAACGAGGAACAGGCAAAGCATGTGTCGACGCCGGGAAAATCACTTCTAATTCTAATTATTACCCTTTCCAATTTTAGCCTTTTTATTAGATGATTTTTTGGAAAAGGTCGGCACAAATGTCGACAGGGTTTTGAAAGATCGTTTTTTATGATGAGCCAATAGACCAGAGTCGCTAGTTGATATATTTGAAATGGATGTACCAACTCATCCGAGCTTCATTTTCGTAAATCGCTGGCTCATATGTGACTCCGAATTAATTGGCCTGCGAACCGAGATTCATAGAGTTTGGGGGCTTGCTTAAGCGAGGGGAAGGTGTTAGGCACCCCCCGACTTCCGTGAAACACGGTTACCGTAATCTCGATGCTTTTCCTATCCTTTAATTCTTAAAATGTGTGTGTGCGCGTGTGTGTGCCTATGTGAATGTTGTGGTGAGTTTGCATGAAAAAACCATTTGTTTTTTTATGGAAAGTCGTGTTTTAATTTTAGAATGCTTTAGAATGTCTTTCGGCCTATACCAGAAAGCTTTTTTGTGAGAAAGGTTTGATTTTAATTATCAAAAGCTGTGAGATTTTTGTTAGGTGTCGTTTTGGCAAAACAAGAGTCTTTTAAACCTTCGTCAAAATAGGAATCGGGACCTAGATGTTGCTTTTGTAAATAAAATGACGGGCAACTTCTAGGATCTCTTTAACCCTATGCACAAAGGTTTAATAAAACGTTATTTATTTTTATAAAAACCATTTTTTTTGTGGTGTTTGAAAACGATTTTTTTCTTTAGCCTTCTCGTTTAAATAGGAATCGACATTCATTAGCACTTCCAATTTTAAGCCTCGTGGTGCTAATAACCTAATTTGATTGATTTTATGGAAATCTTCATCATTTAGCTTTGAAATCAGTTTTTTTGTGTCGCAATTCAAATCAAAAATTAAAATGTGGGGGCTATTTATGGGCATGTGAGCCATCAAAATAACCCCAAACGCCCACAATCACATATTTCACTATTACGGGGCCTTAAACCCGATTTTCAACTTGATATCGTTTTAAGGCCCGACAATTACATATTTACAATAAAAGGTACATCGACCCTACTACATACATTCAAAAATGTCTATCATCGGATTTGGACCACGGGGTCGCGTTCCTAGGCTCACACCCAAAATTGCTACACACCTACAAAATGGATATTACAAAAATAAACAACACCGGGTTGCCTAACACACCACAATATCCTAAAATAGCAATCTAAATACACTATGCATAATACACTACCATACCGAGCTAAAAATCACCAAATGGATATCATCGGGCCATTAGGAAGAATTTTGTTCCGTTAGAACCCTCGCTAATAATCCTTAATCCATGTATCCTCAATAATATACAAGAAAAACTACATTTAATATAGCCCGAATGACAAAAGCTTAACAAAATGATATAACAAAAATGCTATAAAAAGGGTTTTTCACCTTGCAAATGACACCACGATGCGTATAAATTCGTATATTAAATAGAGTAGAAAGTGTATGTGATACAATCTAACGAAAAAAGGGATATAAATCCTCTCTTTTCTCTCCTTTCCCACTGCTGCTGGCTACTGTTTCTTCTTCTTTTTTCTTTTTCTTCCAACCTTCTGTATCCCAAATGAAGAACTGCATTGATAAAGGCTGCCAGAGGCAGCCGCAGATTGATCTGCGGCTTGGCCGCAGATTGATCTGCGGCTTGGCCGCAGATTGATCTGCGGCTAGCCTCGGTTCCCCCCCGCGCCGCGCTCGAGTTCCGTGTCGTCAGTCGTCCCATCATTGGCCGCAGATTGATCTGCGACTGGCTGGGCTGATTTTTTCGAACTGCACCTCGATTCTCGTGTCGTACTGTCAGTTTTTGCTGAAAGGCTTATATTTTGCAGTCCGAGAACCGCTGGGAAACGTGTCAGGTCATCCAGGAATGCTCGTTTTGAATGGCTGCGACATGACACAGGATTTGTATTTGGAGCTTGGTTTCTAGGGGCGCTGCCCCCCGACCCCTACTAGCTCACCGGCGAGCAGGTAAGTATAGTGGCCGTTGGTCGATTCCTGATATTCGCTCGTTGTCGTGTCGGCTTTGATCGCAAGTCATTGTGGTGGCTTTGAGTGTTCGTACTTATGTCCACCTTTAGTTCTCGTAGGCTGGGTTAATTGACGATTTTGCCCTCCTGTCAGGGTTAGTATACGAAGTGCAAAATTTGGGTGTCTACAGCTGCCCCTCTTTATTATGTTTATGAAATGTTAAATGAAATGAACATGATAAAGAAGTAGACATCTGATGCATGAATGACAGTGCATAAGAATGACAGGACATACATGACGCAGCACATATAGCTTATGATGCACCACAAGATGTAAGGCATACAAAACATTCGTAAAGGTGTCAATGCATCCTGCAATCATAAATTTATTGTGAGTATCGATCTCAACAGGACTCAATCGCTGATCGCATCGTTGTTGTCGGGTTCCGTCTCTGACAGGTCGTTGCTGTAATCGTTATCGCAGATGTCGTGCTCCGTCTCGTAATCGTCGTCGTCTTGGAATCGTCGTTGTCTCATAACTGTCGGTTCTCGTATCCGTTCGATCGTTTAGTAGATGTAGGGTCTGGTCTTCGATTGATCGTCTCGTCTGTATCGGTTCTCGTCTCCGATTGGTCGACTCGTCTGCATCGGTTCTCGTCTCTGATTGGTCGACTCGTCTGTATCGGTTCTCGTCTCCGATTGGTCGACTCGTCTGCACCGGGTCTCGTTTCCGGTTGATCGTCTCATTGGCACCGGGTCTCATTTTCGGTTTGATCGTCTCGTCGACACCGGGTCTCGTTTCCGGTTGATCGACTCGCCTGTATCAATTCTCGTCTCCGATTGGTTGATTTGTCTGTATCGGTTCTCGTCTCTGATTGGTCGACTTGTCTGCACTGGGTCTCGTTTCCAGTTGATCGTCTCGTTGGCACCGGGTCTCGTTTCCAGTTTTGATTGTCTCGTCGGCACCGGGTCTCATTTTCGGTTGATCGACTCGCCTGTATCGGTTCTCGTCTCCGATTGGTTGACTCGTCTGTATCGGCTCTCGTCTCCAATTGGTCGACTCGTTTGCACCGGGTCTCGTTTTCGGTTGATCGTCTCATTGGCACCGGGTCTCGTTTCTGGTTGATCGACTCGCCTGTATCGGGTCTCATTTCCGGTTGATCGTTTCGTAAATCACGTCGTTCCCATCGGGTCCCGCCCCGACAATTCGATTCGTCGTGTTCCACACCCGATTGGTTGAAATCTCGTATTTTATTTTCACATAACAAGTCACATGGGTTTGAAAAATTGATCAATTGCTCTATTATTAACTGTATGATGCATGCTTTTTATTCATGGATAGAGAATGACCCCTGCACAGTCTTTTTGACACTATTTTTCACAGATGTCGTCACCCGACGCTGTGGTACGTTTGGATCTCGGTCCTCGCACAGGGTTGGTTGGCAGGCTTTTCTGCTAGTTGGACAGTTTGTCGCCGGGCGACAGGGTTATTGCAGATGGTCTTCTGGGACATTCCTGGTCCTTATTATCCTTTCAGGTGCCGGCGGGCTTTGCGGAGGGTATTCTGAGCTATTGGGCCCCTGCCCGTCAGGTGTTCAGATTAGGGACAGTGGAGCTGACCCCTACTCTCGAGGAGTATGCCCGCTTTACCGGCTTGTCTTTGGATGGTCCTTGTGCCAGGGTCACAGCTGGTCCCACGCGCCGTCAGTTCTTGACTTTTACTGGGTTGCGGAGGACAGTTCTGTTATCGGTGATCACATCAGACCATCTAGTTCCCCTTCATTTCCTGATTGATCGATTCGGCTCACCCGACAGTTTTCATCTATTCTCTGGTGATTTTTCCGTATCTGAGGAGCGTTGGGGCGCTTTGAGAATAGATGTTTTGATGGTTCGTGTTATCTCAGTTTTGTATCTGCCAGCCGGATCCGATCTGTTGGATATGCAAGTTATTGCGGCTACTAGAGCCCTTCAGGAGGATCACACCATTATTCCCATGATACTAGCAGACACCTACATGTCAGCCTCATATTGTCAGTCTTTCCGAGGCAGAGTATTCAGAGGGAGCTCTGTTTTGTTGTATGTATAGTTTATGAGCCATCTCAGCCCCATCGGTCACTTCCGTCGCCATGGGTTTTGCTTCAGCCACGACATAGCCATGCAATTTTCGTTCCGTCCCGTGAGCTGTACTGATACAGCTTCCTGGATAAAATTCTTATCGGCTATTGAGGAGCCCTTTCATCTCTTGATCTACTCGGGTTATTGCTCCTTCATGAGTTTCTCGACTCATGTGCCCACCTTGGATTTCATCCCTATTTCTGGCTTGAGGGGCGTGACGACTTATCATCCCTTGGCGGTTATGGGACAGTTTGATCAGATACAGGATTTTCACCCTTTCACGGGCGCAGCCGACTACCGATTTCTCATATCACCCCAGACAGAGAGAGATCTACTGAGGGTATATGATCTTTTGTCTCACAGGATCTTTGCCGAGTATAGTGAGAGTTGCCCCCATTCAGACATCTGCTTATGTGCAATGGTTGCACGAAGACTCTGATATGGTTGGTTTGCGTCAGACTGGAGTATTTGATGACCCTCGAGTGATTTTCACAGATGATACCACCCCAGAGGTATTTATTCCTCTTGAGTCTGCAGAGATGATGTCTAGATATGATTTTGAAGGCTTCTCCACTCCCGCCCATATTCCTTATTCCATCTCAGCTGATTATGCCCCTAGTCGGGTTACTGAGGATAGCCGGATCCGACTGGCCTTGATTACTACTGAGGCTGAGAGGGACGTTGCTCTTGTTGAGAGAGATACTGCTATTCTGGCCAGAGATGCTGCCCTCACTGACAGAGACGCCATTGTATTACAGACTAGGGCAGTTATAGATGCTCACTCTGAGACTGTTAGCCGAGCCACTGCTTTATTGGATCGCATCGACATGATGGGGCAGCAGATTGCAGGGGATGCCGATGCTTCAGATCTATCCACCACCTTATCCATCCTGCTTCAGTTAGTTTCAAATTTGTAGATCATTTTATTTACTGCATAGACTATGTCAGTTTCATCGGTTATTGAAAGAGAAATCTTGTAACAAAATGACTTATATATATAGCCATGTATTTAAATTTAGTGATTTTCCCTTTTTTGTCGTATCGTTGCCTTTCATTGGATCCTCATTTTATCCAGCTAACCACGATTTTGATATTTCGCCTTTTTTCTCTTCTCAAGTCTTGATGGAGATTTGATAGATATTGCCGCACACCCTGTTGATTTCATCGGACTGAGTCTTAGATTTTGGCTAACTGTTTGGTTGGGTTAGGGTTATGTTATTTGAGATGAAGATGATTAGGTGGCTAGTTTCGGGAAGGTTTCGAGGGTATAGGAAGGTTTTTCTGGCTGTTGGGAATCGGTTTTGGTTAGAGAAAGTATTATTTTGTAAAGAAATGGACCGTGCCATGATGGCTGCCTACGTACTCCCACAAGTCGGGAGATCAGGTCCTACGTAGTTCGTTCTTCAAAGAAAGCGGTCCTAAGCGTAGAACCGCTTCACCGAGTCAGAATTGATGGGCTGTGGGAACACCTCACCGTCCATCTCATGCAATATGAGGGCTACTCCGGACAACATTTTCTTAATCACAAAAGGTCCTTCCCAGCTCGGGGCAAACTTCCCTTTGGCTTCGTCTTGACAAGGCATGACTCTCTTTAGCACTAGGTCATTTTCCTTGAACTTTTGAGGTCTTATCTTCTTGTCGTACGATCGAGAGATTCTTTGCTGATATAACTGACCGTGCAAAATAGCAGCCACCCTCCTTTCATCAATTAGGGCCAATTGGTCGTACCGACTTTGCATCCAATCCTCTTCGTTTATCTGAGCATCAATCAAGATTCTGAGGGACGCCATCTCAACCTCAACTGGCAGCACAACCTCCATTCTGTATACCAAAGCGTAAGGGGTTGCCCCTGTAGAAGTATGCACCGACGTTCTGTATGCCAGTAGGGTGAGAGGTAGCAGCTCCGGCCATCCCCGATGATTAGCAGACATTCTCGCCATGATCTTCTTGATATTTTTATTTGCAGCCTCCACTGCCCCATTCATCTTAGGACGGTAAATGACAGAATTGAGGTGTTTGATCTTAAACTGGTCACATAATTCCTTCATGAGGGCATTGTTCAAATTCTTGGCATTATCAGAGACTAAGACCTCAGGTTGCCCGTATTGACAAATGACATTATTCCTGATGAAACGGACGATGATCTCCTGAGTTACTTTGGGGAAAGAAGCTGCTTCTACCCATTTAGTGAAGTAATCGATCATGACGAAGATAAATCGGTGTCCGTTGCTTACTTTGGGCTCTACTGGTCCGATTATATTCATACCCCACATTGAGAATGGCCAAGGGGAGGTCATACAGTGCAGTTCATTGGGAGGCGCATGGATTACATTGTCGTGCGCCTGGCATTGATAACATCGTTTGACATGATCATCGCAGTCGGCTTTCAGTGTTAACCAGTAATGCCCCGTTGTCAAGATCTTTTTGTCCAGCATCGGTCCACTCATGTGTGGCCCACACACTCCACCATGTATTTCGTCCATAATCTTTTGGGCCTGCGTTTCATTTACACATTGCAACAATCCCAAACCGGCATCCCTCTTGTACAATGAATCCCCGCTTAGATAAAACCTCATTGCCATCTTTTGGATTCTCAACCTCTCCGCTCGGCTTGCCTGGTCGGGAATGGATCTATGCCTCAGATACTCCCTTATGTTGTGATACCAAGGCTGTTTTGGCAGAACCACCTCCTCCGATAATACTGCCACATGCTCCTCGTATGCCGGGGCATTCTGTACCGCTATTTCAATCTGTGGAACATCCCTGCTTTTGATTATGTGGATTAAGGAAGCCAGAGTTGCCAATGCATCGACAAAATCATCCCGTCCTTGGGGAATATGTCGGAAAGCGATATCTTCAAACTCTCGCATCAATTGGATAACACATCGGTGGTATAGAAGTAACCGGAGCTCCGTAGTGCTATACACCCCGATCGCCTGTCTGATTACCAGCTGTTGGTCGATTTCGCAATCGATAACACACACGTGCAAGTATACACGGCCCACAAGTAATATATGATAAGATAAGAGTCGAACCCACAGGGAATTGTGACAAATAATAACCAAGTACCAATCGTATATCAATTTGATCTAATTTAAACGAAGAAGGTTTGATTGTTTGTTGATTGGTTGAGTTCACAAGTTAAGTAATGAGTAAAATGCGGTAAAATATCAAGATAGAAAGGTCTAAGATTACAATTTCCCCTAACACGTCATTTGAATCTCCTAACTCTCTCTTTTCAGTCAATTATAGCATACGAATTGACAACCGAGAAATCAAAACTACATAAGGGCCTCTGTCGATGGTCAATCACGAATCTTCCTAAGCGGTGCATAGGTATATGTCTATCCTATACACTATCAAGAGACTAATTTCAGGAATGATTTATAGACACGTGTCACCAAATCTAATTAATCCTCCCTTCCATTACCAACTTTCACCTCGGAAGTCATTAAGACTAGATTCTCAATAGGTTGCATGCGGTAATTAGGTATATATCTATCCCAATTACTATCAAGATACCTATTATTGCAGATGATTAATAAGACACATGTCACTTAATCCAATTAATAACCCACAACAATCTATACTTTCGCATGTTATCATAACTAGGTCTTAACCTATAATCCGTTCGTCAAGTTCATATAGGTTCCCACGGTAATTACGGGCCAAGCAATTAATCTAGAAGCAAAGGTTATGACAATCAATTCACACATGCATAACTAAAATCAATAGAGAGAGAATTCAATTCAAATTAAGTGTTGGGTTCCATTGCAATCTTAGAATAGAAGGTTAGTTCATGATAGCTACAATAAACATCATTTTCAATTGATACATTGTCAAATTCGAATTACAAAGGAGATGGAAATCTAGAAATGAAACCACTTTTGAAGCTATTTAGCTGGTGTTCCTTTGGTTGCTGATGGTTTCTAGCTCTCCACCTTGGCCTTGCAATTCTTCTTGACTGAGTTCCTTGGCTTTTGGCTTGATTCGGCTTGATTTCCAGCCTTGAGCTCTGTTGGTTGAAGTATTTTGTAGCTTCCCTCTCTCTAGATATCTGATATGAGGCTTGGAAGAGATTATATATAGTCTTCATGAAGAAACCCTAGCAAAAATCGGACAAAATGGAGCTCAGATCGCACTATGGGCTGTGTCAGATCGCACTCAGCACGGCGGCGTGCGTCCGCACGCCCAGGCGTGCGCCCGGGCGCCCGCGCCTGCATGTCGCCCAACTGCCGAGGCCCCGCGCCCAGCTTGCTGCACGCCAACGCCGAGTCCGCCCGCGCGCGCCCGCACGCCCAGGCGTGCGCCCGCACGCCCAGGCGTGCGCCCGCACGCCCGCGCCTGCAGGCAGCCCAACTGCCGAGGGCCAACGCCGAGTCCGCGCGCGCGCGCCCGCACGCCTGCGCCGGCATGCCGCCCAACTGCCGAGTGCCACCGCCGAGTCCGCCCGCGCGCGCCCGCGCCCGCATGCCGCCCAGCTGCTGAGGCCCCGCGCCCACCTTGCCGCACGCCGCGCCCAGCGCCTGTCGAGTGCCGCCTGCACGCCCGCATGCCTAGGCGTGCGCCCGCACGCCCACGCCTGCATGCCGCACGCCGCGCCCAGCGCCTGTCGAGTGCCAACACCGAGTCCGCCCGCGCGCGCCCGCACGCCGCGCCCAGCGCCTGATGCCAACGCCGTACGACACGCCGCCCGACGCCGTGCACGCAATCCAACGTCGTGCACGCCCAACTTTCACATGTCATCAAATTAAACCCCGAGCATCGCCAAACATAAATTTTCACCGTGTTATCATTCGGGTCCGCCCGCGCGCGCCCGCGCCTGCATGCCGCCCAGCTGCTGAGGCCCCGCGCCCAACTTGCCGCACGCCGCGCCCAGCGCCTGTCGAGTGCCGCCCGCGCGCCCGCACGCCTAGGCGTGCGCCAGCACGCCCACGCCTGCATGCCGCACGCCGCGCCCAGCGCCTGTCGAGTGCCAACACCGAGTCCGCCAGCGCGCGCCCGCGCGCCGCGCCCAGCGCCTGATGCCAACGCCGTACGACACGCCGCCCGACGCCGTGCACGCTTTCCGACGCCGTGCACGCCCAACTACCAAATGCTATCAAATTAAGCACCGAGCGTCGCCAAGCACATATTTCCATCATACTACCATTCGGGCACAGACGTCCAGGCACGGACATTGAGTCAATACAAACAACGATCCGAGCGGTCTTTATTTCAATTCCTACAAACATAATAAAAATGCATCAAAGCAACATAAAACATGTAAAAATAACTAAAACTAATTTATGTAGAAATAAGATAAAAATACATAAAAACCATATAAAATACCTAAAGACTTGCAAATTATCAAGGCCAAAAGTACCCAAATTGTGTGTATAAAACACACTCATCACCAGCTCTGAATCCCCGAACACCGCTAATCTCTTCACTCCTATATCGCGGGCAAAATGGAGTCCCAATATACATCCCTCATACTCAGTTGTGTTATTCGAATTACTGAACTGCAATTTAGTGGCCACGGGGTATTGCTCTCCGGTGATAGAGACCAGGACTGCTCCGGCTCCTGCCCCTTCAGCATTCATGGCACCATCAAAATACAACTTCCAGAACTGCCCCTCGTCATCACATCTTGTGTGTAAGACCCATAATACATCTTCGCCCGGCAAAGGAGTTTCTAAAGGCTCCATCCCCTCTGCTGGCATTTCTGACAACTGATCTGCAATTCCCTGCCCTTTCATGGCTTTCTGAGTTACGTATACGATGTCGAACTGTTGTAAGATTAACTGCCACCTTGACAATCGACAGTTCAGCATGGGCCTTTCAAAGATATACTTCAGGGGATCCATTCCCGATATCAGGTACGTAGTGTGCCCATGGAGATAGTGTTGTAATCTCACTACAGCCCACGCCAAAGCACAACAGGTCCTTTTGATGGGGGTGTAATTCTGTTCACATCGGCTAAATCTCTTGCTGAGATAATAGATAGCCTGCTCTTTGCCTGATTCATTCTTCTGTCCCAGCATACATCCCATCGCAATGACATTGACCGATATATACATAAACAGAGGGATCCCATCCTTCGGGGGTACCAGCACCGGTGCCTCTGTCAGCTGCTTCTTAATGGTCTGATGGACAATCCGATCATGTCCTCATGAGACCAGGCAAAAACATCCTCATACTGGCTTAGCAACTCGGTTATTTCTGTTTTCTGGCCAGGGGTCAGATCTGTCCCTATCTTGAGCTCTTTGGGTTTTGTCAGGGGTTCCGATATTTATGGTGATGGTTTGGTCTAAGTTGGGTTTGGGTTTGTCTTCGATCCATCCTTTGATCTTGTCAGGCGTGTCGTCATTATCTGTCTCATCCTGCTCAATGTCCATTAAATTGAAATTCAGCTCAATATCAAAATCATAGTCACCTTTCAAATTTGAAACATCGTTTGTTAGGCAAGAAATATTCAAATTAGTACACCTGACATGAAACAAAAATATTTGTCATATATATAAGTCATTTTCCCACAATGATCATCTTTAAAATAACATGACAAAATAACATAACTATGCAAAATTCAAAATAAGGGACAAAAACTGGTATCTATTCATCCCCCACCATCCGGGGTATACCACCCTGATGCCATATTTTACCCTCGTTTGGATATTACTGGCTCCATCGTCCAGTTGTCGGTGGTCAGATCGGCCGGAATGCGACAGATGAAAGGCGGCTTCGCATCGGAAACTTCTTTGATGACTACAGCCACATCGCATTGGTCCTTCTTCATAACCTCTTTAGGAATAGTCAGCCCCGCCCAATTGATGACAGGCACACTCTGTTGGGCTCCTGATGGCGTGGCAACATCCTTCCCTTTTCCACTGCTTCCTGACTGTCCAGGGATATAACACTTGGTTTCAAACTGTTGCATGACCTCTTGCAGGAAACTCTCCTTTTTGGCCGACTCATCATTCGCAGAGGTCAATTTTTCACCTCTTGTCTCAGACACAGGCTTGCCAGTACCTTGTTCATTGTTGACTTTCGGCATCAGACTTCCGGCCAGTCGAGTTGGGGTCTCTCCTTGAGGGTGTTTCTGTTCTACGCCTCCATAATACCCCAACCCTGCCTTGCCTATCTGATTGGGCAGTTGAATAGGCTCAGTAATTCCTTGACTGTTCTTTCCCAACCCTCGCCCAGGTCGAAACTTCATCTTCATCATTTCTCTAGCAACAAAGGTAAGTTCAGGAGAGACCTTAGGTTTTACGGCTGGAGCCCCCAGACATCTGTAGTGGGGAGTACTGATTTCTAGTGCCTGAAAAATGGCAGGTACCACCGATTCATCCAAATTAATCACCGGCAGACCGTTCCTGGAAGGAGAAGGGCCATCACGCTCCGCAGAGACCGTCACCAGATTCCTGTCGATGATAAACTTAATTTGCTGGTGTAGCATAGAGGGAACTGCCCCGACCATGTGTATCCATGGCCTTCCCAATAACATGTTATAACTTGCCGCGATATCCAGGACTTGGAATGAAATATCGAAAGTACAAGGCCCTAACTCCACAGGCAATTCTATCTCCCCTATCGTATCCTTCCGGGATCCGTCAAAGGCTCGTACCACCACATAACTGGCCCGCAGGCACTTAGGATTGACGTTCAATTTTTGCAATGTACTGAATGGACAGATATTCAAAGCTGATCCCCCATCAATTAGCACCCCATTCATAACATATCCTGATGAGATTACTGCAATATGCAGCGGTTTCCGGTGCCCCCTTCCCTCTTTGGGGATGTCATCATCTGTGAACGATATTACATTGTTCTCTAACAGATGGTCCACTAGATGGCCGAAACCTTCTTTGCTAATCACCTTGGGAATGTGTGCCTCTTCCAGGACTTTGGCCAGAATTCTGCAGTGATCGTCGGATGATAATACCAAATCCATGATCGATGTCAGAGTCGATTCCTCGCTCAATACCTTGACCCCCCTTGCTTCTGGATGATTCATCTTCCTTAAGAATTCCACAGCTTTCTCCTCAGATATCTTTTCGTTCTTCTTCCCTTTGCTCTCAAGGACTCGTCCTGGAAGATATAAAGGATTCCTCTTTGATGTTACAGAAGCACAACTGGCCGCCTCCTCTGATACTCCCCCGTAATTCCACAGTACTGTTTTCAGGCTGCTAATGGGGATTTGTGGTCTTGTTGCAATGGTGAGAAGTTTCAGAGCCGTTAACCTGATAGGTGCCTCCGTGATACCCCTGCTCAGACCCGCCAACCTAATCGGTGTCCCGCGTATATTCTCCTAATCACTTGTCATGCAAATTATCTCATCGATTCTCTTTATATAATTCAGCCTTGGTGGTCCTCCGGCTTCGCTGGCTTCCACCACATTGACCCCTTCCCCATCATGCTTAGGCAGGGGATTGACTTTAACATTTGGTGACTCTGGCTGTTCCACCATGATCTCCCCGCTATCGATCATATTCTGAATCTTGTGCTTCAGCGCCCAGCATTCTTGAGTATCATGACCAGGGGAACCCGAATGGTATGCACACTTCTTACTCGGGTCAAATCTTCTCCCTTTCGAGTCAATTGGGGGTGCCAAATCGACTATCCTTCTCTGTGCTATTAATACTACCAAAATCTGTTCAAGAGGATCCCCAAGCAGGGTGAATACCCGATCTCTGGTGGTCTCAAATTTCCTTCGTCCGTCCATCCTTTGATTATCGAAATTAGGTTGTCGGGGTGGCACAATTCTCTGTATTTGCATTGGAGGGCTATTCTCCACCTTCCTAGATGATCCCTGCAGGATGAGGGAAACATCTTCCTCCTTTCTCTTTTGGGTCCTGCGAGAAGCACTGCCATAGTTTCCACTCTGGATTTTCTCCGCAACTGTTTCTAGAGCTGTGAAGTCCCGGATCTTGCCAGACTTTAACCCCATGTCAACCATTTCTCCATGCTTTATCATTTCGGCAAAAGATCTTTCAATCCCTGCTATCACTCGCTCATAATAGGGTGCGTCTTGAATATCCACAAAGGTCATTACCATCTCCGCCTCGCTCATTGGGGGATTCACCTGTGCGGCCATACCCCTCCACCGCTATGCATAGTCCCTAAAAGATTCTTTTGGTTGCTTCTTGACCTTTGTCATCTGATATCTGTCAGGGGCCATCTGTGCCTGGAAGTTATATTGTGTCAAGAAAGTATGGGCCAACTCCTCCCAGTTGTGGATCCGAGCATTATCAAGGCTGGCATACCAAGTTCTTGCTTCTCCCGTTAGGCTCTTTTGGAATAACTGCATCCTCAGTCCTTCGTCCTCTGTATAAGACCCAAGTTCCCCAATGTATATCTTCAGGTGTGTATAAGGGTCTCCCTTCCCATTATATTTCTCAAATTCGGGGATCTTGAACTTCTCCGGATACCTGGTTCCTGGAAAGACACAGAGATCTGAATAATTTACCCTACCCAAGGAACCTATGCCTTTCAGAGACTGGATAGTCTCCTCCATCTGCTTCATTTTCTTTCGAAGATCATCAGTGTCTCCCTCCTCTAGAATAGTGATTACTGTCCTGTTAGGTGTAGGAATGGCTTTGGGGATGGCTGGCTCGCCCTTAGGCTGGGGTTGATCATCCTTAGGCGGATCCTTGTTTGGCGGATCTTGTCTCAGTAGCAACTGCTCTTTCAACATCGTGGCCATTTCCAACATCTGTTTTTTAAAATCATCGAATTACTCCCGAGATATGGAACCAGGATTAGGAGGTGGAAGATCAGCCATTTTCGATGTAGAGTCCTGGGCCTTCTTAGATTACAAACGCGTTTGAGGAGCAATCCTACAAGAGAAAACGGTTTGAAGTTTAATCTCGGGAAATGAAAGATGTGGATGCATGCTAACGCTGTAACTTTTGTGTTTTTGGGTTTTTTAATCTTTCCCTGCAAAACGAAATGTTAGCAGTCCCTTATTGCAATAATAAATGCTAGACACGAATTATTATGCTTTCCCAGCTATTCCCTGCAAAACATAGAGGTTAGTACTTTCTTTTGATAAAAAGGGGAGGTATATATAAAAATATTGAATGGGACTATGACATTTATACGCGTAAACGTAAAAAAGGCATGAGGAGACTTTCCCTGCGTTGGGTTAATCTGAGGCTGACCTACCCTAAGGTTACTCTCGTGGCTTTTCGGCATGAAGGTCCCCAAATCTTCGCAATCTACTCGTTTGAATCCTTTCGATTGGAGCGGATCTGGGTGGTGCGTTTCCTGAGCCATCTCCAGGGAGCAACCCCTTCGAGTTCAGTAATAAGCAATCGACAGGTTTGCCTCAAGAGGAGGTACACTCTCAACATACATTCACATTCATCGTCCTCGCCGTATGCAAATGATTACTTTAAAGTAAAGCAAATCCATTCAATCATTCATTCATTTGGACAAAAACACACATTCACACAACAACAAGAAAAACAGGTCAAAATATCGCACGTACATACACATTCATAAATTTTTAAAGGATAGGACAACATCAAGATTTGAACGCGGCTTAAGCCCTCTAATGTCCCCAGCAGAGTCGCCAGCTGTCGACGCCGGGAAAATCGCTTCTAATGCTAATTATTACTCTTTCCAATTTTAGCCTTTTTATTAGATGATTTTTTGGAAAAGGTCAGCATAAATGTCGACGGGGTTTTGAAAGATCGTTTTTTATGATGAGCCAATTGACCAGAGTAGCCAGTTGGTATATTTGAAATGGATGTACCAACTCATCCGAGCTTCGTTTTCGTAAATCGCTGGCTCATATGTGACTCCGAATTAATTGGCCGGCGAACCGAGATTCATAGAGTTCGGGGGCTTGCTTAAGCGAGGGGAAGGTGTTAGGCACCCCCCGACATCCGTGAAACACGGTTACCGCAATCGCGATGCTTTTCCTATCCTTTAATTCTTAAAATGTATGTGTGCGCGTGTGTGCCTATGTGAATGTTGTGGTGAGTTTGCATGAAAAAACCATTTGGTTTTTTATGGAAAGTCGTGTTTTAATTTGAGAATACTTTAGAATGTCTTTCGGCCTATACGAGAAAGCTTTTTTGTGAGAAATGTTTGATTTTAATTATCAAAAGCTGTGAGATTTTCGTTAGGTGTCGTTTTGGCAAAACAAGAGTTTTTTAAACCTTCATCAAAATAGGAATCGGGACCTATACGTTGCTTTCGTAAATAAAATGACGGGCAACTTTTAGGATCTCTTTAACCCTATGCACAAAGGTTTAATAAAACGTTATTTATTTTTATAAAAACCATTTTTTTTTGTGATGTTTGAAAACGATTTTTTTCTTTAGCCTTCTCATTTAAATAGGAATCGACATTTATTAGCACTTCCAATTTTAAGCCTCGTGGTGCTAATAACCTAATTTGATTGATTTTATGGAAATCTTCATCATTTAGCTTTGAAATCAGTTTTTTTGTGTCGCAATTCAAATCAAAAATTAAAATGCGTGGGGGCTATTCATGGGCATGTGAGCCATCAAAATAACCCCAAACGCCCACAATCACATATTTCACTATTACGGGGCCTTAAACCCGATTTTCAACTTGATATCGGTTTAAGGCCCAACAATTACATATTTACAATAAAAGGTACATCGACCCTACTACATACATCCAAAAATGTCCATCATCGGATTTGGACCACTGGGTCGCATTCCTAGGCTCACACCTAAAATTACTACACACCCACAAAATGGATATTACAAAAATAAACAACACCGGGTTGCCTAACACACCACAATATCCTAAAATAGCAATCTAAATATACTACGCATAATACATTACCATAACGAGCTAAAAATCACCAAATGGATATCATTGGACCATTAGGAAGAATTTTGTTCCGTTAGAACCCTCGCTAATAATCCTTAATCCATTTATCCTTAATAATATACAAGAAAAACTACATTTAATATAGCCCGAATGACAAAAGCTTAACAAAATGATATAACAAAAATACTATAAAAAGGGCTTTTCACCTTGCAAATGACACCACGATGCGTATAAATTCGTATATTAAATAGAGTAGAAAGTGTATGTGATGCAATCTAACAAAAAAAGGGGTATAAATCCTCTCTTTTCTCTCTTTTCTCTCCTTTCCCGCTACTGTTGGTTGCTGTTTCTTCTTCTTTTTTCTTTTTCTTCCAACCTTCTGTATCCCAAATGAAGAACTGCATTGATAAAGGCTGCCAGAGGCAGCCGCAGATTGATCCACGGCTTGGCCGCAGATTGATCTGTGGCTAGCCTCGGTTCCCCCCGTGCCGCGCTCGATTCCCCCGCGCCGCGCTCGAGTTCCGTGTCGTTAGTCGTCCCATCATTGGCCGCAGATTGATCTGCGGCTGGCTGGGCTGATTTTCTCGATTTTTGTACCTCACCTCGATTCTTGTGTCGTACTGTCAGTTTTCGCTGAAAGGCTTGTATTTTGTAGTCCGGGAACCGCTGGAAAACGTGCCAGGTCATCCAGGAATGCTCGTTTTGAATGGCTGCGACATGACACAGGATTTGTATTTGGAGCTTGGTTTCCAGGGGCGCTGCCCCCCGACCCCTACTAGCTCAGCGGCGAGCAGGTAAGCATAGTGGTCGTTGGTCGATTCCTGATATTCGCTCATTGTCGTGTCGACTTTGATCGCAAGTCGTTTTGGTGGCTTTGAGTGTTCGTACTTATGTCCACCTTTAGTTCTCGTAGGCTGGGTTAATTGATGATTTTGCCCTCCTGCCAGGGTTAGTATACGAAGCGCAAAATTTGGGTGTCTACAGCATGATAAAACAGTGATCAATGAATACTTCTCGGATGAGCGATTGTTGGTGATAAGCTCAGAGATTCCATGGTATACAGATTTTGTCAATTATTTAGTGAGCAATGTCTATCCCCCAGATTTGACAAATTAGCTGAAAAAGAAATTCTTACATGATGTTAAGAGGTACATATGGGATGAGCCGTTTTTATTCAAACAGTGCGCAGATCAGATTATACGACGATGGATTCCTCAATGCGAAACAGATAGCATCTTACATCACTGTCATGACTCGTTGTATGGAGGACATTATGGAGGTGAGAAGACAGCGACCAAGGTGTTACAAGAAAGATTTTACTGGCCAACATTGTTCAAAGATGCCCATCAATTCGTACAAAGATGTGATAGATGCCAAAGGATAGGTAACATATCAAAACAAAATGAGATGCCCTTAAACATGATTTTAGAAGTTGAAATTTTTGATGTTTGGGGTATAGATTTCATGGGTCCTTTCCCAAAATCCTTTAACAATGAATACATTCTACTGGCAGTGGATTACGTGTCGAAGTGGGTAGAAGCAGTTGCTTTACCAACAAATGATGCCAAGGTGGTATTGAAATTTCTCCAGAAAAACATCTTCACAAGATTTGGCACATCGAGGGCAATCATTAGTGACCAAGGGAACCACTTTTGCAACAAATCTTTCACAGCTCTCTTGGCCAAATATGGAGTAAAGTATAGAATTGCAACTGCATATCATCCCCAAACAAGTGGCCAGGTAGAAGTTTCGAACAGAGAGGTGAAATGGATTCTTGAGAAGGTGGTGAATCCAAATCGGAGGGATTGGTCATTAAAGCTAGATGACGCTCTTTGGGCTTACAGGACTGTGTTTAAAACTCCGATTGGGATGTCACCATACCAGCTTGTGTACGGTAAAGCATGTCATCTCCTAGTTAAACTTGAGCATAAAGCGTATTGGGCTATCTGGAAATTGAATTTTGATCTACAAGCTGCAGGCAAAAAGAGACTGTTACAGGTTAATGAACTGGATGAATTCCGCTTGCAAGCCTATGAGAATGCCAGAATCTACAAAGAGAAAACTAAAAAATGGCACGATCAAAAGATCATACAAAGGAAGTTTGAACTAGGGCAAGCAGTGCTGCTATACAATTCAAGGCTGAGATTGTTTCCTGGGAAGCTAAAGTCAAGATGGTCAGGCCCATTCATTATACAACAAGTCTTCCCACATGGTGCAGTAGAGATAACAAGAACTAATTCGGATGAGCCATTCAAATTCAACGGATAGCGCTTAAAGCATTATTGGGGTGGTGATTACGATCGCCAGAAATCCTCAGTTATCCTCTCCAATCCGGAATGAAACAGGAAGTAGTCAGGCTGAAAGACCTAAAATCAAGTGCTCAATGGGAGGCAACCCATTTATTTATCTATTTTGTGTTTTTCTTTTTAGGAGCTAGAGTAGTTAATTTATTATCTTCGGAGTATAAGATGTGAATGTTGACTTATGCAGGTTGCATCTTGTCAAATTAGTGATCATGCAGCCAGGAGGAACCAGACGAAACATAGCAAGATGCAGGGCAGCGCGGCCGCGCAGGAATTACAAGGCAGGCTAGCGTGGGCGCGCAGTCTGCCAGAAGAAAATTTTGGCTCTCTGTCACACCAGCGCGGGCGCGCCGTTTTGAACTACCAAACTGCGCGGGCTCCCAATCCAAACCAAATTCAAATTTCTTCTCCCACTCTCCTATTCCTAATCCAAACCAAACTTCTTCTTTTCAACTCTAATCAAACCCTAATCTCATAACCCTTTTCTGTCATCTTTCCAAACATACATATTATCTACTCACATTCAAACCCTAACTTCTCCCCACAATCTCTGATAGTTATCTCCATAACCTCAACTCTCTACCACGTTTCGCACGTTCCAACGCTATAGTTCCGAAGAAGTAGTGCACAGTTAGGATTTCTCTGATCATGTTCCAAGTTCTGGTAATCTCTGTTCAACTGCTTATGCTACATTAGGCTAATTATATATTGCAGTATATTGCAGATTGTTAGCACTTGGAATTACTGTATTGGGTTACATTATTAGCGTTCTGTGATAGTTGCTGAGTTGCTATCTTGTGAAATATATTTGAATGGCATCTAAGAGAGGGCGTGTGGTTTCTTCATCGAGTAGTAGTGATGAGGAAATTGAGGCTAGGGATGTGGTGGACATGCATAGGTTTATGAATCTTTCTGCTCAACATAACTATTTGGATGTCTGGCTTGGAAAGAATTTTGTTGTGGAAAGAGGATTGAAGTCGAGTGATGAAGATGGTATGATAAAGAGACAGATTATAGAGCATGGCTGGGCACTTTTTGTTGATTCTCCTATGCCGGCACCGATGGCAATTGTGCGTGAATTTTATGCCAATGCCCGTGAAACACAGAATGGCATATCTTATGTGCGGGGCATGGAAGTGAGATATGATAAGAAGGCTATCAATAATTTGTATCGACTGCCAACACTCCCTAAAGATGGTTCCGACTGGTTGGCCTACAAGAGTTCGGATGTTGATTTGAATATGATTGTTTCCATGATGTGTGAGCCTGATACACAATGGACGACAAAGTTCGGAACTACCCAGAAACTCCACTTCCCACACCCTGCCCTAAATCGTTATGCCAAGGCGTGGTATGGCTTCATATGTGCGAGTATGCTTCCTACGAGGCACCAAAATGATGTAACAAAAGAGAGGGCCATACTGCTATTTGGGATTCTCAAGGGTAAATTATTTGATGTGGGAGCCCTCATTTACTCATCCATGCTGCGATCTATGCGAGGGAGTACCTCTGGAGGAATCTTACATGCCTCGATTGTTAGTCGTCTTTGTCTAGTGACTGGGGTTACATGGGAGAACGAGACTCTGTTGCTACCAATGAAGGATATAGATCATAATCACATCAAGCGGTATGTAGTATGGGATGGTGGCGAGTCTCATCCTAGAGGTCTTGGATTTCTTTTGGGGGATGAGGAGGAAGCAGAAGAGGAAGCGGAGGCTTCAGTACCAGCGACAACCATGATGTATGCCTATCAGGAGCGGGATATGCGTCGTCTTCAGCGGAGGATGGATGCTTTACATGCTGATTTTCAAACTTATTCTACTTCCTTTTCTAGAGCATTGACGCAGGCTTTTGGTCAGTTGGGTGTGCAGATTCAGTTTCCCATCTTTGGTTCTACCAGTTCTTACCCTCCACCTGATATTCCTCCTGAGCCTAGTGCGGGAGATGATGATGCTGCTACTTAGGGGAGTTTCTTTCTTTCCCCTTGTGCTTTAATTTTACAATGAGGGCATTGCCTATCATAAGTTTGGGGGGGTTTAGTTTTATGTGTTAGTTATGCTTTGTTTAGTTGTGCATATGATTTAGTATGTGTTTGGATTTAGTGAGTTTTGCATGAATCCAATTGTTGAGTAATTGCTTTTGACCAGGCCAATGATGAAGTTGTTGTGTTTATTTGTTAGCTTCAACAGCATTGATAGTTAATATGTAGACATTGTTCTGATCATAAGGATAATTTTTCTTGTCTGAAACTTAAGTCACCGGTTAGCACCTAATTGGATTGTTTTGCTCAGCTTTAGTTCAAGGGTTACATAATCATGTTTCTAATTTGGGATATTCTTGGAACTATAAGGAGAAAACAGTGACTTGGCAATGAAGGTGAGAATTGAGTAAAAACTTAAGTTTGGGGGTATCTATGCGGTAATTTAGGCTAAAAAAATGATGATGAATAAATGCTTTAAATAGTTGGACTCGGTGGCCTTTGTCATTCGGGTAATTAGATCCTTAGGGGTGTCTCAACATCTAGTGCCCTAAAACTGTCTGGTTTGGGAGTCATTGGTTGAAAACTCGCTACATGGGTGACTCTGAAAAGCCTAATAGAGTCTGGCATTGCACTATAAAGCATAAACACGAGATGGAACGTAAAACGCACTCGTGGTAGTATTAGAGTAGAAATAAACCTCATTTTGCCTTTATACTTAGTATTTGCTCGATTTTAACTAGATTTGTCATTGTTACTGAAATTGAATGAAAATTGATATATTCTTGTTAGAAATATGTTTATGTAGCTAAATTTAAATTGTAGTTGGGTTTAATGATTACGGAACACACACACACAATTTGGGTGATGACAGGTGTGGATTTATCTGATTGGTTGGGATCAATATTTTATATTGCTTTGTTTTGCTGTTGAGTCCCTTTGATTATATTTCTGAGGCTTGGAGTGATTTGCTACCTACTTGTTGGTTGGATTCATAGGATTGTTAGTTTAAGTTTGCATTCGTTGTGTTATGTTCTTTTGCATTGTGTTGCACTGCTTGGGGATAAGCAATAGTTCAAGTTTGGGGGTATTTGATGAGTAGGTTTTGTACCTACGAATTGGATACCAATTGACTGTATTATTGTTGAAATCCTTGAGTTCTAGTAACTTTTCATGTGTTTTATGTGTTTTTGTAGGTATTTTGCATTTGAACCGAAGTTGATGGAAATTGGAGTACTGAAGAAGCCAAAGTCTGGAGTGCTGCTGAAGAGCTGCGCGGCCGCGCTGTTAATATGAAGGAGAGCTGCGCGCGCGCTGGTTGCCAGATTTGGGGCTCAGCTGAAGGACTGCATGGGCGCGCCGGACTTGTGCAGGAACCTAGCGCAGCCGCGCTAGGTCGACAGTTGACCAAGAGCTGAAGTTTGACTTTTTAAGTTTTGAATTGGAATTTGATTTGTAATCAAACTTATCTCTTCTATGTGATGTTAGACGATTAGTAAGTACTATAAATATCTAGTTTTAAGGAGTTTTTATTTATCTACGAATTAAGAGACTTATTCTTGATTTGTAATCAATTAGAGACTTGAAGCAAGTTGGATAGCACATTGAAATCATTGTAGGAGCTAAGGAGAGATTGGAGGCTACTTTCAGAGTTTTTATTTCTCTTCTCTATCTCTTAGTTTGTAATTTTGAATGTTATTTAATGTGTGGATTATGAATTTTAGTTTAGCTATGAACTAATTTCCTTTTAAGATTGCAATGGATCTTATTGTGTAGTTTTTATCAATATGCTTTCGGGTTAATTATTGTTATTTATTTTCAGATTGTCTATTATGATTTGAGTTTAATTGTTTGATTACCTGGCCAGTAATTACCGTGATAACCTATATGAAGTTGAGAGATGGATTATAGGTTTAGATCTGGTCATAATAGCATGTGATTATGTTTTCTACTTACGTTTAGGACTCATAATTTGTGTTTAGGATAGAGAAATACCTATACACCGCATATAATCTGATAAGGAACCTGAGCTTCAAATCCTTTTTAATTGTAATTCACATAGAGATATAGTGAATTAGTTATTTAGGGTGTTCAACTTAATTCTAACCTTTGTAGATTTGGGTTGATTTGTCTAGGATACACTGAGAAGTGGTTTTAGATAGTGATGAGTTCCTGATTAACGATCTGAAGTATTTTTCATAATTTAACAGGAAGTATATGGATTTAAATGAAGCAATAAGTGAAATTGTAATCTTAAGTTTCCAATAATATCTGTTTTCGTAATTTATTTAATTTGTTTAATTAGAATTTTCACACCAATACACAATTGACCTTTTGTTTACTTTAATTGAGTTAGTTTAGAATTGATTTTTATTATTATAAATTGCATAATTTTCTCTATGGGTTCGACACTCTCTTGTCATTATATTACTTGTGGACTGCGTATACTTGCGTATTTTTGCTAGTATAGATTTAGGCAAACAGGATGCAAATTATCAAGGCATAAAAGAGTGCTCACATGTCCTTGTAAATGAATTCATTAATGAGCTCAGTCCAGAGCCACCGAATGAGTATGTTACTCAAGGGGACATGTCTCTAGCGGGATTAGCCATAACAAGTGTTGAAGTTGAAAAGTTCTATAATAAAGATACAAAAGGAGCAACCGTATCCCAAGTGTTTGATAAAATTCCAGTGAGAAATTTGGATAAGAATGCACCCAGATTTGAGAAAAATGACAATGGTGTTTTCCTACCATTACATATCTTGGCTGGTATGGATTCATTTGAACAAATAAACATCTCACAAATCAGCCACGAAATGGAGATTGAAGGTTTATATGTCGAAAATTAACTCATTGATAAATATCATGGATACATTACTGAGCCTAACCCCGAACCACCCGATGATTATGGTCAGATTATCCATGTTGGAACAACAAGACCCAAATTGAGTCCAGAAAATGTGACACCTATTTGTATATGACGCGAGCATGCAATCAAATTACACAAATAAAGCGGAAGCGCGATAAAATCAAATTTTAAAATTTTATACAAACCATCACCATGATCTTTCCTTGTGCTCAATTATCAATTAAACGAAAGAGATAGAGAATCAGAATCATACCCTTGTAGAATCGTGCTTTCTCAGGTACAAGTTCAACTCTAAATACTTCGTGTTCTCCTTGAACTCACCTGTTAGATTCCTTCATTTGATCAACGTTAGCCACCCAAGTGTTTGGCCTCTAGAGGTGATCCACCAAGGAATAATATGTATTCAAGAAGATGGGTGTTGGCAAAACCCTAGGTTCTATCTCTATAAAAATTCTAAGTACTCTCCCAAATCTTATGGAAGCGTATGTGTGTAACCCTAATCCATAATAAGACTCCTCTTATTTATAGATATAGGCAACCCTCCTAAAATATTTAGGAATATGGTTTTATTTAATTAAACTCTTTTAATTAATTAAACTCCTAATCCAATTAGGAATTTATGAGAGTACTTTTATTAATTAATTCTCAAACCCTTTTAGGAATTAAATAATGATAATAGTAATGATAATAATGAGACTCCTCTTATTAATTTACATTTAATATTTTTAAAATATTAAATAATAAATATTAAGCTATTTAATTTATTCTATCACCATAGATTAAATTAAATATACTTAACTTATTATTACAATTATGTCATTTACTTCTTAAATAAATATTTTTCTTTTACAGTGTGACCCTTTAGGTTCTTCATATTAAACCGGTTGTGAATAAATCAATTAGAACAATTCTAATCTTATTTAAATAAATAAATTAAACTATTTAAGTCATTTAAGTAAATAATATTTATTCTACAATAAGGGTAAACCCCCTTAGCGATCAACGACTTTCTAGATAATATAGATTTCAACATTAATTACAAAAAAACTTTTTAGTGAATAGTTACCGTACAATTCAATCCTTCTACTAAACAATGTCCCAATTAAATATAAGATATAAAATTACTGTCAAGTCTAATTTTATTTAATTATATGTATTTCGATTCTCAAATGCACAACTCTAAATAATGTAAATTAGAAACTACTTTCTAATTTCATTCTGCCTTAGCCAAGGACTACTGAGTTGTTATTTATCGAATCACATAGGACATTCTCTCCTTTTACTAGAAGCGGTAGATTCTTTGTTGATCATGCATCTATCTCCATGTAAAACTTATTATACTCAAGCATACCCTTTGATATACCCTAAGGGTCTTAAGAAACATGTCAAAGTCTAACTCATCATATACAAGATACTATGATGATCTCAAGTCTAAGGATCACTTGTACTACTATCACTAAAGGAATTCCTATTGACAGACAAGTAAAACTCCATTAGGTATTCCTTTAGCGAGTCTTGTTTAGTGAACTTATTCTCCAATAAGCACCTACATACTTGCTTTAGTATCTCCACACAAATGATTATGAGATCAATCATCCTCTTCCTAAGAGCAAGCAAAGTATGTACCAATTTATCCAGATTCACTAATCCCCTTTTAGCAATCCAACGATTAGGAACGGTTTTAGTTTTAAGCTTTCTAAGAATTTAGATCTCATTAGCATGATCATCATCATGATTCTAAAAGCATTGCTCAAAACTATAGGTTTATCACATATAAAATAACAACACCATGTAGATAAAGTAAAATACCTTTAATATATTAATCCTTTTTATTAATAAATGAATAAGATTACAAAATATATGCTACTTCATATCAAATATGATTGGCTTGTGTACTACTTTCAATCTCCCACTTGCACTAAAGCCAATAGCCATGGTATCTAATACCCATCTTCTCTAAGTGACGATCAAACTGTTGTTGGGTTAAAGCTTTAGTAAATGGATCTGCAATATTGTTTTGAGAGTTCACTATCTCCATAGTGACATCTCTCTTTCAATGATTTCTCTAATCATATGAAAGTGCTGCAACACATGTTTGGATCTCAGATGAGACTTAGGAACTATTCCTAGTTATATAATGAACTTTTCATCCAAACAACTAACTTTGCAGCTTCATTTACAGTTATATACTTTGTCTTTGTCACTAAATCAGTAACTATTTACTACTTGGAACTCTTTCCAACTCACGGCACCACCATTCAAGATAATCATATACCTTAAAGTGGATTTGTTATCGTCTTGCTCAATCTAAAAAACTTGAGTCTGTGAAGACCTCTAGTTTCAATTCAGATCCACCATTAAAACACATCCTTAGTTCTTCTTAAGTACTTTAGGATGTTTCTCACTGTCTTACAGTGATTTTCTCCAGGAACAGACAAATATTTGCTTATCACATTTAGTGCATAAACAATATCTGGTCTCGTACATTTCTTCACTTACATGATAGTTACTCATGTGATCTCTCTTTACAGGTGTCTTTGGGGACAATTGTTAGAGAGATTCACTCCATGACTCATCAACATGAGACTTCTCTTGGAGTTTACCATGCTAAACCCCTTTAGCATCAAATGAATGTACGTTCCTTGGGTCAAACTAAACATCTTTATAGATCTATCTCTATAGATCTTCATCCCAAAATATAGGATGCTTCTCCCAAATCTTCCTTGGAGGAATGTTTAGACAACATTATCTTTTCTGATTGTAGCATTGGTATGTCATTCCCTTTCAATAGTATATCAACATATAGTACTATGAATGTCACTACGCTCCCACTGACCTTCTTGTACACATATGGTTTATCCTCGTTTTTGATAAAATCAAAGTCCTTTGATTGTCTCATCAAAACGAATGTTCCATCTTCGAGAAGCATGCTTCAATCCATAAATGGATCGTTATAGCTTACTTACACGATTTGTTTCAACCTTTGAAATAAATACCTCTGGCTATATCATACATATATTCTCCTCAAGTTTTCATTGAGGAAAGGCGTTTACACGTCCATTTGCCAGATTAAGTAATCATAAGTTACAATCGCAAGTAAAATTTGAATGGACTTGAGCATAGCTACTGATGAGAAGATTTCATAGTCAACTCCTTGACTTTGTTTAAAACCTTTTGCAACCAGTCTGGCCTTATAGGTCTCTGCCTTACCATTTGCTCTAGTCTTTCTCTTAAAGACCCATATACACTCTTTAGGCTTTATGCCTTCCGGAGGGTTAACCAAAATCCACACTTGGTTTTTCATACATGGAGTTCATTTCGGATTTCATGGTCATCTGTCATTTTTTTGAGTGTCTACTTCTTATAGCCTCATCGTATATAACTGGATCATCATCCTCTATGATGTGTACCTCATCATCATCCTCTATGATGAATCCATATCTCCTAGGTATCTTCACTACTCTTCCAAGTTTAAAATTCAGTTGTGGTACAATAGGTTTATCTACAGGTTCTTCGGTTCGACTTATAGTGCTTTGTGGTTCTTGAACTTCTTCAAGATCTATTTTTCCTCCCACTAGCCCCTTCAAGTATAAACTCTTTTATCCAAAAAGGTAGCGTGTTTCACAACAAACACCTTTTTCTCAGTAGGATTATAGAAATGATACCCTAAACTTTCTTTAGGATATCCCACAAATCTGCACTTATCAGATCTTGTCCCAAGCTTATCCTTTTGAAACCTTTTCACATAAGCTGGACAACCCCTAATCTTAACATGCTTAAGACTAGGTTTCCTCCCTGTCCATAACTTATATGGAGTCTTGGGGACGGATTTTGAGGATACCTTATCCAGTAGATATGTAGCCTTTTTTAGAGTAAAACCCAGAAGGATACTGGAATGTCGGTAAAAATCATCATGGACTGCATCATATCCAACAAGGTGCGATTTCTGTACTATTCCGAACCCTAATAAGATTTGTATATGTAAATTATGTGTTTAATAAATGAAATTTCTTGTTCCGACTCTGTGTTATGTGATGATATACTCTAATGAATGATTGTTTAGGAAATCATTGAAAACCTAATACGATTCGAAAATACTATCGTATACGTTTAGAATTAGAGCATATAACCTAAAACTAGGTATCAAGAAATTTAAAACTTTAAGCCCTAATGAGATTCGAATTTTGTGCTTAATAAAGATCAAAATGATATTTCGAACCAGGTGTTTTATAATTTTATAGTGTAAACGATGAATTTGGTCAAATAAAAAAAATTTGTCAAGCTGCTTAGTTGTACTTACATTGACAAAATGATTTGTCGTGTTTTCCACGATTTCACCAAGAAGTATCCCGATAAATTATTTTTAGTAAGCTGCTTTGTCGTGCTTAAACTGATATAGTGTTTTGTCGTGCTTACGGTAACAAGCTACATTGCCAAGCTTGTAAGATATTTTCATTGAGGAGCTTAGAAGATAGGTTCAATTGCAAGCTGCATTGTCGATCTTAGAAGATATTTTCATTGAGGAGCTTAGATTGCAAGCTGCATTGTCGAGTTTGGAAGATATTTTTATTGAGGAGCTTAGAAGATAGGTTCAATTGCAAGCTGCATTATCGAGCTTGGAAGATATTTTCATTGAGGAGCTTAGAAGAATATTCTAAGAATATACTAGGGTGCAAAGTGTAATAAGTCGAGCCCCTAACGTGCAATTAGTGAAACTTGGTTTTCCTATAAATAGCAAGCTTAGTTCTTCATTATTTCCTACCATTTCAAGAATAGTTCAAGAGCAAAAACACTCTATATTTATATTCTGAGAGATATTGTGAGATAAGAATTACTTTCTAAGCATCGAAGCGCTACGTAATTGGAAGTAAAGCTAGCAACTACAAGAGATATTACTCTAGTGGTTATTATTTTCATTCTTCTTTATATATTTAGTAAAAATATAATTTTATAAGCGGTTATAATACCCAAATTATTTTAAGTATATAGTGCATAAGTCCTATTTACAAGCAGTTATAATACCCAAATTATTTTAAGTATATAGTACAAAAGTCCTATTTATAAGCAGTTATAATGTCCGATTTATTTCTCTTATATATTAAAAAATATACTTTTATAAGCAGTTACTATGTCCGATTTTCTTCAAGTATTTAGTAAGAATATTCATTTTATAAGCAGTTATAATGCTGAAATTATTTCAAATATAATACCCGAATATTCATTTTATAAGCAGTTATAATACTCAATTTATTTTAAATATAGTTGATGAATATTCATTTTATATGCAGTTATAATGCTGAAATTATTTCATATATATTAGAAGGAGTCTTATTTATAACGGTTATAATATCCAAAATAAAACTTAAAAGCTTTAATCGTTAAATGCTTAATCAGTTTACATGAACTTATAATCGTATAGGATTTACGACGAACGTTTAGACCGTTATATTTATCTGTAATACGAGGCAAGTTTTCTAACGCTTAGTATTGGTATAAATAGACTATATGATGCCGATAGACCGCGTAAACTAGACGAACTACACACAGGCAAGTCTCCAAACCTTATTACTTTTATGCAAGTATTATACATCTTGCTATCAATTATTATGAAGTTATTGCTTCTTGATTCAGCATAACTTAAAAATGAATCATTATTCATATATTGTTTATTCGAGCATGAATTGTTGTGTCAAGCCAAATTGTTTGGTACGACATCTTATAACTGAGTATACAAACACCCTATATGGGTTGTTATTGTCGATAATATATTGACATCTAGTGCATGTTTGGCACGATTAGGATGGTATGCATACTCCTAGGATATCTCGATTAGGCTGATCCTGTAATATTTCGATCCCTAATAAGATTTGTATATGTAAATTATGTGTTTAATAAATGAAATTTCATGATCTGACTTTGTATTATGTGATGGTGTATTTTATTAAATAACTAGGTCAAATAAAAAAATTTCGCCAGGTAGCTGTGTCGTGCTTAATCGGACAAAATAATTTGTCGTGCTTCCGGCGAATTCACTGAGAAGCGTCTTGGCAAATTATTTTTGTAAGCTGCTGTGTCGTGCTTAGAAATGACGAAGTGCTTTGTCGTGCTTCGGAATTAATATAATATTATATTAACTGATAAAATTCTAAAATAAGCTAATTAGGGTTAGAATGTTAAACGGAAATAGAAACCCTAATTTGAAAATCCTAATTGGTAACAGTTGTCCGAATTGTTCAATTAAAACCCTAATTATTGTACAATAATCTTAATTAATATAATTAAGATTTAAATAATAAATCATACTATTAAATATGAATCATTGAGATTAAATTAAACCCTAAACGAAAGATTGAAACCCTAATTATAGGATTGAAAACCTTAAACCCTAATTGGAAACCCTAAAATCCTAATTTGATCTAAGAACACTAAATTGTGGAGTTATAAATCTTAATTATGATATAATATCTTAATTAAGGTATTACTAAACCTAAATTAACATCCTAATCATGATTAGTAAAAATCTAGGTTTAATTAGTAAGTAAAATAAATCAAAATTAAAATCCTAGCCAATGAAAATGAAGCTAGGAGTGTGCAAGCTTGTGCTTGACACACTCCAGCACAAGTAGGTGCCCAAGATCAGACTTGAGTAGCACAAGTCCCAAGCCTAGATATTTTTGGAGGCAAAATTTGGAAAATAAAGCCTAGGAAACCCTAATTCAAGACACTATAAATAGAATGAGATCTGATCATGCAAACCTACGAAATTGTAAACCTAAACACTTATATTACCAGCCTAAACAAGCCCTAGCAACCACAAGTTCAGAATCAGAAGCCAGAAATCAAACTTTAAAGAAAAAGGTGCACAAAACCCTAATTTATGTTTGATCTTCAAGCCTCCAATAATTTTATGTTTTAGATGTTTAGGATTATGTGTGAACATGTTATTTAATGATCTGGGTTGGTTAAATAAGGATCCATAACTTTTAAAAGGTCGAATTTGGTGAAAAACCCAACTGTTCTTGGCAGCCAAGAACAGTCTGACAAGGCTTTTTGTCAGAGATTTTGATCGGCTTAAATTGGTCGTTTGATCTGTTTTAAAGTTTGAATATGTAGTATGCCATGTTAACTATAATATCCAATTGGTAGAATAGTAAAAAAATGTCTAGGATGAAAGTTATTAATGGTCAAATCCCGTTGACCACTCATAAATGGCTGATTCTGGGCAGCCCAGAAAATTCTAAGTGTTCTAGACAGCCGTCTGACAAGATTTGACCGGCTTCAATCTTGCTTGTATGATGTTTGTAAATGTTGTTTATTGGATTGAACATGTTCTATGCCATGTAGACTCCAACCTAGAATCATTAGATCACATAATCAGTAACTAGCATGCAAGTTATTAACGGTCAAACATGGTTGACCGACCATGACCAGAAGGTTTCTGGGCAACCCAGAAACCTTATAAACAGCATGAACTAAGTAGTTTGACCATGATTTATCTACCATCAAATGATGTTGTATAATCTAAGTTAATACATGTCGTTGTACTCTGCCATGTTGGCTATAACAACAAACAAAAATCAAACACAAACATCAAACGAGCTGAGATTAATTTGAGGTCAAAAGTCACTGTTGGACATTGACCAAGTGTTCTTCATGAAGAACACTTTTAGCGAGACTGTCGCTAAAGCCTTTAGCGACGGTTTTAAATAAAATTTAATAAAAATAATTATATAAATTATATAAAATAATAAATAATTAATAAATAATTCATAAAAATATTCGAAAATTCATTTTTAAATTATAAAAAAATATTTTTAATATTTTTATATATTCTGATATATTATTTAATTTAATTAAATAATAATTAATAATTATAATAAATCATTAAATAATTATCTTAATTATTTAAAAATGATATTAAATCATTAAATAATTATATTAATTATTTAAAAATGATATTAAGGTAAATAAAATTATTATATATAATAATTAAATAAAATATTAAATATTTAAATATTATAAATGATAAATAAATTATTTAAATAATATATTAAGTATTTAAAAATGTTATAAATGATAATTAAATCATTTAAATATCAAATTAAGTTTTGAAAATTATTATAAGTAATAAATAAATTATTCTAATGATAAAATAAATTCTAAAAATATTATTAATGATAAAATAAATTATTTAAATAATATTCTATCTTTCTAAAAATATTATAAATGATAAATAAATCATTTAAATAATATTTGAAATATCTAAAAATATTCTAAATGATAAATATATTATTTAAATAACTTATTAAATGTTTTAAAAATATTCTAAATAATAATTAAATCATTTAAAAATATTCCTAAGCTTGTAAAATTATTTAAAAATACTTCCAAGCTTCTGAAAATTATTTAAAAATAATACCAAGCTTCTAAAAATATTATAAATAATAATTAAATTATTTAGACTAATAATTCGACTTCCAAATGAAGTTTTATCGAACAATCTATGTGTTTAACCATTAAGGACGCGACCGAGATACCGAATCAACGTCGAACCTTAATGAAACTTGTTTAGATTAGCGTGATACATGTTTATATACGTGCTAACACTTATTATTAGTATACGTAGACTACGTGCGTTGACCGATTGTACTAAATTATAGTGAGCTACGCTAAGGCAAGTCTCCCAACTTTGTTATATTTAAGCAAGTATTATACATCTTGCTATCAATTATTGTGAAGTTATTGCTTCTTGTTCAGCATAACTTAAGAAATGAATCATTGTTTATATATTTCTTATTCGAGCTAAATTGTTGTGTCAAACCAAATTGTTTGGTAAGACATCTATACTGAGTAAATGGAAATGCCTTCATAGGAAGGCCAATAAATGTCGATAATATATTGACCACAAATGGTAGGATGATATGCATACTCCTAGGATATTGGTGAGGCTGATCACCTACCAGATATCCAAAACTCAAATGGTTCTAAGTCATTAAAGACTGATAGAACTAAATGAAATATATGGTTCATGTACAGAACCCTCAGTATACATCATTGACATCTTTCAAATCAAACACATGGTGTTTATATATTCAAATGAACTTGCTGAGCATTTGTAGCTCATTCTTGTGCATATCTTCTTTTGCAGCTGTAAATGATATCCCTGGCACGTTTGGGACTAACAAGGGAAAAAGCCACGCTTATTAGCTTTATTTTCTGTTGTTGAATACTTTAAGTCTTTTAAAGACTTGTTGTTGTAATAACTTAGTATAACGAATGATGTAACTGAACAAAATGTTATGTAATATATTATGATCCTTTATGTTATAGAATGCGTCATACTCTGATATTTAAATTCTTTAGAATAGTTGTACTAAGTTAAATACAGTGTCTATATGAACTATACATCTGAATGAGGGTATCTAAATGATGTTGAGAGTCCTATAAGCTCTGGGGTTACACTTAATGAGCGCCGGTAAGGTGCCATCTTTACCGGAATGCGCCCCTCAGTTTTATGGACAATCTTATCATTAATACTGTGAATGTCAGATAGATAGGGAATATTGATATGAAAGAGATATTCATAAGATATGAATCTATATATCTAAGTGAGGGTATCCAAACACAGACAACGTTCTGGCCGGAACTAGTACCTGTTATGGGATACTGTGAATCTTGGATAAGTAGAAGTCATATTTTATTGAATATTTATAGATGTATAGTTTCACGTGAGCACCAAATTTGCTACAGGGGAGTGTAGAGATTTGGGGGCGTCACAGATCCCCTATAAGATATCTGAACAAAGCTGTTTTAAGTCATTGAAGGCTGACAGAACTGGTTGAAACACATGGTTCATGTACTGAACCCTCAGTTGGCAAAAGCTTTTGAACTTCTTTCAAATCAAACACATTGTGTTTACATTTTTGAAATAAACTTGCTGAGCATTCTGTAGCTCATCCTTGTATAAACTTTCCTTTGCAGTTTTAGATGGTAATCCCGGAATTTCAGGAACAGACAAGGAAAAGAGACCGTGTTAATTAGTTTTATCTTACTGTTTTGAATAAATTCAAGTCTTATAAGACTTTATTGTAATAAGAACATAGTACTGAGAATGTTGTAATCAACCTTAAGCTTATGTAATATATATCATCTTTTGTTACATCTCTTGCGTTGTATTTACATTCTTAGTTAAGTTAGAAAGTAGCATTTGATCTAGTACAGTATCCTTATGAACTATACATCTGAATGAGGGTATTTAAATGATATTGGGAGTTTTGTAAGCACTGAGGTTACACTTAATGAGCGCCGGTAAGGTGCCACCTTTACCGGAATGCGCCTCTCAGTTCCAAGAACAATCTTATCATTAATACTGTGAATGTCAGATAGATAGGGAATATTGATATGGAAGATATATTCATAAAATATGAATCTATACATCCAAGTGAGGGTATCCAAACATAGTGAACGTTTTGGCTAGAACTATTATCTATTATGGGATATTGTGAACCTTGGATAGATAGAAGTTATGTATTATGGATATTTATAGTAAAATAGTATCACGTGAGCACCAAATCTGCTACAGGGAGTGTAGAGAATTTGGGGGCGTCACAATTTCTCCTCTAAGATACACCAATCAAGTATTGCGTATCAAGATGTGTCCATTGTGAGAAAATACCATTATCTTTGAGATGATCTAGAAACTCTTCGCTTAAGTATTCCCTTCCTCGATCCGATCGAAGAATCCTAATACTTTGCGAATTTCTTTTCAAATAATTCAAACTTGTATTTCACCAAATACACACATTCAACTTTTGAATAATCATCTCTTTTCTATTACTAGTTTGTTCAATTTAAAAAATAATTTTTCATATAAGTCAAGTATATAAAGTCCATCAAGTAATCTTCCAGTTCCAAACAAAATATTGTCATTATAAATAGAACAACCATTGTTCTTTATTATAATATCAAATCAAACATTCTATAACGGATTGTGTAATGCATTGTGAAACAATATTGATGCAGTTGTGGGTGGAGCTATTATGGAGAAAAGTTATGATGAAGCTTACCAGTTAGTGAAAACTATGGCAGCAAATAGTTACCAGTGCTCTTCAGTAAGAATGAATTAGTCTAGGACAAATGGAATGTGTTCAATGGATGTAATTTCTACGTTAATGGAAAGTGGAAGCAATAGCAATGAAGATGGATTCGTTTGGTACACCAACTCTACAGATTGTAGCAGGAGTATGCGATATTTGTGCAGGGAATCATTCAAGTGAACAATGTACTATCAGTGCGGAGTTGACACAATCTGTAGAAGGTTATAACAAGCAAAGCAAACATGTTGCCCGATTTCACAATCAACAATTACGTGCAAGTATACACGATCAACAAGTAATAAAGTGATAAGATAGAGTGTCGAACCCACAGGGAATCTGTGTCCAATAATTTCCAACTACTAATCCTATATCAATTCAATTTTATTTAAACAAACACAATTTGTATAACGATTAAAGCTAATTAAATTAAAACTAAGAATAAGAACTAACATAAAGATTGAAATTCAGATTTTTAAAGGCTTAAGACTACAATATCCCCAATTATGTAATACAAACTAATTATCCAATTCATCTAATTATTAACTTCAACACGGTTGTTAACAGGAATTCAAAGTTATTCATAAGCCCTTTCCCAAGTGATCAAATAAAATTATCTAACTCAATTAATTCTGCGATATTCCTATGCAAAACTAAATAATTAAATTCATTAAGCACCAATTCCCAATAGTTACATGCAGCGAAGAGATATCCCTATTCACTTTACAACCCCAATTATTCATCCCATGCAAATAATTAAGAATACATGCTATCACATTCAGATCTAACCCTAGATTTCATCACCCGAATTCATCTAAAGTATTCCGATAATTGATGATCAATCAATTATTCAATAAACACAAAATATGATAGACAACTCAATATCAGATAATAATTGGAATCAAATAGATAACTAATCCATAAACATAAAAGATTCAATTGTAGCCTTAATTGTAAATTTAGTTCATACTGAAAATAGAAATCATGAATCACAAATAAGTCATCACAATTAAATTATAAATTTAAGATGGAGGATAAGAAAAACTCACTAGAAGTTCTTCAATCTTCAAGTCTCTAATCTGAATTCCTTGCGATGCTTCTCTAGTCTCCAATCTCCCAATTCAACTCTGTATCTCAATCTTTGCGTATGTGTATAACTATGGATGTATCATGTAGGTGTGTGCCTATGTATCTGTATGCCTCCATATTAGATAATCAAGTCTTGTCGTCCAAAAGTCCCTCAAATCCAAGTTATAATCAAGTATTTATAGGCCCAAGAGAAACCCTAGTACATAAGGTAAGTTAAAATCCTTTTCTTAGTCAACTTCTGCATTATAGAAACCAAATCAGCATCAAATTCGTCAGATCAGCGCGCCCCGCACCACCTTCCTTTGTAAACTGGCGCGCCCCGCGCTACGTATGTAGATTTCCAGCCCAGTATGGCGCGGCCCGCGCCGGTTATAGGCCAAAATTGGCGCGCCCCGCGCCGGAAGATTTTCTGCTGCGACATTCCTTGGTAAAACGGCCATAACTTTTGATTCGGGATGAGTTACAGGACGTGCGACCTATCAAAACAAAGCTCTCGACGGGATCTACAACTTTTGATCTCTTTTCGATTCCAATAATCCATTTTTGCCCCTCCTTAGCCTTTCCTACAAAATAAACATAAACATATCAAAAGTAACACAAAAACACTCAATAATAAACAATATTTCAAGATAAAGAATACGAGATTTGTAAGTATTAAACCCATTATCAAATACCCCCAAACTTGAACCTTTGCTTGTCCTCAAGCAAAACACTAAGAACAAAACTAAAAAAAAAAACTATAAAACTATGACTCTAACAATTAACTACTCAAACAATGAATCAATACGAAGTTAAACAATGGCCTCAAAAATTTCTTTAAACAATAACTCACGAAAAATTTTAAAAACATGCAAAGCTTAAAATTTCAACATATTCATCAGTTCCACATCTATTCGTAACCCTTAAAGTGTGTGTGTGTATCCAAATATTCAACAAGTCATAATTCACATAAGATCATAAAATCAAATGCTCATAAAATAATTCAAATCAACTCTATAAACTTATTTTTCACTTCAAACTCTGCTAATGAAGGCAAATCATAAATTTAGAGGATCAAAAAGGATATTTTAACATTTAAACACACATGAACCCTTCCCAGGTATTTCAAACACAATATTTTTTCTTCTTTTTAGTGAGTGCATTTTATGTTCCATCTCACTCTCTTTTGAACGAGTGCGTTTTACGCTCCATCTCGCCTTCTTTTGCACGAGTGCGTTTTACGCTCCATCTCGTGCACGCGTTTATGGATGAGTGTGTTTTACGCTCCCTCTCAACCCACCACATGATCCATTTTTTTCACTCGAGAAGGTTCAAAATTTCAAAAACACTCCAAGATTTCCCCCAAACTTATATTAATGCCTAAATTACGCTTTAGACAATGCATAAGATTTATAGAGTTTCAATGATATCTCCCACAAGCATTTAACCAAATTTTTTTAAAAGCCCCAACTAGCTAAATAGATGAATATGTGCATATAAGTGTCAAAAGGTCACAAATAGTGTTAAACCAACTAATAAGTGAAAACGTAAACTAAGCATGCTTCTTAATTTCTCAAGAGTTAGACATTAAACTCATTTTTTCCTTTTATCATCGGCCTTCATCAATTACAATTAATCCATTGTTCATCTATCCTAAAAACATACTATCTAACATGCAAACCTAATAAACTAAAATAAATAAAACAAAATAAGATCACACCCCCAAACTTAAACTAGACATTGTCCTCAATGGCTAAAATAGGAAAAAGTAAAGCAGAGGATTTCCCTAAAAATATAGCAATCTTCCTCCTTGTCTGCTGAGTCTAAAGAATAGGCTAGGCACATTGGAATTAATAAGGCACTGCACTTGACTTCGACTCGAATAACCTGTAACCACCATATAAGCAAGTTTATTAAATCCTAATAAATGCAAATTTATTAACTACTATGAAACTGAATTAAATAAATAAAAACAAAAGCTAAAAATTAAACTTGGGTTGCCTCCCAGAAAGCGCTTGGTTTATAGTCGTCAGCCCGACTTCACCATTTACTATCCAATTCCCCTTCGAAAATTGAGGAACCCTCCATCCATTAATAACCATATAACATTTGAGGACTTCTCTTGAGTAGGGGCCATTGTTTCAAGTTCACCTAGCTTGTTACTCTTGGATAAAAACTCTTTTATAAACTGCAAATAGCTAGGCGTTTGCTCCGTTGTGTATGTGATTGGAATATTGAATTGAAGCTTCTTAAACACAACTAGATCTTCAACTAACTTCTCACGGACCCCTTTCTCATCCCACCATGACTCCAGATTCATGCTAGCTCCGATGTCACATAGAGATTTATCGACGACATAACTACCAATCGGGCACAGGATTGCAAAACTACTCGGATCTTTGAGGTTTGGCGAAGAAGGTGCACGGGGCACTAACAAAATCGGCTCATCAGCGTGAAAACTCAAGACTAAATCTTCTATGGTTGTATTTTCCTGATCCCCACTTGTCTCCTCTATATCAGAATCATCGTCAATTAACACATCCGGTTACAGCTTTGGTGTGGGTCTTTCATCAATCTTGAGAGCCATATCACTGGGACATACACAATGATAGCGATTGTGGAGGGTGTTGAAAAGTCGTCCCATCTCATTCTCAAGATTTTGAATCGACACTGCTTGACTTTTTATAGTTAAATCCACTAAGTTCAACAGCTGATCTTGATTACTCATTCTTTTGCCCATAGCTATAATAAACTTCGCCAAGGCCTCCTCCAAACTCAGTTTCCTTTCTTCTTCATGTGGCGAGGTTGAATCTTGAAATTCTGGAGTGTATGATTGGCTTGGAGTAAAGATTTGGACTTGATTATTATGGCTCCATGAAAAATCCGGGTGATACCCCCAATCCTGATGATAGTTTTTAGAATATGCATAATTATTGAGGTAATCACCGAAATTGCCACCATACTGCATCGACTTATAACAGATGGCACATTGATGACTCGGATGATTTCCAGCACAATAATCACAAATTACCGCCACACTTTGAATACGTTGTACTGCTAAAGTGTCAAACATCCTCGAAAGTGTCTCAATCTGTGCTGACAATTCATCGAGTTCATAAATCCCTGCTGCTCTTGGTTGCGTCATTCTCGTATACGGCCACTGATAGTCATAGTTGGCCATGATGTACCTCACAAGGAAGTAAAACAGAAAAAGAAATAAATAAAATAAAAATAAAAATAAAAATAAAACGTTTAAATTAAGATTGAATTGATTATAACTAATATGGAAATAAATATTAAACAAAAAGATTCCCCGGCAACGGCACCAAAAACTTGTTGCCCGATTTCACAATCAACAATTACGTGCAAGCATACACGGTTAACAAGTAATAAAGTGATAAGATATAGTGTCGAACCCACATGGAATCTCTGTCCAATAATTTCCAACTACTAATCCTATATCAATTCAATTTTATTTAAACAATCACAATTTGTATAACGATTAAAGCTAATTAAATTAAAACTAAGAATAAGAACTAACACAAAAGTTGAAATTCAGATTTTTAAAGGCTTAAGACTACAATATCCCCAATTATGTAATATAAACTAATTATCCAATTCATCCAATTATTAACTTCAACAGGGTTGTTAACAGGAATTCAAAGTTATTCATAAGCCCTTTCCCAAGTGATCAAATAAAATTATCTAACTCAATTAATTATGCGATATTCCTATGCAAAACTAAATAATTAAATTCATTAAGCACCAATTCCCAATATTTACATGCAGCGAAGAGATATCCCTATTCACTTCACAACCCCAATTATTCATCCCATGCAAATAATTAAGAATACATGCTATCACATTCAGATCTAACCCTAGATTTCATCTCCCGAATTCATCTAAAGTATTTCGCTAATTGATGATCATTCAATTATTCAATAAACACAAAATATGATAGACAACTCAATATCAGATAATAATTGGAATCAAATAGATAACTAATCCATAAACATAAAAGATTCAATTGCAGCCTTAATTGCAAATTTAGTTCATACTGAAAATAGAAATCATGAATCCCAAATAAGTCATCACAATTAAATTACAAATTTAAGATGGAGGATAAGAAAAACTCACTAGAAGTTCTTCAATCTTCAAGTCTCTAATCTGAATTACTTGCGATGCTTCTCTAGTCTCCAATCTCCCAATTCAGCTCTGTATCTCAATCTTTGCGTATGTGTATAACTATGGATGTATCATGTAGGTGTGTGCCTATGTATCTGTATGCCTCCATATTAGATAATCAAGTCTTGTCGTCCAAAAGTCCCTCAAATCCAAGTTATAATCAAGTATTTATAGGCCCAAGAGAAACCCTAGTACATAAGGTAAGTTAAAATCCTTTTCTAAGTCAACTTCTGCATTATAGAAACTAAATCAGCATCAAATTCGTCAGATCAGCGCGCCCCGCGCCACCTTCCTTTGTAAACTGGCGCGCCCCGCACTACGTATGCAGATTTTCAACCCAGTATGGCGCGGCCCGCGCTGGTTATAGGCCAAAATTGGTGCGCCCCGCGCCGGAAGATTTTCTACTGCAACGTTCCTTGGTAAAACGGCCATAACTTTTGATTCAGAATGAGTTACGGGACGTACGACCTATCAAAACGAAGCTCTCGACGAGATCTACAACTTTTATTCTTTAGGAATTGAGATATTCGGGCTGAATCAAGGTCGAAATTGGGCTCCAAGTGGATGCTATGCAAATTCAACATGAAACTTCAACCTTTGATCTCTTTTCGATTCCAATTATCCATTTTTGCCCCTCCTTAGCCTTTCCTACAAAATAAACATAAACATATCAAAAGTAACACAAAAACACTCAAGAATAAACAATATTTCAAGATAAAGAATACCAGATTTGTAAGTATTAAACCCATTATCAAAACATAATTTCATAAATATGATCAAGGAAAACAGATGTTTCAACAAGTTCAAAAGCCAACAATGGATGATATGTTACCCAAGTACATGGAACAAAATGATGAAAGAATGTCTAGGCTAGAATTGTAGATGGAGAAAGTGGTGTAGACACCCAAATTTTGCACTTCGTATACTAACCATGACAGGAGGGCAATTTCGTCCTTTGAGCCGGCCTACGAGAGCGAAGGATGGGCGCAAGTACGAACACTCGACGCCACCGCGACGATTCGCAAATCAAAACCAGCATGACAATAAGGCCGTCCGAGATGAGCATTCCCGACTGAGGTGGCACATCTCCTAGTAATTCCCGGACTGCAAAATACAAGCATGTCGGCAAAAACCGACGTCACGACACGAGAATTGAGGCATGGCATGAAAATCGAGAAAGTCAAACCAGCCAGCCGCGGATTGATCTGCGGCCAATGAGTGCACCTTTTGAAAACACGGAACTCGAAACACGGAAACCGAAAATCAGCTGAGTGGAGGGGCGGCGGCCAGCCAGTCGCAGATCAATCTGCGGCCAGCCGCAGATCCATCTGCGGCTGGCTCTGGCCAGCCTATTTCAGCTCATCCCTCACTCAGCATACAGGAGGTCGGAAGAAGAAAAATAGGAGGCAGTAGCAGCTCGAGAAAAGAGGAAGAAGTAGGAAGAAATTGTAAGAAAATAGAGAGAAAAGAGAGGAATTATATATTTTGTGTAAGATTATATATCCTATACCTTCTACTCTATTCAATATAAAAATTCATACAGATTGTGAGAATTATTTGCAAGGTGAAAAGACCATTTCTATAGCAATTCTTGTATATCATTTTGTCAATCTTCTTGTCAATTGGGTTATGTGAAATGTAGTTTTTCTTGTATATTATTGTGGATACATGGATTAGGGACCATTAGTGAAGGTTCCCACGGAACAAAATGCTTCCTAATGACCCGAGGATGTCCATTTAGCGATTTAATTTAGCTTGTTATGATGATTTATTGTGCCTAGTTTGTTTAGATTATCATTTTTTGATATTGTGTTTGTTTGGCCATTTTGGATGTGAGCCTAGGAACGCGACCCCGTGGTCCAAATCCGATGATGGACGTCTTTTGATGTAGTTAGTAGGAGCGATGTAGTTTTCATTGAAACTGTGTAACCGTCGGGCCTTAAAACGACGCCAAGGCAAAAATCGTGTTTAAGGCCCCGTAATAGTGAAAATATATGTTTGTGGGTGTTTGGGGTTATTTTGATGGCTCACATGCCCATGAATAGCCCCAACGCATTTTAATGCTTGATTTGATTTATAACACGAAATTGATTTCAAAGCTAAACGATAAGATTTCCATAAAATCAATCAAATTAGGTTATTAGAATCACGAGGCTAAAAATTGGGAGTGCTAATGAATGTCGATTCCTTTTAACGAGAAGGCAAAAGAAAGATCGTGTTCAAATGTCACAAGAAATGGTTTTATGAAAGTAAAAGGTGGTTCTATTAAACCATTGTGCATAGGGTTAAAGAGATTCTAGAAATTGCCCGCTCGTTTTACGAAAGCAACGTATAGGTCTCGATTCCTATTTTGACGAAGGTTTAAAAACTCTTGCTTTGCCAAAACGACACCCAATTGAAAATCTTACAGTTTTGACAATCAAAATCAAACCTTTCTAATAAAGAATAAAGCTTTCTTGTATAAATCGAAGGACACTCTAAAGCACTCTCAAAACACGACTTTCCATAAAAACCCCAAATGATTCTTTCATACAAACTCACCACAACATTCACATAGGCACACACACGCACACGCACACATACACATTTCATGAATTAAAGGATAGGAAAGTATCAAGATTGCGGTAACCGTGTTTCACGGAAGTCGGGGGGTGCCTAACACCTTCCCCTCGCTTAAGCAAGCCCCCGAACTATATGAATCTCGGTTTGCAAACCAATTAATTCAGAGTCACATATGAGCCAGCGATTTATAAAAAACAAAAACTCGGATGAGTTGGTACATCCATTTCAAATATACTAACTGGCGACTCTGGTTAATTGGCTCATCATAAAAAACGATATTTTAAAACCCCGTCAACATTAATGCCGACCTTTTCCAAAAAAATCATCTAATAAAAGGCTAAAATTGGAAAGGGTAACAACTAGCATAAGATAGCGATTCCTCCCGGCGTCGACAGCTGGCGACTCTGCTGGGGACATTAGAGGGCTTAAGCCACGTTCAAATCTTGATGCTATCCTATCCTTAAAAAAAAAATCATGAATACGTGTGTACATGCGATATTTTGATCTTTTGTACTTTTGTTGTGTGAATGTGTGTTTTGTCCAATAAATGAATAATTGAATGGAATTGCTTTACTTTAAAGTAATCATTTGCATACAGTGAGGACGATGAATGTGAATGTATGTTGAGAGTGTACCTCCTCCTGAGGCGAACCTGTCGGTTGCTTATTACTGGACTCGAAGGGGTTGCTCCCCGGAGATGGCTCAGGAAACGCACCAACCAAATCCGCTCCAATCGAAAGGATTCAGACGAGTAGATTGCGAAGATTTGGGGACCTTCATGCCGAAAAGCCCGCGAGAGTAACCTTAGGATAGGTCAGCCTCAGATTAACCCAGCGCAGGAAAAGTCTCTTCATGCCCTTTTACGTTCGCACGTATAAATGTCATAATCGCATTCAATATTCATATATGCCTCCCCTCTTGTCAAAAGAAATTACTAACCTCTATGTTTTGCAGGGAACAGCTGGGGAAGCATAATAAGTCGAGTCTAGCATTTATTATTGCAATAAGGGATCGCTAACATGTTGTTTTGCAGAGAAAAATTAAAAAAACCCAAAACACAAAAGTTACAGTTTTAGCATGCATCCATATCCTTTCATTGCCCAGGACTAAAACTTTGAACCGTTGTTTCTGTAGGATTGCTCCTCAAACGCGTTTGCAATCTAGGAAGGCCCAAGATTCTACAACTGAAATGGCTGATCTTCCACTTACCAATCCTGGTTCCATATCTCGGGAGGAATTTGATGACTTTAAAAAGCAGATGATGGAAATGGCCACAATGCTAAAAGAGCAATTCTTACTCAGACAAGATCCGCCAAATCAGGGACCGCATAATATGCCACCACCAGGGGGTGACCAGAATCCTCCTAAAAATGGTGCAAACCTTTTTAAAGATGACCAACCCCAGCTCAAGGGCAAGCCAGTCATCCCCAAGGCCGTTCCTGCACCTGACAAGACAGTAATCACGATTCCAGAGGAGGGAGATACAGAGGACATTCGAAGGAAAATGAAGCAGATGGAAGAGACCATCCAATCTCTAAAAGGCATAGGTTCCCTAGGCAGGGTTAATTATTCAGATCTGTGTGTCTTCCCCAGAACCAGATATCCGGAAAAGTTCAAGGTCCCCGAGTTTTAGAAATATAATGGAAGGGGAGATCCTTATACACACTTGAAAATATACATTGGGGAACTCGGATCTTATGCAGAGGATGAGGGATTAAGGATGCAGCTATTCCAAAAGAGCCTGACGGGGGAGGCAAGAATCTGGTATGCCCGCCTTGACAATACTCAAATCCACAACTGGGAGGAATTGGCCCATACTTTCTTAACACAATACAGCTTCCAAGCACAGATGGCCCCTGACAGGTATCAAATGACAAAGGTCAAGAAACAACCGAAAGAATCTTTCAGGGACTATGCACAGCGGTGGAGGGGTATGGCTGCCCAAGTGAATCCCCCAATGAGCGAGACAGAGATGGTAATGACCTTTGTGGATATCCAGGAGACACCCTATTATGAGCGAGTGATATCGGGGATTGGACGACCTTTTGCCGAGATGATAAAACACGGAGAAATGGTGGACATGGGGTTGAAGTCCGACAAGATTCGGGATTTCACGGCTTTGGAAACAGTTGCAGAACAAATCCAGAGTGGAAACTATGGCAGCACTTCCCGAAGGATCCAAAAGAAAAGGGAGGAAGATGTTTCCCTCATCCTGCAGGGATCATCCAGAAAGGCAGAGAACAATCCTCCAATACAGATACAGAGAGTGGGGCCATCCCGACAGCCTAACTTCACTGATCAGAGGACTGACGGGTGAAGAAGATTCGAGACCTCAAAAAATCGAGTATTCACCCTGCTCGGGGATCCTCTTGAACAGATTTTGGCAGTGTTAATAGCACAGAGAAGGATAGTCGATTTGGCACACCCAATTGATCCGAAAGGGAGGAAATTTGACCCAAGTAAGAGGTGTGCGTACCATTCGGGTTCCCCTGGTCATGATACTCAGGAATGCCGGGCGCTGAAACATAAAATTCAGAACTTGATTGATAGTGGGGAAATCGTGGAGGAACAGCCAGACTCCCCAAATGTTAAAGTCAATCCCTTGCCTAGGCATGATGGAGAAGGGGTCAATGTGGTAGAAGCCAGCCAAGTCGGAGGACCACCAAGGCTGAATCGTATAAAGAGAATTGACTAGAGGATTGGCATGACAAGTGATCAGGGAGCGAAGGCACCTTTCATCTGTCGCATTCTGGCCGATCGGACCACCGACAACTGGACGATGGAGCCAGTAAAATCCAAACGAGGGTAAAATATGGCGTCAGGGTGGTATATCCCGGATGATGGGGGATGAATAGATACCAGTTTTGTTCCTTATTTTGAATCTCGCATGGTTATGTCATTTTGTCATGTTATTATAAAGATGATCATTGCGGGAAAATGACTTATATATATGACAAATAATTTTGTTTCATGTCAGGTGTACCGATTTGAGTATTGCTTGCCTAACAAACGATTTTTCAAATTTGAAAGATGGCTATGATTTTGATATTGAGCTGGATTTCGATTTAATGGGCATTGAGCAGGATGAGACAGGTAATGACGACACGCCTGACGAGATCAAGGGATGGGTCGAAGACAAAACCCAAACCCAACTTAGACCAAACCATCACCAGAAATGTCGGAATCCCTGACAAACCCAAAGAACTCAAGATAGGGACAGACCTGACCCCTATCCAGAAGGCAGAAATAACCAAGTTGTAAGCCAGTATGAGGATGTTTTGGCCTGGTCTCATGAGGACATGATCAGATCGTTCACCGACATTATGGTATACCGGTTGCCCATCAAGGAAGGTTTCAAGCCTGTCAAGCAGAAACTAAGAAAGCTAAAACCAGAGTGGGGCATGGATGAAATCGGACCAATAGAGCCCGAAGCAAGCAGCAGGCGTCGATTTATCTTCGTCATGATCGATTACTTCACTAAGTGGGTAGAAGCAGCTTCTGTCCCCAAAGTAACTAAGGACATCATCGTCCGTTTCATCAGAAATAATGCCGATACGGGCAACCTGAGGTCTTAGTCTCTGACAATGCCAAGAATTTGAACAATGCCCTCATGAAGGAATTATGTGACCGGTTTAAGATCAAACACCTCAATTCTGTCATTTACCGTCCTAAGATGAATGGGGCAGTGGAGGCTACAAATAAGAATATCAAGAGGATCATGGCGAAATGTCTGCTAATCATCGGGGATGGTCGGATCTGCTACCTCTCACCCTGCTGGCGTACAGAACGTCGGTGCGTACTTCTACAGGGGCAGCCCCTTACGCTTTGGTATACGGAATGGAGGTTGTTCTGCTAGTTGAGGTTGAAATGGCATCCCTCAGAATCTTGATTGATGCTCAAATAAACAAGGGGGATTGGATGCAAAGTTGGTATGACCAATTAGCCCTAATTGATGAAAGGAGGGTGGCGGTTGTCTTGCACGGTCAGTTACATCAGCAAAGAATCTCTCGATCGTACGACAAAAAGATAAGACCTCAGAAGTTCAAGGAAAATGACCTAGTGCTAAAGAGAGTCATGCCTTGTCAAGACGAAGCCAAAGGGAAGTTTGCCCCGAACTGGGGAGGACCTTTTGTGATAAAAAAGCGTTGTCCGGAGGAGCCCTCATATTGCAAGAGATGGACGGTGAGGTGTTTCCACAACCCATCAATTCCGACTCGGCGAAGCGGTTCTATGCCGGATTTTAAAAAAAAATCATTTTCACTTCCTTCTTTGAAGAACGAACTACGTAGGACCTGATCTCCCGATTTGTGGGGGTACGTAGGCAGCCATCGTGGCACGGTCCTATTCCTTACAAAATAATACTTTTTTCTATCGAAACCGATTTCCCGACGGCCAGGAAAACCTTCCTATACCCTCGAAACCAGCCACTTGATCAGCTTCATCTCAAGTGACATAACCCTAACCCAACCAAACACTTAGCCAAAATCTAAGACTCAGTCCGATGAAATCAACAGGATGTGCGGCAAAATCTGTCGAATCCCCATCAAGACTTGAGAGGAGAAAGAAGGCGAAATATCAAAATCGTGGTTAGCTGGAGAAAATGAGGGTCCAATGAAAGGCATCGATACGAAAAAAGGGGAAAATGACTAAATTTAAATACATGTCTATATATATATTAGTCATTTTGTTACAAGATTTCTCTTTCAATAAATCGATGAAACTGACATAGTCTACGCAGGAAATAAAATGATCTACAAATCTGAAACTAACTGGAGCAGGATGGATAAGGTGGCGGATACATTTGAAGTATCGGCATCCCCTGCAATCTGCTACCCCATCATGTCGATGCGATCCAACAAAGCAGTGGCTCGGCTAACGGTCTCAGAGTGAGCATCTATAACTGCCCTAGTCTGCAATACAATGACGTCTCTGTCGGCAAGGGCAGCATCTCTGGCCAGAATAGCAGTATCTCTCTCAACAAGAGCAGCATCCCTCCCCGCCTCGGTAGCAATCAATGCCAATCGGGTCCGGCTATCCTCAGTAACCCGACTAGGGGCAGAATCAGCTGAGATGGAGTCATATCTGGAGGTCATCTCTATAGACTCGGGGGGAATAAATACCCCTGGGGCAGTGTCATCTGTGAAAATCACTCGAGAGTCATCAAATACTCCAGTCTGACTCAAACTAACCATATCAGAGTCTCCGCGTAAACATTGCACATGAGCAGATGTCTGAATGGGGCAATTCTCACTAAAACTCGGTAAAGATCCTGCGAGACCAAAGATCATATACCCGCAGTAGATCTCTTCTTGTTTGGGGTCATCTCCACTGTCCTTAATCTAAGCACCTGGCGGGCAGGGGCCCAATAGCTCAGAATACCCTCCACAAAGCCTGCCGGCACCTGAAAGGATAATAAGGACCAGGGATGTCCCAGAAGACCATCTGTAATAACCCTGTCGCCCGGTGATGAACGGAACAAAGCAACGGAAAAACCACCAACGACCCCTGGGAAAGGCTGATATCCAAACAACCAACGACCCCTGGGAAGGGCTGATATCCAAACAATCAACGACACCTGGGAAGGGCTGATATCCAAACAACCAACGACCCCTGGGAAGGGCTGATATCCAAATAACCAACGACCCCTGGGAAGGGCTGATATCCAAACAATCAACGACCCCTGGGAAGGGCTGAGATCCAAACAACCAACGACCCCTGGGAAGGGCTGAGATCCAAACAATCAACGACCCCTGGGAAGGGCTGATATCCAAACAATCAACAACCCCTGGGAAGGGCTGATATCCAAACAACCAACGACCCCTGGGAAGGGCTGATATCCACACAATCAACGACCCCTGGGAAGGGCTGAGATCCAAACAACCAACGACCCCTAGGAAGGGCTGAGATCCAAACAATCAACGACCCCTGGGAAGGGCTGATATCCAAACAATCAACGACCCCTGGGAAGGGCTGATATCCAAACAACCAACGACCCCTGGGAAGGGCTGATATCCAGATAATCAACGACCCCTGGGAAGGGCTGATATCCAAACAATCAACGACCCCTGGGAAGGGCTGAGATCCAAACAACCAACGACCCCTGGGAAGGGCTGAGATCCAAACAACCAACGACCCCTGGGAAGGGCTGAGATCCAAACAACCAACGACCCTACGAGGGGCTGAGATCCAAACAACAACGACCCCTAGGAAGGGCTGGTATCCAAACAAGAAGTGAACCTGGGAAGGCATCCAAGCAAACCACAACAAGGTGGTGTGAGAACCTGGGAAGGCATCCAAGCAAACCACAACAAGGTGGTGAACAATCCCTGGGAAGGGCTGAGATCCTAGCAAACCACGGCAAAAGATGACATCTATAGAACAGTATCAAAAGATTGTACATGGGTCATTTTTCATCAATTTACATGTTGTGTCACATGCATGAATAGATGATAATTCTATACGTGATCCATGAAATGAAAAAATAATAAATCGAGCAGGTTAGGTGTCCAGGTCCTAGCCTATCAGAGTCAAAAGCGATGGCTGCCAAGAACGATGTACGAGGACGAGTGACCGGATACAAGACCTGGCACTCACAAGACGATCAACCGGATACGAGACCCGGTGATCACGAGACGAGCGACCGAATACGAGACCCGGCACTCACAAGACGATCGACCGGAGACGAGACCCGACGATTACGAGACGAGCGACCGGATACGAGACCCGGCACTCACAGGATAATAGACCGGAGACGAGACCCGGCGATTACGAGACGAGCGACCGGATACGAGACCCGGCACTCACAGGACAATCGACCGAAGATGAGACCCGGCGGTTACGAGACGAGCGACCGGATACGAGACCCGGCACTCACAGGACAATCGACCGGATACGAGACCCGGCGGTTACGAGACAAACGACCGGATACGAGACCCGGCGCAGACGAGACGATCGATTAGAAGACGAAACCCGACGACTAACAAATGCGGCCAGTGGTTGATGCATTGACACCCCTACGAATGTTTTGCATACTTTACATCTTGCGTTGCATCATAAGTTGCATGTGTTGCATCATGTATGTATCGTCATTCTTGTGCACTGTCATTCATGCATCGGGTGTCTATTTCTTTATCCTGTTCATTTCATTTAAACATTTCATAAACATGATAAAGAGGGGCAGCTGTAGACACCCAAATTTTGCACTTCGTATACTAACCCTGACAAGAGGGCAATTTTGTCCTTTGAGCCGGCCTACGAGAGCGAAGGATGGGCGCAAGTACGAACACTCGACGCCACCACGACGATTCACAAATCAAAACCAGCATGACAACAAGGCCGTCCGAGATGAGCATTCCCGACTGAGGTGGCACATCTCCTAGTAATTCCCGGACTGCAAAATACAAGCATGTCGGCAAAAACCGACGTCACGACACGAGAATTGAAACATGGTACGAAAATTGAGAAAGTCAAACCAGCCAGCCGCGGATTGATCTGCGGCCAATGAGTGCGCCTTTTGAAAACACGGAACTCGAAACACGAAAATCGAAAATCAGCTGAGTGGAGGGGCGGCGGCCAGCCAGCCGCAGATCAATCTGCGGCTGGCTCTGGCCAGCCTATTTCAGCTCATCCCTCACTCAGCATACAGGAGGTCGGAAGAAGGAAAATAGGAGGCAGCAGCAGCTCGGGAAAAGGGAAGAAGTAGGAAGAAATTGCAAGAAAATAGAGAGAAAAGAGGAATTATATATTTTATGTAAGATTATATATCCTATACCTTTTACTCTATTCAATATACAAATTCACACAGATTGTGAGGATTATTTGTAAGGTGAAAAGACCATTTCTATAGCAATTCTTGTATATCATTTTGTCAATCTTCTTGTCAATTGGGTTATGTGAAATGTAGTTTTTCTTGTATATTGTTGTGGATACATGGATTAGAGACCATTAGTGAAGGTTCCCATGGAACGAAATGCTTCCTAATGACCCGAGGATGTCCATTTAGCGATTTAATTTAGCTTGTTATGATGATTTATTGTGCCTAGTTTGTTTAGATTATCATTTTTTGATATTGTGTTTGTTTGGCCATTTTAGATGTGAGCCTAGGAACGCGACCCCGTGGTCCAAATCCGATGATGGACGTCTTTTGATGTAGTTAGTAGGAGCGATGTAGTTTTCATTGAAAATGTGTAACCGTCGGGCCTTAAAACGACGCCAAGGCGAGAATCGTGTTTAAGGCCCCGTAATAGTGAAAATATATGTTTGTGGGTGTTTGGGGTTATTTTGATAGCTCACATGCCCATGAATAGCCCCAACGCATTTTAATGCTTGATTTGATTTATGACACGAAATTGATTTCAAAGCTAAACGATAAGATTTCCATAAAATCAATCAAATTATGTTATTAGAATCACGAGGCTAAAAATTGGGAGTGCTAATGAATGTCGATTCCTTTTAACGAGAAGGCAAAAGAAAGATCGTGTTCAAATGTCACAAGAAATGGTTTTATGAAAGTAAAAGGTGGTTCTATTAAACCATTGTGCATAGGGTTAAAGAGATTCTAGAAATTGTCCGCTCGTTTTATGAAAGCAACGTATAGGTCTCGATTCCTATTTTGACGAAGGTTTAAAAACTCTTGCTTTGCCAAAACGACACCCAATTGAAAATCTTACAGTTTTGACAATCAAAATCAAACCTTTCTAATAAAGAATAAAGCTTTCTCGTATAAATCGAAGGACACTCTAAAGCACTCTCAAAACAAGAATTTCCATAAAAACTCCAAATAATTCTTTCATACAAACTCACCACAACATTCACATAGGCACACACACGCACACATACACATTTCATGAATTAAAGGATAGGAAAGTCTCAAGATTGCGGTAACCGTGTTTCACGGAAGTCGGGGGGTGCCTAACACCTTCCTCTCGCTTAAGCAAGCCCCCGAACTCTATGAATCGCGGTTTGCAGACCAATTAATTCGGAGTCACATATGAGCCAACGATTTATAAAAAACGAAAACTCGGATGAGTTGGTACATCCATTTCAAATATACCAACTGGCGACTCTGGTTAATTGGCTCATCATAAAAAACGATATTTCAAAACCCCATCGACATTAATGCCGACCTTTTCTAAAAAATTATCTAATAAAAGGCTAAAATTGGAAAGGGTAACAACTAGCATAAGATAGCGATTCCTCCCGGCGTCGACAAGTGGTAAGCATTCTCAGCAATCGTTTTGTAGATTCGTTATCCATTATGAAAGAAGGTAAGTGTATATCCGACGAAAAAGAATAATGCCAAGCTATTATCTTACGAAATGGCAAAGAATTACTTAAGGTGGATAACAAGAATACAATTGATGATTCACACACCGATGAAGAGTTGGTTGTGGAAGAAGTCAACGAGGAAAAGAAACAAGAAAAGAAGGAAGATAATCCAGTTGAAAAATTAAATGAAAGTAAAAAGAAGCAAATACCTCCTGTGTCATTTCTACAAAGATTGCAGAAACAAAAAGTAGATAAACAGTTTCTAAAATTTTTGGAGGTATTTAAGAAGCTTCAAATCAATATCCCATTTGCTGAAGCACTTGAACAGATGCCTTGCTATGTTAAGTTCATGATGAAAATTTTATCAAAGTAGAAAAAGCTAGGTGACTACAAGACCGTGGCGCTTACGGTGGAATGCAGTGCAACATTACAAAAGAAGCAACCACCCAAACTTAAAGATCTAGGTAGCTTCACTATTCCAAGTACCATCGGGAGCCAATTTATCGCAAAAGTGTTGTGTGATTTGGGAGCAAGTATTAATTTGATGCCTCTATCTGTTTATCGGCAACTTGGATTAAAAGAAGTAAAACCTACAAATGTGACCTTGCAATTGGCGGATAGGTCAGTTACTTATCCTCGGGGTATTGTGGAAGATGTGTTGGTTAAAGTGGACAAATTCATCTTTCTGGCATATTTTATCATTTTAGATTATGAAAAAGATCGAGATATACCTATTATTCTTGGGCAACCATTTTTAGCCACAGGTAGAACTCTCATCGATGTGCAAAAAGGCGAGCTGACTATGAGAGTCCAAGATGAAGAGGTGACTTTCAAGGTTTTCAAAGCAATAGAGATCTCAAGTGGTCATGAAGAATATTTTTGGATCAATGTAGTTGCAGGTGTACTCAAGGATGAAGCAGATGGAAAAAGTTTAATTCAAATGAACGAGGCGGATCAATTCAAGTTTGGGGGTTTTCAATCTTACGAGAAAGTCAAGCAGTATAAGGACAAGACCAAGTGTGGGATTGTGAAGCGGTTCATCAATCATAAATTTGATACGGGATGAATGATTGAAGAAGTCAGGCTGATGACTATAAATTAAGTGTTATTGGGAGGCAATCCAAAAGTTTTGGTTTTCTTTATTTAATTGCATCTTTATTAGTAATTGATAGATTTATCGTTAAATTGTAGGATTTTCATTTTAGGTAGAAATATATTTGATTTGATTTGAATAATTAATAATTGCAAGTTATATGAGGATCTCAAGTACCTTGTAGAAACAACACCAAGGGGAAGACTCAACATCTAGGGCTAAAAAGGTGTATGATAGGTCGACACAGAGGAGGAGGATGATGACGGTAAGTTGGCCGACGAGGAAGATGATGATTGAGACCCCCAGGGAAGTCCTTTGTTTTTATTTTAGTTCTTCCTAAGTTATTTTATAACATTGAGGCCAATATAATTTTTAAGTTTGGGGGTACTTTGAGGTATTGCATTAGCTTGTTATTATCATTATTTTGCATTTAGTCAGTTATTTTGCGTAGTTTACATATTAGTTGAAATTTTTGTGAATCTGTTGATGACCAATGACAAGAGATGATGATAGGTGGGTAAAACGTGAGTAAAAGTTTGAATTATGCAGTAGCTTGACAAATTAAATCAGAATTAGATTTTACTTTGTTCGTGATCCCTTGTTCTGTAAAATCTCACATCCTAATGTTCAGTTAATTGTGTCATTAAAGAGATTGTATAGTTGTGAGAGGAATTATTGAGACCCTAAGAACTTATTTCAAGTTCAATTAAAGCAAAGATAGGCTTTTATTTAAGTTTGGGAAAATTATGGGAAAATTGTGGAAAAATAGAAAATTTTATCCTTCCGTGAAACTACATTGTATGGTGGGTTGAGAATGAGCTTAAAAGCGCACTCCTCGATAAATACAGGAATGAGATGGAACATAAAAAGCACTCGTTTAATTAAATGTGAGAGGGAGCATAAATACACTCACTAAAAAAACATTAGAAAAGAGATGTTAAGAAAAGAAAATGTGGGAAGGAAATGGTTAGAAAAATCCCTTCATACCCCGATTTTTATGAAGTTTGTTTTTGTTGAAATTGATGTTGTAAATAAGATTTCGGGGTTGATAATGATTTTATTTTATTAACTGTTTAGTTATTTGATCTTTTCTTCTATATAATTAGCTTGAACAGTTGGTACACACACACTTTTAGGGATCATGACTGAGTTGAATTGTTAAGTTCTGCATGATTTGATTTTGCTGAGAGTTGGTTATATAAGATCTTTAAGGCCATGTTCCAGATTTATGTTAATTTCGTGCTTAGTTTACAATACATATTAGTTAGTTAATTAGTTTTTAGTTTTTAGTTGTTTTGCTTGAGGACAAGTAAAAATTTAAGTTTGGGGGTATTTAATGAGTGAATTTTATATCTACAATTCATGTATTTTTGGCTTAATTATTTTGTTGGTTCTTACGTATTTTTAGTTTGTTTCTATGCATTTTAGCATTTTTATGTAAGTATGGAATTCGTGATCGAAAATAGAGAAAGAACAATAAATGGTGTATATTTAGCCCTATTATGAAGCTAAAAATGCTAAGCAAAGGTATGGAGCAATGAGAGGGGCTTAAGAAAGGAATTAAGGTTCATTTGGGCGTACAAGGCAAGAATAATTAAAGGGAGTTGCAGAAGTGATCGAGTTGCGACGCTCGATAAGGCGAGTCGCGGTGCTAGGTCACTTTTTCGGGCGCGTGAGGCGCGTGCGTGCGGCGAGGAAGAGTCATTTTCAGTTGTTTAAGTCCCAGCTTGATAATAGAGACATAAAAGAGAGAAGTCCTGTAGATTGAAGAAGTAAAATAGAGAGACCTAGTTTATGAGGATCATCATCAACAGAAAAAGGAAGAGAACATCATCTAGAGAAGAAAATAGACGGAGACGGAGATTGAAGATCAAGGATTGGGATTAATAATAACAGAGTTCTTCTTAATTCTTTTTATTTAATTTCTACACTTGAACAATGATTAGCACAATGATGATGATGTGTTATTTTTATATTATGAAATAATTCCTATTTAGGATTACAATAGAACTCAATGATTAGTTTTTGATTGAATTACTCTCTTCCTCTTGTGATCGATTATTTATGAATTATCTACCATATTTGCTTTTAATTATAATTGTTTGGTCAGCAATTATCTAATAACTTAGATCATATTAGAAGATATAATCTAGGGTTAGATCTAAAATATGGTAGCATGTTTTATGAAGAATCTCTTAGGAGTGGAATTCATATTTATATATAGAATAGGAATATATTTATATGTCACGTGTAACATGTATGGGAATTTGTACGTAGTAAATGTATCTATTATCGTTTGCATAGGAATATAGTGAATGCTTTTCTATGGATTTCAATATTAAATGTTCTTGAAAGAGGATAGTTAATTACTTGTGATTTTCAGTTAATAATTTATTGTAATTGATTATTTGAGGGAGAGAGTAAAGAGATTGGAATGACTCATTGGGGGAAATTGTAATCCTATATTTTATTTTTGGTATTTGTTAAGTTATAAAGTATTTCTTTTAAATTTATAGTTTATTCAACTCAAATTCATTGTTTAGATAAAATCGAATTGATACAAAATTAGTAATTGGAGTTAGTTATTAATTTTTTCTTCATGGGATCGACTCTCCTTATCACTTTATTACTTGATTGACCGTGTATACTTGCACGTAAATTGCTAGTATAAATTTAGCTCAACAACAAGCTGCATGCCAAGTTAAAAAAATATGAGTTCTGGTTTGAGGAAGTAACATTCCTTAGGCATGTGATTTCTAAACAGGGAATATCAGTTGATCCTGCTAAGATTGCAACAATATTAAATTTGGAACAACCTAAAACAGTAAGGGAAAGTCTTATGTGATTTGGGAGCTAGTATCAATTTGATGCCTCTATCAATTTATTAGCAGCTTGGTTTAAAGGAAGCAAAACTGACAAATGTGACATTGCAGCTTGCAGACAGATCACTTACTTATCTGAAGGGCATAGTTGAAGATGTGTTGGTTAAAGTGGATAAATTCATCTTTCCGGCAGATTTCGTTATGCTAGATTTTGAGGAAGATTGTGAGGTACCGATTATTCTTGGGCGGCCATTTTTAGCAACAGTGAGAACTCTTATAGATGTGCAAAAAGGATAGTTAACTATGCGCGTTCAAGATCAAGAGGTCACATTCAATGTTTTCAAAGCTATGAATTCCCAAATAAAGCGGAAGGATATTTTCGGGTTGATTTAACTACAGATGCAGTGAATGAGGTATTTGTTGGAAGCTTTCTATCAGATCCCCTAGAGACTGCCCTTGTTAGTCCATCTGCTACGGATTATCCTGCTCCACATGAATATTTGCAATTGCTAGACTCTTCTCCACAGTTTGTCACGTTCAAGTAACAATACGAGACTTTAGATCATTCCGGAAGTGCTTCTACGCGGGAAAATATCTTTAGAAGAACCACCTACATTAGAGCTTAAACCTTTACCAAATCACTTATAGTATACGTATTTAGGTGATTCTTGTAATTTGCTTCTTATTGTTTCGACTTCACTTGATGAATTTCAGGAAAATAAGCTTTTACGAGTACTTCGAGAATATAAAACAGCTTCGGAATGGACACTAGCTGACATCAAAAGGATTAGTCCATCATTTTGTAAGCACAAAATTCTTCTTGGATATGAGGCCAAACCTGTAATTGAGCAACAACGCCGACTAAATCCTATCATGAAGGAGGTGGTCAAGAAGGAGATTATCAAGTGGTTGGATGCGGGTATTATTTATCTTATCTTCGACAATTCGTGGGTGAGTCATGTACAATGTGTTCCCAAGAAGGGTAGCATGACAGTTGTGACAAACGAGAACAATGAGGTGATTCCGACATGGACGGTAACTAGTTGGCGAGTATGCAGAGACTATCGCAAGCTTAATGCCGACTAAATCCTATCACCAGATGCTTGATAGATTGGTCGGGCATAAGTTTTATTGTCTTTTAGATGGATATTCTGTTTACAATCAGATTGCAATAGCACCCAAGGATCAAGAGAAGACAGCATTCACTTGCCCATATGGAACCTTCGCATTCTAGAGGATGTCTTTTGGATTATGCAATGCGCCCGTAACTTTTCAGAGGTGCATGATGGCTATATTTTCTTACATGGTAGAACATAATCTTGAGGTATTCATGGATGATTTTTTGATTTTTGGAGATTCTTTTGATTTGTGTTTAGATTACCTAATTCTTATGCTAAAAAGATGTGTGGAAACAGATTTGGTATTGAATTGGGAGAAGTGCCATTTTATGGTCCAAGAAGGCATAATTTTGGGGCACAAGGTCTCTTTTAAGGGGTTATAGGTAGATAAAGCTAAAATTGAGACTATTGAGAAGCTTCCACCGCTATCATCAGTGAAGGGAATTCGGGGTTTTTTAGGTCATGCAGGGTTCTACAGGCGGTTCATCAAGGATTTTTCTAAAATTACAAAGCCCTTATGCAATTTGTTAGAGAAAGATGTGCCCTTTATCTTTGACAAAGTATGTCTTGAGGCTTTTGAGATGCTGAAAAAGAAGTTAATTACTGCTCTGGTGATAGTTCTTCCAAATTGGAACCTTCCTTTTGAGTTGATGTGCGATGCTAGTGATTATACGATTGGCACAGTATTGGGTCAATGAAAGGGGAAATTTTTTTCATTTTATCTATTATGCTAGCAAAACACTTTCTAATGAACAGCTCAAAACTACCACTAAGAATGAATTACTAGCAATTGTTTATGCTTTCGACAAATTCCGGGCTTATCTCATTGGTATGAAGGTAATCGTATCCATGGATCATTCGACCATCAAATACTTAATCTCAAAGAAGGATGCTAAGCCACGATTGATACGATGGGTTCTCTTACTTCAAGAATTTGATTTAGAAATCCAAGACAAAAAGGGGATAGAAAACCAAGTGGCAGACTATATTTCCATACTAGAGAACTTCAAACAACAAAAGTGGGATGACACAGCGATCAATGAATCTTTTCTGGGCGGACAACTATTTTCAGTGACAAAGGAAGTAGCAAGGAGTGTGGATTACGTAAATTACATTGTGAGCCATATGTTTACTCCCGACTTGAGCCATCAGTAGAGAAAAACATTTTTGCATAATGTGAAGTACTATATATGGGATGAACCCTTCTTATTCAAACAATGTGCCGATCAGATGTTGAAAAGGTGTGTACCCTAAGAAGAAATAGAAAATATACTTCATCATTGTCATTCATCAGTTTACGGAGGACATTATGGGGGAAAGAGAACAACAGCGAAAATTCTTCAATCAGGCTTCTATTGGCCAACTCTCTTTAAGGATGCTCATTCTTTCGTGTCAAGGTGCGAGCCAATAAGTTGACAATATTTCCAAGAGACACGAAATGCCCTTAACCACTATCCTAGAGGTTGAGATCTTCGATGTTTGGGGCATTGATTTCTTGGGCTCGTTCCCGTTATCCTTCAATAAGCAGTACATACTTGTTGCAGTGGATTATGTTTCTAAGTGGGTAGAAGCGGCAACCTTGCCCACAAATGACTCTAATGTGGTGAAAAATTTTCTTCGAAGGAATATCTTTACAAGGTTCGGCCCACCAAGAGCGATCATTAGCGATGAGGCACACATTTCTGTAATAAACACTTTGCCACACTTCTTGCTCGGTATGGAGTTTCACACAAGATCGCTACAACACCCCCAGACAAGTGGTCAAGCCAAAATTTTAAACAGAGTGGTGAAGATAATTCTAGAAAAGATTGTGAATCCCAATCGGAAGGATTGGTCGAAAAAACTTGACGATACTTTGTGGGCTTATTGGACAGCTTACAAAACTCTCCTATTAGAATGTCACCATATAGGCTTGTATTCGACAAGGCATGTCATCTGTCGATGGAATTTGAGCATAGAGCATATTGGGCCATCAGGAAGCTTAACTTCAATTTGCATGCAGCTGGCGAGAAACGTCTCATGCAGCTGAATGAGATGGATGAGTTCCGTCTCCAAGCCTATAAGAACGCTAAGCTTTATAAAGAGAAAATTAAGAGGTGGCATGATAAAAAAAATCGTTGAGCAAAAGTTTGAGTCGGGACAATTAGTACTCTTGTTCAATTCACGGTTAAAACTTTTTCCATATAAGCTCAAATCACAGTGGTTGGGACCGTTTATCATTACTAAAGTATTCTCGTATGGAGCAATAGAAGTCACAGCGGCTAACTCAAATAGAACTTTTGCGGTTAACGGCCAGAGACTTAAGCATTACTGGGGTGGCGACATCGATCATCAAAAGATCTCCATCATCTTAGCTAACCCGGAATGAAACATGGAGTAGTCAGGCTGAAGACTATAAAACAAGCGCTCAATGGGAGGCAACCCAAATTTTTTAGTTTTTCCTTCATTTTTATGTATTTTAGTTCTTTTTATGTCAAGTTATAATTTTTGGGTAATTTGTTGCGTTTTAAATAGTATTGTCAAATAATTGCAGGCACCAAAACTAACAGAAAGCATGACGACCACAGAATCAGCAAAAATTCAAGCCATGGGCAAAATCAGAAAGTTAGCGCCACAGCGCGCACAAACAACATCGTAGCATGCGCCTGGCAGAAAAACAGCGCCACATCGCTGCATTATAGCGCTGCAGCGCTGGCAGGTTGAAAGTGCAGTGTTGATACATAGTGTCGCAGCGCTAGCCTTCGGACAACACAGCGCCACAGCGATGCAATGTGGTGTCGCAGCGCTCTCTTGGCAATCCAGTTTTAAATGCATAAAGCCTAAGTCGACTCAACTTTCAAGCTTCCTTCTCTGATTCAACTTTGAACACCTTCTTAATCATACAAATCCAATTCGACCTCTAATCCTAATTTTCAGATCTATAAATTCAGCTTCAATTGGCAAATTTTAGCATCACTCTTTCACAAAGGATATAAGGATTGGGTTTAGTAATTGGGAATACCACCTGTATAGTTTTGTTCTCTACAATAAATATGTCGAACAAGCGTCAAAGAGTTAGCGGATCTACTTCCCAAGCATCAAAAACAGATGACAAGCACATATTCATTAACAAAGCCACTTCGAAACATTATTATTCACTCTTGGCTGGTAAGGTATTAATTCTCGAATGGGGTATCAAGCCACATGAGACACAAGACGGTGGTGTAGCGGACATGATCAAGGAAAAGGGATGGGAGAACTTTACATAACAGTCGGAGGCCGCAGTGGTGACCATTGTCAAGGAATTTTATGCGAATGCTAAGGAGACCTAAGGCCATATGGTGTAAGTACGAGACAAGCATGTATCGTTCGATAAAGCGACTATCAATGCTTATTATCACATCAGAGACATGGAGGATGAGGATGAGTTCACAGAATATAGGGATAAAGATTTTTGTTGGAATCAAGTTCTTACGTGTTTGTATAGGCCAGGGGCAATTTGGACACTAAAAGGGCCTAACGCATTACACTTTCCGTATAGCGAGCTGAGTCGGTATGGTAAGGCTTAGTAAGTCTTCATCTGTGCCAAGCTTTTGCCAATAACATATGTTACGAAAATTAACAAAGATAGGGCGGCATTACTGTATGTTATCATTACAAATAAAACCATAGATGTGGGGCAAATTGTTCATGACTCCATTCGACATGCCATTAACAGGAATTCAACATGTGGACTGCCACACTCGTCCTTAATCTGTGACTTGTGCTAGGAAGCCAATGTCAAATGGGCCGAGGATAAGATTCTACAACCTCCAAAGGCATGTATGATGAGCCGTTTCAAGGTATGGGATAGTGGCCCTTCCCATGCACGGGGAGTTGGGTTCATTGTGGGGGCTACTTCACAAGATGTCGAGGATCCATCACAGTCTCTTCAGCCACCTACCACTTCATCGCAGTCCTCCATGGATATTTTGGTTGCCAAAGTACGTGAGCTTCGTAAGGAAACACAGGTGCTTCGTAAGGAGTTTCAACATTAGTCTAGGCGAATGGATCATGTGGTACATCGGGTGGACTCTTTCCTCGAGTATTCTATTGGTTTTAATTCTGTTCTTGGTCAAATGTTCGTAAATGATGGATTCAAGGGTTCTGATCAGTTTTTGGTTGCTCCTGTGTTCGCCGACTCACCCGTTAATTCAGGAGACAATATAGATGCTGATGACCTAAAATAGCTATTTTCAGGGAAGTCCTTTATGTTTAACTTCTTTCTATCTTACTTTGAGGACAATGTTTACTTTAAGTTTGGGGGTATTGGTATTGGTACTTATTTTATTTGTTGGTTATTTTGTCAGTTAGTTTGCATGTTAGTTATAATTTGAGCAAGGAATTAATTGTACTTGATGATGGCCAATGATTAAATTTTTTTTTAAAAAAAGAAAGAAACTCTTGGAAATTAAGAAACAGGTAAGTTTATAATTTGGCTTATTAGTTGATTTTACATTATTTGTCTTGTACACTTTAAAGCACTTATATTCATCTGTTTAGCTAGTTAGAGCTTAGAAAAAGTGTAAGGGTTAAATGCTTGCGGGGGATAGTATTGAGACTCTAAAAATTTGGGGTGAATATCATTTGAAGCGAAGGATAGACATGAATATAAGTTTAGGGAAAATCTTGGGATTATTATTTATTTGTTAGTTTTTTTAATATAAAAAAAAAGAAAAAAAAACTTCCTAAGTTGCTAAAACGAGATGGAGCGTAAAACGCACTCGTTCAATAGATAGTGAGATGGAGCATAAAATGCACTCACTATAATGGAGAAAATGGTTAAATGAGATACTTGGGAGGGGGCGTAATACTTATGAATAATAAGTTGAATGAGCTTAATTATTGAATAATCCTTTTGATTCCTCGAGTTATAAGTTCTTTTTCTTAGTGGATGATGGTGTGAACTTTAGACGTATATCTTCCGTGTAGTATTTGGTTAGTTACACTCATTTGGGTTTTGACTAGTTTGAATAAGGTGGACACACACACATATGGGATCATGAGTAGTTGTATAACTGATGAATAATTTGAAATATTAGACGTTGAATGTTTTGAAATTTTTCTTGAGTTATTAGAAGGAAATTTTTGAGGTCGGTATTCAAGTTATGTTGATTCATTATTTGATGTAGTTGTAGTGTAAGTTGGTGATTGTTTGCTCTTTATGTTTGCTTGAGGACAAACAAAGCTTTAAGTTTAGGAGTATTTGATGAGTGTGTTTTATACCTATGATTTGGGTATTCTTGGCTTGATGATTTTGTAAGTTCTTAAGTATTTTTAGTACATTTTGATGCATTTTAGTGTTTTTATGTAGGAATTGAGTTCTAAGGCAGAATGATGTATAAAGCGCTAAAAGACGAAATATTAGTCATAATTATGTAGCAAAACGCAGTAGTTAGTCGATAGCGTGCAGTAAGCGTCGGCGTATGGCACGATATTGGCACGACGAATCAAGGTCAGCATGGCTAGCAAGGCATGGGCGTTTGGCAGCAGGCTTGGTGCGCGCGATTTTGGCGCTACAAGGCCTCAGCGTTGCGGCGCTGAGGTTAAGCACTGCGGCGCTATAATCTTCAAAGAGTCAGCGATGCGGCACTGTTATGTAGAGTTGCGGCACTGCGGCTGATGCTAAGCAGGGACGCAATGTTATACAATCCTAATTGATTTGGGACTCTATGCTAGGCGAAGTTTGACTGGGATTGGTCATTGTAAAGCTATGTGGACTCATATATGTGTGGGTGGCTGATCATAATGGAGGAGACAATATTATATTACTACACAACAGAGATTAATTCCGAATTACCAGAGATCATGAAGGAAAGCGCGTAAAGAAGAACAAAGATTGAAGGCGGAGTGTGGGGATTGAAGTTGTTATACAGATTTATTCTCTATCTCTTTCTCTTTGATATTTATATTTCAAGGATTTTATAGATATTATGATGATGTTTTATTTCAACGATATGATCTAAATTTCTTTTAAGATTGCAATGGAACCCGATGAATAGTTTAAATTGAATTACTCTCAAATTGATTGTATGAACCATATGCAAGTTGTTTATCATATTTTGTGCTTCATGATATAATTGCTTGGCCAACAATTATTTGATAAATCCAGGATGATATTAGAAAATAGAATCTAGGGTTAAGATCAAAATATGATAACATGTGATATGAATATTCTTCTTAGGATTGAATAGTATGATTTGTGTATAGGATAGGAATATACTTATATGTTGCATGTAACTTATATGAGAATTTAAGCTTGATTAATCTATACTTAATTATTTTACATAAGAATATAGTAGATTAATTAAGATAGATATTTTTATCTAAACATCGAAAGAGATTTGATAAATAACTTAAAATTCTCAGTTAACAACTTGTGATGGTAATTAATTAGAAGAGAGAGTAAGGAGATTTAGGCAATGCATTGGGGAAAATTGTAATCTTAGTCATTAAATCTGGTATTAACCTTTGTTAGACATTTAGTTTAAATTTTAATTTAATATTCTACACTCCTTAATTCATTTGTTTAAATAAAATTGAGTTGATATAAAATTAGTAGTTGGTTACTATTATTAGTTTATTCCTCGTGGGAACGATAATCTACTTATCACTTTATTACTTGTTGATCGCGTATACTTGCGTGTAATTGTCAATACCAATTCGGACAAACACTTCCTCTTTCCTCTAGAACACCTCAAGCACTCCCTATAGGTCGTGACCATTCTTCCTCTTTAAGAATTGTCGAGTATAGTAACTCCCACTGACACGCGACTCCCGCCTAGTGATCACATGTTCATAAATAGAAATCTCCAAGGGATTCACATTGAAGGGGAAGAAAGGTTTGAAATGCCAAATCTTGGACCTAGGGACTCAATGGAGGAAATTCAGAGAAGAGAAGGCGAAGCTAGAGAGAGCTACAAAAGGCGACATGAATCTGAGAGAATAGATCCTCCCAGAGCAAGAGGGGAGAAGGTAGATAATATAGAAGGTATATATATTCATCGTAATTTTTTTTTATAAATTTTTATACTGTGTACAATTCTTTGATTATATCAATAAATTCATTCTTTTGCTCTAGCAATACAGTTACTCACTATATTCATGTTTACTTTTAAAGTACTTTACATAGTAGAATTTATGAATGCTCTGAAACTACTAGCTTTGTCATCATCAAATAGGGAAAGATTGTTAGGAATTGCATATTTGATTTGATGATGATGAGATAATATTAATGTATATTTATACCAATAGCTTTTTTTAAGGTCCTTAAATGAGAATATGATATACTAGCACTTAAAGTAGAAAGATCAAACTTGTTAGGTTGATCTACTGAGCTTATCAAATGTATAGATGATAGGACTAAATCGATCGTATAGTCAGTTTGAACGATCGTAAAACAATTATGATAAAAAGTAAAGTTTATTGAAGATCACGGAGTTAGCCAAGCTATTATAGAGCATTCAGAGCAAGATTTCAGAGTCTGCCAGAAGTTCATAAAGTTAAATCAAGATCACAGAGTCTGTAAAAATTTCGTAGAGTTCACTCTAAGATCGTAAAGTGAAGCAAAGATCGCAGAGTCTTCTCAGAGATCATAGAGCAGATTGTAGAGTGTATCCTAATTAGTAGAGCAAGTCGATCGTAAAGCAGATCGTAGAGTACAAAACGTTAAGTGAATTAAGCCAAAAACTTTATGATATCTATGAAACTCTACGATCAGACAAAGTTGTAGAGTATGTCAGGTCTGACATGGGACTGATATTGAGGAACCTTGCAGAGTGAAGAACCTGAGATGTTTGTCGATCGTCCTAAGTTTAAATTGAAGATCAGATCGAGTTGTGTCTAATAAATAGTTTGGCGATGTGACATCACCTACGTGGTAGGTACTACAGCAGTTAGAAGTGACCTATCAGAGCCGAAAATAAGCTGATTGATGAGTGGGATTTATACCCGCGAATCGACTACTTTTATACTCAAGAAGTTGCATGTTCTTATTATTTTATATTGCTTTTATACTGTTTTGTTATTGTTTTGTTTAATATATGTTTTGCAGTAGTTTTCATGTCATTTCCAGCTTTTAGGGGTAAAAACGGCCTTTTTATATCATTGGCGCTGCAGCGCCGGTTCTTAGTGTATTTCTGGCGCCGTCGCGCCACCTCCTTGCAAGCTCACCCATCTATCGTGTCGCAGCACCTCAATTCCTTCACAAATATGGCGCTGCAGCGTCATTTATTGACCAGAGCCCTTGACCTAGCGCCGCAGTGCTGATACAAGGATTAGTCCTGGCGCCGCAGCGCCACCTCCTGTTTTCAGACAGTAACAAGTGGGAATGACCTAAAGAAAAGGAGAATTATCATATATATTGATGGGCAGCCTCGTTTTCGTAAACACAGCAGATAGACCCGGATTTTCTCTCATCTACATAGCTTAGTTTAGCATTTTTTTCTCTTTAGCTTTGTAAATAGCTTTTGATAACAACATAGATTAGGGAGAGGATTGGGATTCCTTGGAGCATCAAGAGCACTTAGCAACATGGATTGGAAAGCATTATTGATTGGTTTTCTTGGAGATTGAAAAAGGCTTGACATAGTTTATTCTTCTCTAGTATTTCCTTTGGTGTTGTAATCTATAAATGTTGTATTTATTGCTACTTATGTTTAGCTTAAAAGCTATGAACTAAATATTTGCTCTGAGGTTATAATGGAACCCTTTGTTAATTTGAATTGATTAGCTTATCTCTGTGGTTGGCATCATATGGCCTGGTTCAATATATCTATGCCTAATGATTCTTGCTAAGGAATTAGTGATGATTTTGGTAATCTATAAGAAATTGGGAAATGGATTGTAGATGTATACCTTGATATATTGGCATGTGATTATGATTTATCTATACGAATGGATTGCATAATTTGTGTGTAAGATTTATACTTATATGTCATGTGTGATCTCATCGAGAACCTATGCTTTAATTCCTTGCTATGGTTAATTCGCATAGGAATGTGTAGGATTATTACCTAGCTTGGATGTTCTTTTCTGTTCTATTCCCTTTCGAGCGGATTTAGAAAGGATATGTTTATACATACCTCGGAAGAGGTGTATGAATACTTGTGAGTTCTCAGTCGACATTCCATCGTGACCACTAAGACCAAAGAGAGAAAGTTAGATGGTTTGATGTAACATAGCACACCAAGTGTTTGACAAAATGATAGTGTGGGGGTGAAGTTATGATCTTAGCTTGTAGCACCTAATTAGATACCAGTCGTAATCCATTTACTTGCTTTAATAATTAGAATTAATTAGATTAATTACATATCTTCTATTTAACTGTTTAAATAAGATTGAAACGATATAAAGTCGGTACTTGGTAAATATTAGCAATAGTTCCTCGTGGGTTCGACAATCAACTTATCATTATATTACTTGTTAGACCGCGTATACTTGCGCGTGTTTTATTGATTGCGAAATCGACCAACACTGACACATCCTCTTTAAAAGTCAACATCAAAGATCTTCTAGGATCCGAGCATTAAATGCACAACGACAACTTTTCAATAGGAAAATCTCGAGGCTGTCTATAAAAGGGCATGAAGATTCAATCAAATAGTATGAATCACGAACTTCAAGCTGATTGCTGCCCAATCTCCAAGAAAGCTCAACTCTACAAAATTAAGAACAATTTGTTCTGCTATAAGTCCTTAAGAAGCCAAGCTCAACGCAACTTAGTAACATCTCAGAAATCACCACTTTTATAATGATTCGCTGGTCTAAGTGAACTCTTGTTACCAAGTTTAAGTGACTTGAAGAGTTTGTAGTGAACTGGTCTGAGTGACCTAGTCTTAGTGACCTTTGCCAAGTCTGAGTAACTTGAAGTAATCTAAGTAATTCAACATTGTAATAGATCTTAGTGATTATGTAATACCCTGAATATTTATGAGGCTTATAAATACGATCATATATGGTTAGAGGTTAATTTAGTGACCTAAAACTAGGTATCGAGAAGTTTAAAATCTTAAACCCCAATGAGATTCAAATTTTGTATCATATGTGCTTAAATAAAGATCCAAATGATATTTTGAAGCAAGTGTTTTGTGATTTTATAGTGTAAACGATGAATTAGGTCAAATAAAATTTTTCTCCGAAAAACGTCATGCTTGACACGTCGTGCTTAAAAATATTTTTTTTGGCTAATGAACTTGTTGGTATATTTGTTTTTGACGTGCTTATGCATTGTCGTGCTTACGCATTGTCGTGCTTACGCTTTAACATGCTTACGCATTGTCATGCTTACGCTTTGACGTGCTTACGCATTGTCGTGCTTATGCTTTGACGTGCTTACGCATTGTCGCGCTTACGCTTTGTCGTGCTTACGCTTTGACGTGCTTACGCATTGTCGTGCTTATTGAGGAGCTTAGAAGAATATTCTAAGAATTTGCTAGGTACTAAAGTGTAATTAACCTAGGTATCAAAGTGTAATAAGCCGAGCCCCTAACGTGCAATTAGCGAAACTTGGTGTTTCTATAAATAGCAAGCTCAGTTCATTCATTCCTTACTACTTTTCAAAAGCAGTTCAAGAGCAAAAACACTCTACATTTATATTTTGAGAGATATTGTGAGATAAAAATTACATTCTAAGCATCGAAGCGCTCCGTGATTGGAAGTAAAGCTAGCAACTACAAGAGGTATTACTCTAGTGGTTATTATTTTCATTCTTCTTTATATATTTAGTAAAAATATACTTTTATAAGCAGTTATAATGCCCAAATTATTTTTTAAGTATATAGTACAAAAGTCCTATTTACAAGCAGTTATAATGTCCAATTTATTTCTCTTATATATTAGAAAATATACTTTTATAAGCAGTTACTATATCCGAATTTCTTCAACTATTTAGTTAAAATATTCATTTTATAAGCAGTTATAATGCTGAAATTTTCTCAAATCTAATAGCCGAATATTCCTTTTATAAGTAGTTATAATGCTCAATTTATTTTAAATATAATTGAAAAATATGCATTATGTAAGTAGTTATAATGCTAAAATTATTTCATATATTGTAAAAGAAGTCTTATTTATATGCGGTTATGATACCCGAAATAAAACTTAAAAGATTTAATCGTTAAATGCTTAATTGTTTACATAAATTTATAATCGTGTAGGAATTATGACGAACGTTTAAACCGTTATATTAACTGTAAAAGATATACGAGGCAAGTCTCCCAACTTTGTTATATTTAAGCAAGTATTATACATCTTGCTATCAATTATTGTGAAGTTATTGCTTCTTGTTCAGCATAACTTAAGAAATGAATCATTATTCATATATTGTTTATTCGAGCATAAATTGTTGTGTCAAACCAAATTGTTTGGTAAGATATCTTATACTGAGAAAATGGAAATGCCTTCATAGGAAGGCCAATAAATGTCGATTATATATTCACCACAAATGGTAGGATGATATGCATACTCCTAGGATATTGGTGAGGCTGATCCCCTACCAGATATCCAAAACTCAAATGGTTCCAAGTCATTAAAGACTGATAGAACTAAATGAAATATATGGTTCATGTACAGAACCTTCAGTATACATCATTGACATCTTTCAAATCAAACACATGGTGTTTACATATTCAAATGAACTTGCTGAGCATTTATAGCTCATTCTTGCGCATATCTTCTTTTGCAGCTTTAAATGATATCCCTGGCACGTCTGGGACTGATAAGGGGAAAAGTCATGCTTATTAAGTTTTATTTCTGTTGTTGAATATTTTAAGTCTTTTAAAGACTTGTTGTTGTAATAACTTAGTACTGAGAACAATGTAATCGAACCAAATGATATGTAATATATTATCATACTTTATTTCATCGATTGCGTTATACTCTGATCTTTATTTTCTTTAGCATAGTTGTACTAGGTAAATACAGTATCTATACGAACTATACATCTGAATGAGGGTATTTAAATGATATTAAAAGTCCTATAAGTTCTGTGGTTACACTTAATGAGCGCCGGTAAGGTGCCATCTTTACCAGAATGTGCCCCTCAGTTCTATGGATGATCTTATCATTAATACTGTGAATGTCAGATAGATAGGGAATATAAATATGAAAGAGGTATTCATTAGATATGAATTTATACATCCAAGTGAGGGTATCCAAACACAGACAACGTTCTGGCCGGAACTAGTACCTGTTATGGGATACTGTGAACCTTGGATAGATAGAAGTCATATTTTATTGAATATTTATAGTTGTTTAGCTTCACGTGAGCACCAGGTCTGCTACAGGGGAGTGTAGAGATTTGGGGGCATCACAGATCACCCCTGCATCCTTAGTGGATTTCCTACACGTAGAGTAGAAGAGTGGACTAGGAGTCAGTTATACTCCGAACCACTTAAAAATTTCTTGTGTCATTTACTTTCCAACATTTACATTTTTGCAATTAATTTCTATCATTGTTTGTGACTTAATTCCACAAAGACTAAATTCAGAGTTGAAATTCTCCTCAAATATTTAAAGGAGTTTTCAAACTAATATTCTGCTGTGCATAAGTAATTAAATTTGTTTAATTAATTATCTGTTAATATTTCATTTAAAACAAAATGTTTTAAAGATCTATTCAAACCCCCATTTCTAAATCTTCTTGTGCCTTTGCGAAATAACAAGATGTAATCTTGAAATGTAAAAAATGTGGATAATTAATGTGTTAGATTAAAGGTAATCTTGAAATGTGAAAAATGTAGATAATTAATATGTGGTAGATTAAAGATAATCTTAAAATATGAAAAATGTGGATACTTAATATATGGTAGATTAAAGATAATCTTGAAATGTCAAAAGTGTAGATAATTGATGAATAGTGTAGATTAAAGATAATCTTGAAATGTGAAAAGTGTGGATAATTGATAAATGATATAAATTAAAGATAATCTTAAAATGTGAAAAGTGTGGTTAATTAATGTGTGGTAGATGTTGGTTAAGTTTTGGCTATAAATAGGGGGGCTTAGCATAAGGAGTTTCATAACTTTCTTGTTTATCCTTCCTTCCACTCTCTAAAAATTGCTTAGTGTAAGTTTCTTTCTGAGTGTGCTAAGGCTACCTTAAGTATTGGTGAATATTAGTAAGAGTGGAAGAATTGTTCAGGTGAATTTTTCTATAAAAGTTGCACAAGCACCCCCACACATCACACAGTGTTTACAACTCTTACTTTAGAAAACTCTTCCTTTAGAAGATTCATTTTGAAAAGCTTCCTTTGGAAGATTGTTTTGAAATATTATTTTATTCCTTCAAAAACTATTTTGAAGTTTATTCTACTCTATTTTGTACACTACACAAATTTATACTATCAAGTCACTTTGATGATTTCATAATATACGAGTTAGTGTACACCATGAAACTTATATGTGTTAGTTACTAATTAAATTATAAATATACATATAGGTTGATCAACTACATAGAAAGTAGTATCTAATCACATGCTAAGGCAAGTGATATTTCTTTCACACTCTTAAATTTATGGTAAGAAATTATTATTCGTTTCTATAGTCTTATCATTAAACGGTGAAAATTCCTGAAATGATTAGAATTTCCTTAATAGTTGGTGCTTCATTTAATATCTTTTGACCTGAACTTTCCTATTGAATTTTAACTATTATATTTGAACTGTGAACCTTATATATTATTCTTGAACTCGAATCGATATTTTGGATATCGTGTTGACAATTTGGACATTATTAGACTCTAGACAAATTAAATTACAAATCTCTAATGCTTATTTTTTATCTTATTATTGTTATTATTTTTGTTCATCTTTTAATTCATTGTTATTTGTACTAATCATCAGGACTCAAGTTGTTGTGAATGTCTTTGGTCTGGGTGCAAAGACAATATAATTGTTGAGTGTCTTTAGCCTGTGTGGCAAGGACACACAGTGAAAGTTCTCTTTGGTTTGGGTGCAAAGAGAAACTGTTGATTGGCATGATCATGACCATTTGTGTTACAGTTGAATGTCTTTGGCCTTAGTGCAAAGACAATATGACTATTGAGTGTATTTAGCTTGTGTGGTAAGGACACGTGGTAAAAGTTCTCCTTGACTTGGGTATAAAGCGGAACTGTTGATTGACATGATTATAACCATTTGTGTTACAGTTGATAAAATCTTGATGGTGAATTTTTAAATTGGAGAATGTCGACGCCGGGAAAATCGCTTCTGATGCTAATTATTACCCTTTCTAATTTTTGCCTTTTTATTAGATGATGTTTTGGAAAAGGTCGGCACAAATGTCGATGGGGTTTTGAAAAATTATTTTTTATAATGAGCCAATTGACCAGAGTCGCCAGTTGGTATATTTGAAATGGATGTACCAACTCATCCGAGTTTCGTTTTCGTAAATCGCTGGCTCATATGTGACTCCGACTTAATTGGTTTGCAAACCGAGATTCATAGAGTTCGGGGGCTTGCTTAAGTGAGGGGATGGTGTTAGGCACCCCCCGACGTCCGTGAAACACGGTTACCGTAATCTTGATGCTCTTCCTATCCTTTAAATTCTTGAAATGTGTGTGTGTGCGCGTATGTGCCTATGTGAATGTTGTGGTCAGTTTGCGTGAAAAAAACCATTTGGTTTTTTATGAAAAGTCGTGTTTTAATTTAAAAATGTTTTAGAATGTCCTTCGGCTTATACGAGAAAGCTTTATTTTTTATGAGAAAGGTTTGATTTTAATTGTCAAAAGCTGTGAGATTTTTCATTAGGTGTCGTTTTGGCAAAACAAGAGTTTTTAAACCTTCGTCAGAATAGGAATCGAGACCTATACGTTGCTTTCGTAAATAAAGTGACGGCAATTTCTAGGATCTCTTTAACCCTATGCCCAAAGGTTTAATAAAACGTTATTTATTTTTTATAAAACTATTTTTTTGTGATGTTTGAACACGATTTTTCTTTAGCCTTCTCGTTTAAACAGGAATCGACATTCATTAGCATTTCCAATTTTAAGCCTCGTGATGCTAATAACCTAATTTGATTGATTTTATGGAAATCTTCATCGTTTAACTTTGAAATCAATTTTTGTGTCGTAAATCAAATCAAGCATTAAAATGCGTGGGGGCATTCATGGGCATGTAAGCCATCAAAACAACCCCAAATGCCCACAATCGCATACTTCACTATTACGGGGCCTTAAACCCGATTTTCAACTTGATATCGTTTTAAGGCCCGACAATTACATATTTACAATAAAGGGTACATCGGTCCTATTACATACACCCAAAAAATGTCCATCATCGGATTTGGACCACGGGGTCGCATTCTTAGGCTCACATCCAAAATTGCTACACACCCACAAAATGGATACTACAAAAATTAAACAACACCGGGTTGCCTCGCACACCACAATATCCTAAAATAGCAATCTAAATACACTACGCATAAAACATTATCATAACGAGCTAAAAATCACCGAATGGATATCATCGGGCCATTAGGAAGAATTTTGTTCCGTTGGAACCCTCACTAATAGTCCTTAATCCATGTATCCTCAATAATATACAAGAAAAACTACATTTAATATAGCCCGAATGATAAAAGTTTAACAAAATAATATAACAAAAAATGCTATAAAAAATGTCTTTTCACCTTGCAAATGACACCACGATGTGTATAAATTCGTATATTGAATAGAGTAGAAAGTGTGTGTGGTACAATCTAACAAAAGGGTATAACTCCTCACTTTTTTCTCTCTTTTCTCTCTTCTCCCGCTGTTGATTGCTGCTGTTTCTTCCTCTATTTTTTTCTTTTTCCTTCTGCCTCTTCTTCTGTATGCAAAATAAAGAACTGCACTAATAAAGGCTACCAAGGGCAGCCGCAGATTGATCTGCGGCTAGCCTCGGTTCCCCCGCACCGATCCTCATTTCCCCCATGCCACGCTCGAGTGCCGTGTCGTCAGACGTCCCATCATTGGCCGCAGATTGATCTGCGGCTGGTTGGGTGATTTTCTCAATTTTCGTACCGCACCTCGATTCTCGTGTCGTACTGTTAGTTTTCGCTGAAAGGCTTGTATTTTGCAGTCCGGGCACCGCTGGGAAATGTGTCAGGTCATCCAGGAATGCTCGTTTCGAATGGCTGCGACACGACACAGGATTTGTATTTAGAGCTTGGTTTCCAGGGGCGCTGCCCCCCGACCCTTACTAGCTCACCAGTGAGCAGGTAAGCGTAGTGGCCAATAGTCGATTCCTGATATCCGCTTGTTGTCGTGTCGGCTTTGATCGCAATTCGTCATGGTGGCTTTGAGTGTTCGTACTTGTGTCCACCTTTCGTTCTCGTAGGCTGGGTTAATTGACGATTTTGCCCTCTTGTCAGGGTTAGTACACGAAGTGCAAAATTTGAGTGTCTACAGTTGCCCCTCTTTATCATGTTTATAAAATGTTAAATGAAATAAACATGATAAAGAAGTAGACATCCGATGTATGAATGACAGTGCATAAGAATGATGCAACACATATAGCTTATGATGCACCACAAGATGTAAGGCATGCAAAACATTCGTAAAGGTGTCAATGCATCATGCAATCATAAATTTATCGTGAGTATCGATCTCAACAGGACTCAATCGCTGATCGCATCGTTGTTATCGGGTTCCGTCTATGACAGGTCGTTGCTGTAATCGTTATCGCAGATGTCGTGCTTCGTCTCGTAATCATCGTCGTCTTGTAATCATCGTCGTCTCATAACTGTCGGGTCTCGTATCCGATAGATCGTTTTGTAGATGTAGGGTCTGGTCTCCGATTGATCGTCTCGTCTGTATCGGTTCTCGTCTCCAATTGGTCGACTCGTCTGCATCGGTTCTCGTCTCTGATTGGTCGACTCGTCTGTATCGGTTCTCGTCTCTGATTGGTTGACTCGTCTGCACCGGGTCTCGTTTTCGGTTGATCGTCTCGTTGGCATCGGGTCTCGTTTTTGGTTTGATCGTCTCGTCAGCACCGGGTCTTGTTTCCGGTTGATCAACTCGCTTGTATCAGTTCTCGTCTCCGATTGATTGTCTCGTCGGCACCGGGTCTCGTTTTCGATTGGTAGACTCGTCTGCACCGGGTCTCGTTTCCGGTTGATCGTCTCGTTGGCACCGGGTCTCGTTTCCGGTTTTTATCGTCTCGTGGACACCGGGTCTCGTTTCTGGTTGATCGACTCGGCTGTATCAGTTCTCGTCTCTGATTGGTTGACTCGTCTGTATCGGTTCTCGTCTCCGATTGGTCGACTCTTCTGCACCGGGTCTCGTTTCCAGTTGATCGTCTCGTTGGCACCGGGCACCGGGTCTCGTTTCCGGTTTTGATCGTCTCGTCGGCACCGGGTCTCATTTCTGGTTGATCGACTCGCCTGTACCGGATCTCGTTTCTGGTTGATCGTCTTGTCGGCATCGGGTCTCGTCTCTGGTTGATCGCCTCGTAAGTCACCACGTTCCCGTCGGGTCTTGCCTCGACGAATCGATTCGTCGTGTTCCGCACCCGATTGGTCGAAATCTCGTATTTTATTTTCACATAACAAGTCAAATGGATTTTAAAATTGATCAATTTTGCAAAGGAGAAGGGGGGAAGCACCGGCCCCAGTCGTAGATTGATCTGCGGCCAGCCGCAGATTAATCTGCGGCCAAGATCAGATTTCTTTAACCGTTCGCCCCTTCCAAGATCTGTCGTTTTCAGCCCTTTCCCACTGTTGCTTTTCGCGATTTTTCACCCTCATACGTCCCTTTTGCCGACTTTTTCAACTTTCTCGCAAAAACCGCTCTGATTAAATCGATCTATACGCTACGGGTAACATTTTGACCGATTGTTTTCTTATCTCGTTAATGTTTCGCTATACATTTGCTATTTTGAATGTTTAGAGATAGAAATGTATGCTTTAAAATGCTATGCCATGTGTCTTTGCATGTATATGTTATGTCTCAACTGTGCAAGTCATATTCTATGTTCATGATACGGGTCATACATACTTGTCGTTTTTTGAAAGAAAGCATGCATTATGGCCATTTTAATGTCATAATTAACCATATAAAATGCAATTTTGCTCTGTTGTGACTTGGGTTAATTGAAAACATGCCTGGCTATGCATGGGACGCTCATTTTATAGACAAAACTCTGCCGAAATTTTGAAAAATCTGAAGTCCCACTAAAATCTAATTCATGCATATATAGTAACCATGCATCATGCTGCATCAATTCTACGATGAAGATAGGCAAATAAAATGTTTGTGATATAATTCGAAATATAATGTACCTCCCTCTTCGACTGTGTCGTTTCAGCTATGGATCCTGACGCTCCCAGCAACTCCACTGCACCTCGTGCCTCGGGTGTTCGCCGCCGTAGGGCTGTACCTGCCCCGGTTTTGACTCAGACTCGCTAGGCTCGCCGACTGGCGGAGGCTGTCGTTCGGCCTGATCATCCTGAGGTTGATGAGGCCACTCTTCCGGACATTGAGGCAGAGGGGCCGCCTTCCGGCACACCAGCTTCCTCTACTCGTCGCGTTCTACCCCGCGCCTCTGTTCAGTTGCCCGATCTGTTGGATCGAGATCTCAGTCGTCACCCCTCAGCATTTCTTGTCGCTAATGAGGTATACTCATTACTCCTCTGAATTCATTCTCAATCTTTGTTCATATCTAGACTAATCCATTAGTGATTGCCACAGGTGCCCGAGTTCACTCAGCCGAGGGGCAACTGGTTTAACATTTATTCCTTCTACACAGCGCTGCACGCCGACTACCGCACGGTGGTGGACTCCTGGGGTTTCCGTTCTTTCTTCACCATCATTCCCCGTCAGTGCCCCTGGGGTTATATGAGGGCTTTGTCTGAGCGATGGTTTCACCAGACCCAGTCCCTTCATCTTTTGGACTGCGAGGTCGTGCTGACTCCTTGGGATTGGAGGTACATTACCGGCATCAGGTTCACCGGACTCCATGTTCCCCTAGATCTCGATATTACTCCAGCGGAGGTCCGATCTGTACTGGGTTTCACTGCTGAGGACCGGGTCTTCAAGGCCCGCAGCATTCGATCCGGAGCATTGGCTGTCGATGCTGTTGGAGGTATCTATGCGGCGCCCTTCCCTGCAGACCGAGCTACTCGTGACATTCTGCTCCGGCGTCTGTTCCTGACTATTATGAGGGGTTGTTTCCTAGGGAACAATTCTTCTACCATTCATTTCAGCGTTGTCGGAGCCATCAGGGATGTGGATCGGATCGGCGATTATGACTGGGGGTCCTTCACTTTCGCCTATTTCCTCCATGGTCTCTGTCTTCGCTCAGAGGGACAGACAGATGCTTGGCTTGGGTTTTATCCCTTTCTGCTAGTAAGCCTTCTTTTCTTACTGCACTTCCTATCATTTCATTTCCCTTCTCTGCATCTGCCGGTTACTCATGTCGTTTCTTGTCTTTATTCACAGTTCTGGGCGTACGAGCGACTCCCATGCCTGAGGCCTGTCACGACTCTCGGTCTGGATACCTATCCCCGGGGTCGGCGGTGGCACCACAGTACTTTGGAGGAGGTCTCGGTGTCCGGCAGCTTCGCCTACTGCCGCATTCAGTTGGAGTTGATCACCGCCGCTGAGGTCGTCTGGACTCCTTATCTTTCTGAGCATCTGACTGTGGGGTTCACAGATGGGTATCCCTCCGGCCCAGAGTTCGCACTTTCCACCCGTCGCCTTACTTTGCAGAGTGTTGGAGGATGGGTGATGTATTTGGGAGAGCGCGCATTCAGATGCGTAACTGGAGAGATCCGTATTCCGCACTCCCTCTCCTTCACTACATCCTGGCCGATGGACTCTCAGCCCTCAGATATTATGCTAGAGGGGGAGGATGGCCGGACACTTTCTTCAGGTCCCGGTACGAGTGAGGCTTTCCGTACCTAGTGGGTGCCCCGCACTATCGGTCCTCAGACTCGGGCCACATTTTTCCTCGGAGATATGGTCTCTGGATCGGTGATGATGACTGATTGGGCTACTTGTGTTCGGACTCCTACCCATACTGAGCAGATTGCTACTCTGACCCGCCGGGTGGACCAGCTATCCTTATATCTTCGGGTGTTAGGCCGGACTCCAGAGGATGCTTATGCGTACGACCCTGATAGTGCGGGTTACGATGCAGGCCCGAGCTCATCTGATGCCCCAGTGCACCCATATATCCCAGATATTAACTTCGGGGCTTCGACTTCGACTTCTACTCCGGGGGATCAGTTTGAGAACCCCAACTTCATCGACGATATTACTTTTGAGTAGATCGTGATAGGCTAGGGCTTTTTTGTACTTGAACCTGTTCAATTTTTTTCATTTCATGCACTATGTATTGAACTCATTTATTTATTTATGCATAGTTTTATCATTATGACAATTTAATTGCCCTATTATTAACTGTATGATGCATGCTTTTTATTCATGGATGGATAATGACCCCTGCACAGTCTTTTTGATACTATTTTTCACAGATGTCGTCACCGGATGTCGTGGTACGTTTGGATCTCGGTCCTCCCACAGGGTTGGTTGGCAGGCTTTTCCGCTGGTTGGACAGTTTGTCGCTGGGCGACAGGGTTATTGCAGATGGTCTTCTGGGACATTCCTGGTCCTTATTATCCTTTCAGGTGCCGGTGGGCTTTGCAGAGGGTATTCTGAGCTATTGGGCCCCTGCCCGTCAGGTGTTCAGATTAGGGACAGTGGAGCTGACCCCTACTCTCGAGGAGTATGCCCGCTTTACCGGCTTGTCTTTGGATGGTCCTTGTGCCAGGGTCACAGCTGGTCCCATGCGCCGTCAGTTCTTGACTTTTACTGGGTTGCGGAGGACAGTTCTGTTATCGGTGATCACATCAGACCATCTAGTTCCCTTTCATTTCCTGATTGACCGATTCGGCTCACCCGACAGTTTTCATCTATTCTCTGGTGATTTTTCCGTATCTGAGGAGCGTTGGGGCGCTTTGAGAGTAGATGTTTTGATGGCTTATGTTATCTCAGTTTTGTATCTGCCAACCGGCTCCGATCTGTTGGATATGCGAGTTATTGCGGCCACTAGAGCCCTTCAAGAGGATCACACCATTATTCCTATGATACTAGCAGACACCTACATGTCAGCCTCATATTGTCAGTCTTTCTGAGGCAGAGTATTCAGAGGGAGCTCTGTTTTATTGTATGTATGGTTTATGAGCTATCTCAGCCCCATCGATCATTTCCGTCGCCATGGGTTTTGCTTCAGCCACGACATAGCCATGCAATTTTCGTTCCGTCCCGTGAGCTGTACTGATGCGGCTTCCTGGATAGAATTCTTATCGGCTATTGAGGAGCCCTTTAATCTCTTGATCTATTCGGGTTATAGCTCCTTCATGAGCTTCTTGACTCATGTGCCCACCTTGGATTTCATCCCTATTTATGGCTTGAGGGGCGTGACGACTTATCATCCCTTGGCGGATATGGGGCAGTTTGATCAGATGCAGGATTTTCACCCTTTCACGGGCGCAGCCGACTACCGATTCCTCATATCACCCCAGACAGAGAGAGATCTACTGCGGGTATATGATCTTTGGTCTCACAGGATCTTTGCCGAGTATAGTAAGAGTTGCCCCATTCAAACATCTGCTTATGTGCAATGGTTGCACGAAGACTTCGATATGGTTGGTTTGAGTCAGACTGGAGTATTTGATGACTCTCGAGTAATTTTCACAGATGATACCACCCCGGAGGTATTTATTCCTCCTGAGTCTACAGAGATGATGTCCAGATATGATTTTGAAGGCTTCTCCACTCCCGCCCATATTCCTTATTCCATCTCAGCTGATTCTGCCCTTAGTCGGGTTACTGAGGATAGCCGGATCCGACTGGCCTTGATTACTACTGAGGCTGAGAGGGACGCTGCTCTTGTTGAGAGAGATGCTGCTATTCTGGCCAGAGATGCTGCCCTCACTGACAGAGACGCCATTGTATTGCAGACTAGGGTAGTTATAGATGCTCACTCTGAGACTGTTAGCCGAGCTACTGCTTTATTGGATCGCATCGACATGATGGGGCAGCAGATTGTAGGGGATACCGATGCTTCAGATCTATCCACCACCTTATCCATCCTGCTTCAGTTAGTTTCAGGTTTGTAGATCATTTTATTTCCTGCATAGACTATGTCAGTTTCATCGGTTATCGAAAGAGAAATCTTGTAACAAAATGACTTATATATATAGACATGCATTTAAATTTAGTCATTTTCCCTTTTTTGTCGTATCGTTGCCTTTCATTGGATCCTCATTTTATCCAGCTAACCACGATTTTGATATTTCGCCTTCTTTCTCTTCTCAAGTCTTGATGGAGATTTGACAGATATTGCCGCACACCCTGTTGATTTCATCGGACTGAGTCTTAGATTTTGGCTAACTGTTTGGTTGGATTAGGGTTATGTCATTTGAGATGAAGCTGATTAGGTGGCTGGTTTCGAGAAGGTTTCGAGGGTATAGGAAGGTTTTTCGGGCTGTTGGGAATCGGTTTTGGTTAGAGAAAGTATTATTTTGTAAAGACATGGACCGTGCCCTGATGGCTGCCTACGTACCCCCACAAGTCGGGAGATCAGGTCCTACGTAGTTCGTTCTTCAAAGAAAGAGGAGAAAATGATGAAATTTTTTTTTTAAGCTTAGAACCGCTTCACCGAGTCAGAATTGATGGGCTGTGGAAACATGATGAGTGGGTTTTATACCTACGAATTGGATGTTTTCTAGGCTCAATTCTCGGCTATCTTTAAGCATTTATAGCACCATTTCACGAGTTATTTCATTATTGTGCAGGAAGCGACTCTAAGTAGAAATTTGTGGAATTGTAGAGCTTTTGGAGCAAAATTATCAAATTCCAACAGTAGGCTACATCGTCGGGGCGACAACCCCAGGCTTATTTCAGCGTCGGGGCGACGCTATCGCCGGGGCGACGTGACTAAGCCAATTTCCATCGCCGGGGCGGCATCTCGCAGTGTATTTTTGTCGCCGGGGCGACAGGTCGGGACAAGAGATATGGCTGGCGTTTGTCACTTCTGCTGGTAGTGGAGTTTCAGTGGAGCAAATTCGGGAGCACAATGGAAAGGGAAGAAGAGAGAGTAATCAGATTAGTAGGTATCCAGGAAGTGGGTATTAAATTATTCAAGCTTTGCTACACAATTTGGAGGCTAGGGTTTGAGAGAAAAAGAAGAAGAACAAAGGAACAAAGGTAGTAATCATCTGAATTTCATCAACTCAAGGAGGCTAGGAGCACGAAATAGGAAGCAAGAGCAACTCAAGAAGATCTACACCACACCAATTCGGGAATCTTATCACAAAAGGGGTGTTTCTTCATATGTTTTAGTTCTTATTTCTTATTTTGTTATTCCAAACCATGTACTATAATCAGATTATGATGTTGTTGAAATTGAATATGAGTTAAACTCTTCATTCTAAGATTACAATGGAACCCAACTTGTAGTTTAAATTGAATGCTCTCTCTTTGATTGGTAGTTAGTCATTACATGAATTGGAGTTCATAACCTTTGCTTAAGGATTAATTACTTGGCCCGTAATTACCTTGGTAACTTATATGGAATTGAGAGAGGAAGTGTAAGTTGAGACCTAGTTATAAATTCATGTGAAAGTTGGATATTCTTTATGGATAATGTATGAGATTATGTGATGTGAGTCTTATGTATTACTCTTGAGGATTGATAATTTGATTGTATTTTGGATAGACATATACCTAAATGCCACATGTATCCAATTGAGAATCCTTGCTTAATGATTTCTATTGTGAAAGTTGGTAATTGATAGAATAGTTGATAGGATTTTACGTGACATGTGTCTTATCGATTATTTTTGATATGAGGTTCTTGCTTGTGTGTAGAATAGAAATATATCTATACACCACAATAGGAAATACATATTCGACCATCGAGAGAGGCTTATATATACTTGTGATTTCTTGGATAACAATTTGTATGTTCTAATTTACCAAACAAGAGAGAGTATGATATTTAAATGAAGAGTTGGGGGATATTGTAATCTTAGACCTTTTTTATCTTGAACTTTATCCGTGTTAGTAAAACCTTGTTTTCTAAATTGCCTTTATGTTAGTTATAATCAACAACAAACACAAACCATATTGTCATTGATTAAATTGGATTGATTTTACATGCGATTGATATTTGGTAATTATTTAACATAATTCCTCGTGGGTTCGACACTTTACTTATCTTATATTACTTGTGGACCGCGTATACTTGCGCGTGTTTTATTGATTGCGAAATCAACCAACAAGTTTTTGGCGCCGTTGCCGGGGAATTATTTTATAATAATTTTACCAATATTGATTATAGTTGAATTGATCTTAATTTAGACTTGTTTTAATTTTTATTACTTGATTGTGTAGGTACCCTTGATTTGTATGCGCCGATCACAAAGTCTTGAGTTATTTCCTTACGATCCCGAGATCGAGAGAAATACCCGAAGACTAAGAAGAGAAAGAATTAGGGATTCTAACAATCAAGAAACTATGGCGGCAGAGGAACAAAAAGCATTGAGAGACTATGTAACGCCGCAAATAAGTGATTTACAGTCTAGTATCACAAGACCGGCAATAACTGCAAATGCCTTTGAAATCAAACCGGGAATAATACAAATGGTGCAAAATTCGTTACAGTTTGGGGGTTTGGCTAATGACAACCCTAATGAGCATTTGTTGAGCTTCATTGAGATATGTGATACTTTCAAATTTGTTGGAGTGACGGATGATGCTTTGAGACTTAGACTTTTTCCGTTCACTTTGAGAGACAAAGCTAAGAGTTGGCTTCACTCATTGCCACCGGGATCCATCACTACATGGTCAGACTTAGCACAGAAATTTTTGGCAAAGTTCTTCCCTCCTGCAAAGTCTGCTAGATTGAGAAATGAAATTGCAACCTTTGAACAACACCATGGAGAATCATTGTATGAAGCTTGGGAAAGATTTAAAGATTTGCTTCGGAGATGCCCACATCATGGATTCCTTCCATGGATGCAATTGAATACCTTCTACAATGGATTGGGATCTCATAATCGGTCTAGTTTAGATGCAGCTGCGGGAGGATCTTTTATGGCTAAAAATTATGGGGAAGCACTTGATTTATTGGAGGTTATGGCTGCAAATAACTACCAATGGCCTACTGCTAGGATGAGTCAACCAAAGGTAGCCGGAGTATTAGAGGTGGATGCAATCACAGCCTTAGCAGCTCAGATGGCAGCAATGTCAAAGAAACTTGATTCCTTGACTGATTCAAAAGTGCAGCAGGTGGCTGTTGTTTGTGAAGTATGTGCAGGGACACATGCCAACGACCAATGCCCATTTGACCACGAGGCAGTTCAGTTTGTAAGTAGCTACCAGAGACCGCCAAATCAGTACCAAAACACTTACAATGCTGGGAATAGGAACCATCCTAACTTTTCATGGAGCAACAATCAAAATTTTCAGTAAGCTCCTAAGCCACACCATCCACCAGGGTTCCAAAATCAGTCACAACATCATACAGCTCAAACCTCACAACCATAACCAGAGAGAAAATCAGATTTTGAAGAGTTAATATTGAAACACATAGCTAACCAAGATATCTTGATTAAAAACCAAGCAGCAGCACTTAAAGCTTTGGAAAATCAAATTGGGCAGATGGCTAGTTCTATGTCAAATAGACCCCAGGGATCTCTTCCTAGTAACACAGAGACTAATCCAAGAAGAGATGGGAAAGAGGAATGTCAGGCAGTAACTCTCAGAAGTGGTAAACAAACCTTACAGGAGCCCGAATTGCAAAAAGGGGTAGCCCACTCAAGCTCCCCTTCGGACTTGACTAATGCTGATTTTTCTAAGGAAATGGACAGCAGTATACCACCTGAGGCGGAGCAGAGAGATACCACAGATAAACCTAGTGTTGAGCCTACTCCAAAAGTGTATCCACCCGTACCTTTCCCTCAGAGATTGCAGAAGCAAAAGTTAGATAAACAGTTTGCCAAATTCCTGGAGGTCTTCAAGAAGCTACAAATTAACATTCCTTTTGCAGAGGCCTTAGAACAGATGCCTAGCTATGCCAAATTTATGAAAGGAATTCTATCTAGGAAGAAAAGGCTAAATGACTTTGAGACAGTAGCTTTGACGGAGGAATGTAGTGCTGTGTTGCAAAGAAAGCTACCTCCCAAGTTGAAAGATCTAGGCAGCTTCACTATACCGTGTACTATTGGCAGCCTTTCATTCAACAAATGTTTGTGTGACTTGGGTGCGAGTATTAATCTCATGCCATTATCCGTGTATACTCAGTTGGGGCTTCCTGCACCAAAGCCTACAAACATTTCTCTTCAGCTTGCCGATAGATCGGTTACCTACCCAAGGGGAATTGTTGAAGACATTCTTGTTAAGGTGGATAAGTTTATCTTCCCGGCTGATTTCATCATCTTAGATTTTGAGGAAGATAAAAACATTCCTATTATTCTGGGGAGACCATTTTTAGCCACTGGGAGAACTTTAATCGATGTGCAAAAGGGAGAGCTCACTATGAGGGTTCAGGATCAAGAAGTGACCTTCAATGTATTCAAGGCCATGAAATTCCCTTCGGATGAGGAAGAATGTTTTCAAGTGGATGTTATCGAGCGGGCTGTGAATGACGAGTTTCTGAATGTGTTAAACAATGATCCATTAGAGACTGCACTTCTGGGAGAGTTTGACATGGAAGATCCAGATTTGGTTGAATATCTACAGATTTTGGATACAGTGCCACGGGGAAGCAAGTTTCCAATCCCGTTTGAATCTCTTGAGCATGCTGAGAATGCTACAGATCGGTTGAAACCATCCCTTGAGACACCTCCATCACTTGAGCTAAAACCTCTGCCTAACCACCTCAGGTATGCATATTTAGGTGATTCAGCTACTTTACCTGTTATTATTGCATCTGTGCTTAACGAGTTTCAGGAAAGCAAGCTGTTGCGGGTTCTTAGGGAGTACAAATCTGCTATTGGATGGACCATCGCCGACATCAAGGGAATAAGCCCATCTTACTGTATGCACAAAATCTTGATGGAGGATGATAGTAAGCCCACTGTGGAACATCAGAGGAGACTCAACCCAATCATGAAGGAGGTGGTAAAGAAGGAGATTTTGAAGTGGTTAGATGCTGGAATAATTTATCCTATTTCTGACAGTGCTTGGATAAGCCTAGTTCAATGTGTACCCAAGAAAGGGGGTATGACAGTCGTGGCCAATGAGAATAATGAATTGATTCCAACAAGAACAGTGACTGGTTGGAGGGTGTGCATGGATTACAGGAGGCTTAACAAAGCAACTCGAAAGGATCACTTCCCATTGCCCTTCATTGATCAAATACTGGATAGACTAGCTGGACATGAGTACTATTGCTTGTTGGATGGATATTCGGGATATAATCAGATTGCTATTACTCCAGAAGATCAAGAAAAGACTACCTTCATATGCCCATTTGGTACTTTTGCTTTTAGAAAGGTCTCATTCGGATTGTGTAATGCACCAGCCACTTTTTAAAGGTGCATGATGGCTATTTTCTCAGATTTGGTAGAACGCAATGTTGAAGTTTTCATGGATGATTTCTCAGTGTTTGGTGACTCATTTGACAACTGCTTGGAAAATCTAGTTCTAATACTGAAGAGATGTGTGGAAACTAATCTAGTGCTCAACTGGGAAAAATGTCACTTCATGGTGCAAGAGGGGATAATACTTGGGCATAAAGTGTCATCCAAAGGTCTTGAGGTGGATAGAGCAAAACTTGAAACAATTGAAAATTTACCTCCACCAACCTCAGTGAAGGGCATTCGCAGTTTTCTGGGACATGCGGGGTTCTACCGAAGGTTCATTAAAGATTTTTCTAAGATCACAAAGCCTTTATGCAGTCTACTAGAGAAAGATGTGCCATTCAAGTTTGATGAAGAGTGTCTGATCGCTTTTGAGCTTTTAAAGAAGAAACTAACCACTGCACCAGTGATCATTGCTCCGGATTGGTCAAAACCCTTCGAATTGATGTGTGATGCCAGTGACTATGCGGTTGGGGTTGTTTTGGGACAGCGTAAGGAGAAGGTTTTTCATGCTATTTACTACGCCAGCAAAACCTTAACCGATGCACAGCTCAATTACACCACTACCGAGAAGGAGTTGCTTGCAGTAGTTTACGCCTTTGATAAGTTTCGATCTTACTTGGTTGGAACGAGGGTGGTTGTATTCACGGACCATTCGGCTATTCGATATCTAATTGCTAAGAAGGATGTTAAACCAAGATTGATTAGACTGATCTTATTGCTGCAAGAGTTTGACTTGGAGATTCGGGACAGAAAAGGAACTGAAAACCAAGTAGCCGACCATCTATCTAGATTGGAGAATCCGGGTCTTGATAAAGAAGACAAAGTTCTAATAAATGAATCTTTCCCGGATGAAAAGCTGTTTGTGGTTCAAGGCGAAATTCCTTGGTATGCTGATTTTGCTAACCACCTGGTTAGTAATACACTCCCCCCAGACTTGTCGTGGCAGCAAAAGAAAAAGTTTCTTCATGACGTGAAGAGGTACATGTGGGATGAGCCATATCTGTTTAAACATTGTGTGGACCAAATGATTTGAAGGTGTGTTCCACAAAGTGAGGTTGAGAGCATTCTTCATCACTGTCACGATTCACTATATGGAGGACACTACGAAGGTGAGAAAACAGCCACTAAGGTGTTGCAAGCAGGGTTCTTTTGGCCAACTTTGTTTAAAGATGCTCATCAGTTTGTTCTAAGATGCGATAGATGTCAACGGATGGGGAACATCTCTAAACGGCATGAAATGCCGTTAAACATGATCCTTGAGGTCGAAGTCTTTGACGTTTGGGGTATAAACTTCATGGGGCCATTTCCACCCTCTTTCAACAATCTATATATTCTCTTGGCAGTAGATTATGTATCTAAATGGGTGGAGGCAGCCGCATTTCCCACTAATGACTCCAAGGTAGTGCTGAAATTCCTTCAAAAGAATATCTTCACAAGGTTCGGTACTCCAAGGGCCATGATCAGTGATGAAGGGAGTCACTTCTGCAATAAGCACTTTGCTGCCTTCTTGGGAAAATATGGGGTCACTCATAGAATTGCTACTGCATATCACCCCCAGACCAATGGACAAGCTGAGGTTTCCAACAGAGAAGTGAAGAAAATCCTGGAAAAGATCGTCAATCCCACAAGAAAATATTGGTCAACAAAGTTGGATGATGCACTGTGGGCGTACAGAACGGCTTTTAAAACACCCATTGGTATGTCACCATACCAGCTTGTTTATGGCAAGGCATGCCATCTCCCGGTTGAACTTGAGCATAAGGCATTCTAGGCCATAAGAAAGATGAATTTTGATCTCACAGCGGCAGGCGAGAAAAGGCTTCTTCAGCTCAATGAACTTGATGAGTTCCGACTGCAAGCTTATGAAAATGCAAAATTGTACAAGGAGAAGGTAAAAAGGTGGCATGATAAGAAAATTGATGACAGAAAATTTGAGCCTGGCCAAGCAGTATTGCTATACAACTCTAGATTGAGGCTTTTTCCCGAAAAACTCAAATCACGTTGGTCGGGTCCTTTCATTGTCAAGCATGCATTTCCGCACGGAGCTGTTGAAGTCTATGGTGATAATCTGGAGGAAACGTTCAAAGTCAACGGGCAGCGTCTTAAGCACTATTAGGGTGGCGGCTTCGCTCGCCAGAAGACCTCGATCACTTTAGCCGATTAGCCTTGAATGGATGTGAAGTCGGGCCGATGACTTTAAACCACGCGCTGGATGGGAGGCAACCCATTATCCTTATCCGTATCCTTTACATTTTGTTGTTACATTTCAGTTTGACAAGTGTGTATTCTTATGTTTCTAATTTTTTTCATTTTTTCATTTTGGTTAGAAAAGCTATGCTCTCATTGTGCTCTCTTTGTGCTCTAATTGTTGAATTTTTGGGCAAGCTATTCTGAATATGTGTGCAATGTTGCTTAAAACAGGTTGGAAGAGTTAAGTTTGGTTTTGGATCAGATTTGCAATAGTGCAAGTTTGGGGATGCAGTAGGGTCTATCGCCCCGGCGACAATTCATAAGACATTTGGATCGCCCCAGCGACACAATCGCCCCGGCGACATTTTAGACTCATTTTTCCTCGCCCCGATGACACTATCGCCCCGGCGGTAAAAAACAAAGTATATTCTATTGCCCCGGCGATAGACACGGAATCCAGTTTTTAAAAACCCCAATTCTGCAGATCGCTATTTCCATTCTCTCTTCCATTCATTCAACCCCAAGCTCGGAATCCCTTCTCAATCCATCCGATACACAAGCCACACTGTTCCACAACCTATTTCAATACAAATCAGGCGGAGTTCGCACCACCCACACCAAGCTTCAACCGCAAATTTGGGGATTTTTAATGTCACAAGGGATTTCCAAGTTAGGGTTCATTTTCTGCTAATTTCCATACTCTGATTGATCAGGGTATGTCATTGATTGCTTGGAAATCATTGCTAATGCTTATGGATCTTTGACAGTACATTTAGAGAAACCATTAGGATTCTTGGCAAATTTTGGTTCCACGTAATTTTTCAACTGTCAGTTTTCACCATTGCAAACCCACGATTGCTAGTACTCAAGGCTTGGGATTTGAAGCAGAATTTATACTCAGTGCACCTCTGATTAGAAATCAAGCAAGGTATTCATCTTCACATTCTTCAACTAGGTGTTGCAAGGTATGCACTGAATGTATTGGGCATTATTTACTGCTGTGTATCGGTTTGCTTTGGGTTTTCTTACTGGTTGATAACTGATTAATCACTAGCTAGCGATAGTGGATTTAAGAAATATTGGATATCAGTTTGAGATTTGCTCTATATTGGGTTATTGTGCACTGATATATCTTGATAAAATTATTGGGTATTGTCGTTAGAGCAATTTATGTCTGCGTTGGGAATTTTTTTTTTAACTGCTATGAACTAAAGCTGTGGGATTGCACTGTATTTTTCACTTGTTGGGCGATTGTGTTTGTGTTGGCAATCGGGTGTCGGTTTATATATATTGCTGGAATTGGTCTGTGGCAGTGTAATTGACAGTTAGTTGAAATCAAGTGTGGGGGAAGCTTGTTGTGGTTGTTTGTGCCAAGTATTGAGCAGCCATGCCGCCAAAAAGTTCAGGGGTGAGGGTTCCTCAGCACCACAAGAACGGGCTTATGATCACAGTAAGTTTGTCAATGCTGAGGCCGCTGCACGATTTGACACTTTCATAGTGGGTAAGGCTCTGACACCCGAGCGTGGCCTACGACCTAGTTGGAGAGTGGATGGAGAGATGGGCGATCAGATTACTGAGAGAGAATGGGACACTTTCATTGAGCAGCCCGAGGCAGCTGTGGTAGCCATCGTCCAGGAGTTCTATGCTAACGCAAAGGACACGCTACCATATACTGTGACTGTACGGGGCAGGACCGTACCATTCAGCGCCCAGGCTATTAACGACTACTATGCATTGGATGCTCCTACAGTGTGCCAATATACTGAGTTCCTGCGATCCTCACCCGACTATGACAGAATTCTGGCTGACTTGTGCAGACCGGGCACCGCGTAGGTTGCTAAGGGCAACAGAGGGGGTACATTTTTTCATAGCAAGAAGTTAAGCCTGTATGGTAAGATTTGGTATGCTTTTCTCTGCGCCAAGCTGATGCCCATAGTTCATGTTAGCGATGTGACAAAGGACAGGGCTGCCCTCTTGTATGCTATAGTCATGGACTACGCGATCGACGTGGGTCGTATCATTGAGGGTAACATCCGCAGGATCCTGAGGAGTAATGTTCACGGCGGGTTGCCACACCCGTCACTTATCTGCGGATTGTGCCGGGCTGCAGGCGTTCAGTGGGCCGAGGATGAGATTGTTCAGCAGCCACTGCTGGTCTTGGATCATCGACTGATCTCCAGATACTCAGTTTGGGACCAGGCAGAGTCACACCCGCGGGGTCGAGGATTTATTATTCAGCCCCAGGCAGACCCAGTGGATGCCCCTGCTTCACCTACAGATTCCAGCTCTTAGCCGAGATGTCGTGTCAGCAGTCAACTCAGAGATATGCAAATGCTGTTGGTACGACAGAACCAACGACTTGCAGAGAGGCAGGAGCACATATTCAACTACACCACGAGCTTCAATGCAGTTCTGGCTGAACAGTTCGCGAAGCTGAATCCTAGAGGACCGCCTATCCCATTTCCCGTGCCCCAGCCACTTCCACCCTATCCACCATCTGACGTTGAGGTTGAGGATATCAACCAACCATGATCAGGGGAGTCCTCAGTTTTACATTTTGCACTCTTTAGACAATGAGGACATTATCCATTTTAAGTTTGGGGGTGGTTTTGCTATTAGTTTTGCTTTTTGCTATTTAGTAGTCGTTCCTTGTACTTCAGTTGGTTTCAGTTGGTTTAATGCTTTAGCATGGTAGTTATAGTTAGTATGCAGGTTTTCAAGTTTAAAGACAGTTTTTGAAGGATGGCTTTTATTGAGAATAATCATGTTAATTATCATCAAAATGACTTTTCTTGCTATGAATGCTTATTTCTATTAGTGTCATTTGTTGATGATCATTGTACATATTCATCGTCTATTTTCCTTTAGATTTATGGTTTCTCAGCATCATGTAGAACTGCACTTAGAAACCTATGAGCAGTGCATTTAAGGAAAGTCGATGATGACTTGGTAATCACTGTTTTAATGTATTCAGCACCTTGGATCTGAATTGCTATATTAGAAATGTTAACTCGTGCCGATTTCTCTTGAATTTTTTACCCTTGGAGTTCCTAATGCACATAGTATTGTTGTTGGGTACGTGAGATGTTATATTCAACTCGTTGAAACTGTTGCTCATTAAAAGATAGGATAGTCTTCCTTAAAAAAAAAAAAAAATAAATAAATAAATAAATAAATAAAAAATATGGTGTTGCTTATTTACTGCTTCGATGTCTGTCTTGAATGCTGGTTATAATTGAAAATGAAATATAGACAGATATGAGCAAATCTTGACTAGTTTATCTTTGTGGCCTTTGTCATTCGAACAAGTAAGCCCGTTGGAGCGTTTCTACGCTTGGTGCCTTAAAACCATCTGGTTTGGGAGTCATCGGTGGAAAGTTTGCTACATGGGTGACATTGAAAAGCCTAATGAAGATAGACATTGCACAGGTCTAGATGTTAATAAAATATCATCGAGATGGAGCGTAAAATGCACTCGGTGATAGTTATAGAATATAGCTAAATGGAATGTGAAAATAGAGGCTAGTGAGCATGAAAGCTGCTAGCAATTTGGGTATTGACTGTTTTATCTTCTTTTGAGCAATGTAGTTCTAGGATTGAATTGTAATCAGTGCGTGCTCTAACAGTCCAACCACACACACACTTAAGGGTTAAACATTTGGCGAAATTGTTGTGAGTTTCATTTCTGATAATCATTTGGTGGAAAGGTTGTTGTTTACTTGTTTTTAATTGTTGAGGCTGGATGTCCTTATCCTGACTGCTCTAGCGTAGAACTCTTACATTTGCATTCAAATACTTGTGGCATTGTGTGTTTTTCATTTCCTTTGTTTTGCTTGAGGACAAGCAAAGTCTTAAGTTTGGAGGTATTTGATGAGTGAGTTTTATACCTACGAATTGGATGTTTTCTAGGCTCAATTCTCGGCTATCTTTAAGCATTTATAGCACCATTTCACGAGTTATTTCATTATTGTGCAGGAAGCGACTCTAAGTAGAAAATTGTGGAATTGTAGAGCTTTTGGAGCAAAATTATCAAATTCCAGCAGTAGGCTACATCGTCGGGGCGACAACCCCAGGCTTATTTCAGCGCCGGGGCGACGCTATCGCCGGGGCGACGTGACTAAGCCAATTTCCATCGCCGGGGCGGCATCTCGCAGTGTATTTTTGTCGCCGGGGCGACAGGTCGGGACAAGAGATATGGCTGGCGTTTGTCACTTCTGCTGGTAGTGGAGTTTCAGTGGAGCAAATTCGGGAGCACAATGGAAAGGGAAGAAGAGAGAGTAATCAGATTAGTAGGTAATCAGCTTTGCTACACAATTTGGAGGCTAGGGTTTGAGAGAAAAAGAAGAAGAACAAAAGAACAAAGGTAGTAATCATCTGAATTTCATCAACTCAAGGAGGCTAGGAGCACGAAATAGGAAGCAAGAGCAACTCAAGAAGATCTACACCACACCAATTCGGGAATCTCATCACAAAAGGGGTGTTTCTTCATATGTTTTAGTTCTTATTTATTATTTTGTTATTCCAAACCAGGTACTATAATCAGATTATGATGTTGTTGAAATTGAATATGAGCTAAACTCTTCATTCTAAGATTGCAATGGAACCCAACTTGTAGTTTAAATTGAATGCTCTCTCTTTGATTGGTAGTTAGTCATTACATGAATTGGAGTTCATAACCTTTGCTTAAGGATTAATTGCTTGGCCCGTAATTACCTTGGTAACTTATATGGAATTGAGAGAGGAAGTGTAAGTTGAGACCTAGTTATAAATTCATGTGAAAGTTGGATATTCTTTATGGATAATGTATTAGATTATGTGACGTGAGTCTTATGTATTACTCTTGAGGATTGATAATTTGATTGTATTTAGGATAGACATATATCTAAATGCCACATGTATCCAATTGAGAATCCTTGCTTAATGATTTCTATTGTGAAAGTTGGTAATTGATAGAATAGTTGATAGGATTTTACGTGACATGTGTCTTATCGATTATTTTTGATATGAGGTTCTTGCTTGTGTGTAGAATAGAAATATATCTATACACCACAATAGGAAATACGTATTCGACCATCGAGAGAGGCTTATATATACTTGTGATTTCTCGGATAACAATTCGTATGTTCTAATTTACCAAACAAGAGAGAGTATGATATTTAAATGAAGAGTTGGGGGATATTGTAATCTTAGACCTTTTTTATCTTGAACTTTATCCGTGTTAGTAAAACCTTGTTTTCTAAATTGCCTTTATGTTAGTTATAATCAACAACAAACACAAACCATATTGTCATTGATTAAATTGGATTGATTTTACATGCGATTGATATTTGGTAATTATTTAATATAATTCCTCGTGGGTTCGACACTTTACTTATCTTATATTACTTGTGGACCGCGTATACTTGCGCGTGTTTTATTGATTGTGAAATCAACCAACAAAACACCTCACCGTCCATCTCTTGCAATATGAGGGCTCCTCCGGACAACATTTTCTTAATCACAAAAGGTCCTTCCCAGCTCGGGGCAAACTTCCCTTTGGCTTCGTCTTGACAAGGCATGACCCTCTTTAGCACTAGGTCATTTTCCTTAAACTTCCGAGGTCTTATCTTCTTGTCGTACGATCGAGAGATTCTTTGTTGATATAACTGACCGTGCAAAACAGCAGCCACCCTCCTTTCATCAATTAGGGCCAATTGGTATCCAATCCTCCTCGTTTATCTGAGCATCAATCAAGATTCTGAGGGACGCCATCTCAACCTCAACTGGCAGAACAGCCTCCATTCCGTATACCAAAGCGTAAGGGGTTGCCCCTGTAGAAGTACGCACCGACGTTCTGTACGCCAGCAGGGTGAGAGGTAGCAGATCCGGCCATCCCCGATGATTGGCAGACATTCTCGCCATGATCTTCTTGATATTCTTATTTGCAGCCTCCACTGCCCCATTCATCTTAGGACGGTAAATGACAGAATTGAGGTGTTTGATCTTAAACTGGTCACATAATTCCTTCATGAGGGCATTGTTCAAATTCTTGTCATTGTCGGAGACTAAGACCTCAGGTTGCCCGTATCGGCAAATGACATTATTCCTGATGAAACGGACGATGATCTCCTGAGTTACTTTGGGGAAAGAAGCTACTTCTACCTATTTAGTGAAGTAATCGATCATAACGAAGATAAATCGGTGTCCGTTGCTTGCTTTGGGCTCTATTGGTCCGATTACATCCATACCCCACATTGAGAATGGCCAAAGGGAGGTCATACAATGCAGTTCATTGGGAGGCGCATGGATTACATTGTCGTGCGCCTGGCATTGGTAACATCGTTTGACATGATCATCGCTGTCGGCCTTCAGTGTTAACCAGTAATGCCCCGTTTTCAAGATCTTTTTAGCTAGCATCGGTCCACTCATATGTGGCCCACACACTCCACCATGTATTTCGTCCATAATCTTTTGGGCCTGTGTTTCATTTACACATCGCAACAATCCCAAACCGGCATCCCTCTTGTACAGTGAATCCCCGCTCAGATAAAACCTCATTGCCATCTTTTGGATTCTCAACCTCTCAGCTCGGCTTGCTTGGTCGGGAATGGATCTATCCCTCAGATACTCCCTTATGTCGTGATACCAAGGCTGCTTTGGTAGAACCACCTCCTCCGATAATACTGCCACATGCTCCTCGTATGCCGGGGCATTCTGTACCGCTATTTCAATCTGTGGAACGTCCCTGCTTTTGATTATGTGGATTAAGGAAGCCAGGGTTGCCAATGCATCGGCAAAATTATTTCGTCCCTGGGGGATATGTCGGAAAGCGATATCTTCAAACTCTCGCATCAATTGGATAACACATCGGTGGTACGGAAGTAACCGGAGCTCTTTAGTGCTATACACCCCGATCGCCTGTCTGATTACCAGCTCTGAATCCCCGAACACCGCTAGTCTCTTCATTCCCATATCGCGGGCAAATCGGAGTCCCAATATACATCCCTCATACTCAGCTGTGTTATTCGAATTACTGAACTACAATTTAGTGGCCACGGAGTATTGCTCTCCGGTAATAGAGATCAGGACTGCTCCGGCTCCTGCCCCTTCAGCATTCATGGCACCATCAAAATACAACTTCCAGAACTACCCCTCGTCATCACATCTCGTGTGTAAGACCTAGAATACATCTTCGCCTGGCAAAGGAGTTTCTAAAGGCTCCATCCCCCCTGCTGGCATTTCTAACAACTGATCTGCAATTCCCTGCCCTTTCATGGCTTCTGAGTTACGTATACGATGTCGAACTGCTGTAAGATTAACTGCCACCTTGGCAATCGATAGTTCAGCATGGGCCTTTCAAAGATATATTTTAGGGGATCCATTCTCGATATCAAGTACGTAGTGTGCCCATGGAGATAGTGCTGTAATTTCACTGCAGCCCACGCCAAAACACAACAGGTCCTTTCGATGGGGGTGTAATTCTATTCACATCGGCTAAATCTCTTGCTGAGGTAATAGATGGCCTGCTCTTTGCCTGATTCATTCTTCTATCCCAGCATACATCTCATCGCAATGGCATTGACCGATATATACATAAACAGAGGGATCCCGTCCTTCGGGGGTACCAGTACCGGTGCTTCTGTCAGCTGCTTCTTAATGGTCTGAAAGGCTTTCTGGCATTGTTTATTCCACTCTTGGGAGACATCTTTCCTTAACAGTTTAAAAATCGGCTCGCATGTAGTTGTCAAGTGGGATATGAAGCGGCTAATGAAGTTTATTCTCCCCAGAAATCCTCTTATCTCCCTTTCTGTGCGAGGTGCCAGCATATCCACAATGGCCTTAATCTTCGCCGGATCCAACTCAATGCCCCGATTACTAACCAGGAATCCCAAGAGCTTGCCCGACTACACTCCGAAAGCACACTTTTCCAGATTGAGCTTCAAATTATACTTTCTGAGCCGATCGAATAGCTTTTTGAGATGGATTTTATGATCAGATTCTACCCTCGATTTCACGATAATGTCGTCCACGTAGACCTCTATCTCCTTGTGCATCATATCGTGGAACAGGGCCATCATGGCTCTCTGATAAGTAGCCCCCGCATTTGTGAGACCGAAGGCCAATCGTCTGTAGTAGAAGGTGCCCCAAGGGGTGATGAAAGCGGTCTTTTCCCGGTCTTCCTCCGCCACCATTATCTGATGATACCCCGCAAAGCAATTAACAAAAGAGTACATCTCATATTGGGCTGTGTTATCCACCAAGATGTGTATAAAAGGCACTGGGAAGTTGTCCTTGAGACTGGCCTTGTTCAGATCTCTATAGTCGACACATACCCTCACCTTCCCTCCAGGCTTAGCCACTGGGACTATATTGGACAGCCATTCCGGGTAAGTGGACACCATAATGATTCCAGCCTTGAACTGTTTGACGATTTCTTCCTTCACCTTCAAGTTCCACTCCGGTTTTAGCTTTCTTAGTTTCTGCTTGACAAGCTTGAAACCCTCTTTGATGGGCAACTGGTGTACCACAATGTCGGTGGACAATCCGATCATGTCCTCATGAGACCAGGCAAAAATATCCTCATACTGGCTTAGTAACTCAATTATTTCTGTTTTTTGGCTAGGGGTCAGATCTGTCCCTATCTTGAGCTCTTTGGGTTTGTCAGGGGTTCCGATATTTATGGTGATGGTTTGGTCTAAGTTGGGTTTGGGTTTGTCTTCGACCCATCCTTTGATCTCGTTGGGCGTATCGCCATTATCCGTCTCATCCTGCTCAATGCCCATTAAATCGAAATCCAGCTCAATATCAAAATTATAGTCATCTTTCAAATTTGAAACATTGTTTGTTAGGCAAGAAATACTCAAATTGGTACACTTGACATGAAACAAAAATATTTGTCATATATATAAGTCATTTTCCCACAATGATCATCTTTAAAATAACATGACAAAATAACATAACCATGCAAAATTCAAAATAAGGGACAAAAACTGGTATCTATTCATCCCCCACCATCCGGGGTATACCACCCTGACGCCATATTTTACCCTCGTTTGGATATTACTGGCTCCATCGTCCAGTTGTCGGTGGTCAGATCGACCGGAATGCGACAGATGAAAGGCGGCTTCGCATCGGAAACTTCCTTGATGACTACAGCCACATCGCATTGGTCCTTCTTCATAACCTCTTCAGGAATAGTCAACCTCGCCCAATTAATGACAGGCACACACTGTTGGTCTCCTGATGGCGTGGCAACATCCTTCCCTTTTCCCTTGCTTACTGACTGTCCAGGGATATAACACTTGGTTTCAAACTGTTGCATGACCTCCTACAGGAAACTCTCCTTTTTGGCCGACTCATCATTCGTGGGGGTCAATTTTTCTCCTCCTGTCTCAGACACAGGCTTGCCAGTACCTTTTTCATCGTTGACTTTTGGCATCAGACTTTCGGCCAGTCGAGTTGGGGTCTCCCCTTGAGAGTGTTTCTGTTCTACGCCTCCATAATACCCCAACTCTGCCTTGCCTATCTGATTGGGCAGTTGAATAGGCTCAGTAATTCCTTGACTGTTCTTTCCTAACCCTCGCCCAGGTCGAAACTTCATCTTCATCATTTCTCTAGCAACAAAGGTAAGTTCAGGAGAGACCTTAGGTTTTACGGCTGGAGCCCCCAGACATCTGTAGTGGGGAGTACTGATTTCCAGCGCCTGAAAACTGGCAGGTACCACTGATTCGTCCAAATTAATCACCGGCAGGCCATTCCAGGTAGGAGAAGGGTCATTACGCTCTGCAGAGACCGTCACCAGATTCCCGTCGATGATAAACTTAATTTGCTAGTGCAGCGTAGAGGGAACTGCCCCAGCCATGTGTATCCATGGCCTTCTCAATAACATGTTATAACTTACCGTGATATCCAGGACTTGGAATGAAATATCGAAAGTACAAGGCCCTATCTCCACAGGCAATTCTATCTCCCCCATCGTATCCTTCCGGGATCCGTCAAAGGCTCGTACCACCACATAACTGGCCCGCAGGCGCTTAGGATTGACGTTCATTTTTTTCAATGTACTGAATGGACAGATATTCAATGCTGATCCCCCATCAATTAGCACCCCATTCATAACATATCCTGATGAGATTACCGCAATATGTAGCGGTTTCCGATGCCCCCTTCCCTCTTTGGGGATATCATCATCTGTGAACGATATTACATTGTTTTCTAACAGATGGTCCACTAGATGGCTGAAACCTTCTTTGCTAATCACCTTGGGAATGTGTGCCTCTTACAGGACTTTGGCCAGAATTCTGCAGTGATCGTCGGATGATAATACCAAATCCATGATCGATGTCAGAGTCGATTCCTCGCTCAATACCTTGACCCCCTTGCTTCTGAATGATTCATCTTCCTTAAGAATTCCACAGCTTTCTCCTCGGATATCTTTTCGTTCTTCTTCCCTTTGCTCTCAAGGACTCGTCCTGGAAGATATAAAGGATTCCCCTTTGATGTTACAGAAGCACAACTAGCCGCCTCCTCTGATACTCCCCCGTAATTCCATGGTACTGTTTTCAGGCTGCTAATGGGGATTTGTGGTCTTGCTGCAATGGTGAGAAGTTTCGGAGTCGTTAACCTGATAGGCGCCTCTGTGATACCCCTGCTTAGACCCGCCAACCTAATCGGTGTCCCTCGTATATTCTCCTGATCACTTGTCATGCAAATCATCTCATCGATTCTCTTTATATAATTCAGCCTTGGTGGTCCTCCGGCTTCGCTGGCTTCCACCACATTGACCCCTTCCCTATCATGCTTAGGCAGGGGATTGACTTTAACATTTGGTGACTCTGGCTGTTCCACCATGATCTCCCCGCTATCGATCATATTCTGAATCTTGTGCTTCAGCGCCCAGCATTCCTGAGTATCATGACCAGGGGAACCCGAATGGTACGCCACACTTCTTACTCGGGTCAAATCTTCTCCTTTTCGAGTCAATTGGGGGTGCCAAATCGACTATCTTTCTCTATCCTATTAATACTGCCAAAATCTGCTCAAGAGGATCCCCAAGCGGGGTGAATACCCGATCCCTGGTGGTCTCAAATCTTCTTCGTCCGTCCATCCTTTGATTATCGAAATTAGGTTGTCGGGGTGGCACAATTCTCTATATTTACACTGGAGGGCTATTCTCCACCTTCCTAGATGATCCCTGCAGGATGAGGGAAACATCTTCCTCCTTTCTCTTTTGGGTCCTGCGGGAAGTACTGCCATAGTTTTCACTCTGGATTTGCTCCGCAACTGTTTCTAGAGCTGTGAAGTCTCGGATCTTGCCAGACTTTAACCCCATGTCAACCATTTCTCCATGCTTTATCATTTCGACAAAAGGTCTTCCAATCCCTGCTATCACTCGCTCATAATAGGGCGTCTCCTGAATATCCACAAAGGCCATCACCATCTCCGCCTCGCTCATTGGGGGATTCACCTGTGCAGCCATACCCCTCCACCGCTGTGCATAGTCCCTAAAAGATTCTTTTGGTTGCTTCTTGACCTTTGTCATCTGATATCTGTCAGGGGCCATCTGTGCCTGGAAACTGTATTGTGTCAAGAGAGTATGGGCCAACTCCTCCCAGTTGTGGATCCGAGCATTATCAAGGCGAGCATACCAAGTTCTTGCTTCTCCCGTTAGGCTCTTTTGGAATAACTGCATCCTCAGTCATTCGTCCTCTGCATAAGACCCAAGTTCCCCAATGTATATCTTCATGTGTGTATAAGGGTCTCCCTTCCCATTATATTTCTCAAATTCGGGGATCTTGAACTTCTCCGGATACCTGGTTCCTGAAAAGATACACAGATCGGAATAATTTACCCTGCCTAGGGAACCTATGCCTTTCAGAGACTGGATAGTCTCCTCCATCTGCTTCATTTTCTTTCGAAGATCATCAGTGTCTCCCTCCTCTGGAATAGTGATTACTGTCCTGTTAGGTGTAGGAATGGCTTTGGGGATGACTGGCTCGCCCTTAGGCTGGGGTTGATCATCCTTAGGCGGATCCTTGTTTAGCGGATCTTGTTTCAGTAGCAACTGCTCCTTCAGCATCGTGGCCATTTTCAACATATGTCTTTTAAAATCATCGAATTCCTCCCGAGATATGGAACCAGGATTAGGAGGTGGAAGATCAGCCATTTCCGATGTAGAGTCCTGGGCCTTCTTAGATTGCAAACGCGTTTGAGGAGCAATCCTACAGGAGAAAACGGTTTGAAGTTTAATCTTGGGAAATGAAAGATGTGGATGCATGCTAAAGCTGTAACTTTTGTGTTTTTGGGTTTTTTAATATTTCCCTGCAAAACAAAATGTTAGCAGTCCCCTATTGCAATAATAAATGCTAGACACGAATTATTATGCTTTCCCAGCTATTCGCTACAAAACATAGAGGTTAGTACTTTCTTTTGACCGAGGGGAGGTATATATAAGAATATTAAATGGGACTATGACATTTATACGTGTAAACGTAAAAGGGCATGAAGAGACTTTCCCTGAGTTGGGTTAATCTGAGGTTGACCTACCCTAAGGTTACTCTCGCGGCTTTTCGGCATGAAGGTCCCCAAATCTTCGTAATCTACTCGTCTGAATCCTTTCGATTGGAGCGGATCTGGGTGGTGCGTTTCCTGAGCCATCTCCGGGGAGCAGCCCCCTTCGAGTCCAGTAATAAGCAACCGACAGGTTTGCCTCAGGAGGAGGTACACTCTCAACATACATTCACATCCATCGTCCTCACCGTATGCAAATGATTACTTTAAAGTAAAGCAAATCCATTCAATCATTCATTCATTTGGACAAAAACATACATTCACACAACAACAAGTAAAACAGGTCAAAATATCGCACGTACATACACATTCATAAATTTTTAAAGGATAGGACATCAGCAAGATTTGAACGCGGCTTAAGCCCTCTAATGTCCCCAGCGGAGTCGCCAGCTGTCGACGCCGGGAAAATCCGCTTCTATGGCTAATTATTACCCTTTCCAATTTTTGCCTTTTTATTAGATGATGTTTTGGAAAAGGTCGGCACAAATGTCGACGGGGGTTTGAAAAATTATTTTTTATAATGAGCCAATTGACCAGAGTCGCCAGTTGGTATATTTGAAATAGATGTACCAACTCATCTGAGTTTCGTTTTCGTAAATCGCTGGCTCATATGTGACTCCGACTTAATTGGTCTGCAAACCGAGATTCATAGAGTTCGGGGGCTTGCTTAAGTGAGGGGAAGGTGTTAGGCATCCCCCGACTTCCGTGAAACACGGTTACCGCAATCTTGATGCTCTTCCTATCTTTTAAATTCTTGAAATGTGTGTGTGCGCGCGTGTGTGCCTATGTGAATGTTGTGGTGAGTTTGCATGAAAAAAACCATTTGGTTTTTTATGAAAAGTCGTGTTTTAATTTGAGAATGCTTTAGAATGTCCTTCGGCTTATACGAGAAAGCTTTATTTTTTATGAGAAATGTTTGATTTTAATTGTCAAAAGCTGTGAGATTTTTCATTAAGTGTCGTTTTGGCAAAACAAGAGTTTTTAAACCTTTGTCAAAATAGGAATCGAGACCTATACGTTGCTTTCGTAAATAAAGTGACGGCAATTTCTAGGATCTCTTTAACCCTATGTCCAAAGGTTTAATAAAACGTTATTTATTTTTTATAAAACCATTTTTTTGTGATGTTTGAACACGATTTTTCTTCAGCCTTCTCGTTTAAACAGGAATCGACATTCATTAGCATTTCCAATTTTAAGCCTCGTGATGCTAATAATCTAATTTGATTGATTTTATGGAAATCTTCATCGTTTAACTTTGAAATCAATTTTTGTGTCGTAAATCAAATCAAGCATTAAAATGCGTGGGGGCTATTCATGGGCATGCAAGCCATCAAAACAACCCCAAACGCCCACAATCGCATACTTCACTATTACGGGGCCTTAAACCCGATTTTCAACTTGATATCGTTTTAAGGCCTGACAATTACATATTTACAATAAAGGGTACATCGGTCCTATTACATACACCCAAAAATGTCCATCATCGGATTTGGACCACGGGGTCGCGTTCCTAGGCTCACATCCAAAATTGCTACACACCCACAAAATGGATACTACAAAAATTAAACAACACCGGGTTGCCTCGCACACCACAATATCCTAAAATAGCAATCTAAATACACTACGCATAAAACATTATCATAACGAGCTAAAAATCACCGAATGGATATCATCAGGCCATTAGGAAGAATTTTGTTCTGTTGGAACCCTCACTAATAGTCCTTAATCCATGTATCCTCAATAATATACAAGAAAAACTACATTTAATATAGCCCGAATGATAACAGTTTAACAAAATGATATAACAAAAAATGCTATAAAAAATGTCTTTTCACCTTGCAAATGACACCACGATGCATATAAATTCGTATATTGAATAGAGTAGAAAGTGTGTGTGGTACAATCTAACAAAAGGGGTATAACTCCTCACTTTTTTCTCTCTTTTCCCGCTGCTGATTGCTGTTGTTTCTTCCTCTTTTTTTTTCTTTTTCCTTCTGCCTCTTCTTCTATATGCAAAATGAAGAACTGCACTGATAAAGGCTACCAGGGGCAGCCGCAGATTGATCCGCGGCTTGGCCGCAGATTGATCCGCGGCTTGGCCGCAGATTGATCCGCGGCTTGGCCGCAGATTGATCCGCGGCTTGGCCGCAGATTGATCTGCAGCTAGCCTCGGTTCCCCCGCGCCGATCCTCGGTTCCCCCACGCCGCGCTCGAGTGCCGTGTCGTCAGACGTCCCATCATTGGTCGCGGATTGATCTGCGGCTGGCTGGGCTGATTTTCTCAATTTTCGTACCGCACCTCGATTCTCGTGTCGTACTGTTGGTTTTCGCTGAAAGACTTGTATTTTGCAGTCCGGGCACCGCTGGGAAACGTGCCAGGTCATCCAGGAATGCTCGTTTCGAATGGCTGCGACACGACACAGGATTTGTATTTGGAGCTTGGTTTCCAGGGGCGCTGCCCCCCGACCCCCACTAGCTCACCGACGAGCAGGTAAGCGTAGTGGCCAATAGTCGATTCCTGATATCCGCTCGTTGTCGTGTCGGCTTTGATCGCAATTCGTCGTTGTGGCTTTGAGTGTTCGTACTTGTGTCCACCTTCCGTTCTCGTAGGCTGGGTTAATTGACGATTTTGTCCTCCTGTCAGGGTTAGTACACGAAGTGCAAAATTTGGGTGTCTACAGAGAAGATAGTAGACATTATGGTCTATTTGATTCTTCTAATAGATTGTTTATTCAGCTGCAGTTATGTGTTGAAAACTTATGTTGTCTATCATTTTGTTAAATCTCTGATTTATCACTGTTGAAGGCTAATGATAACTTATTCTTTGTTATTTTAGTCATGATGTTCTTTACTAGGTTATTTGAGCTCACCTTTTTGTTTCATAATTCCTTTCAGAAAATGAGAGTGTAGCTGAGCCTAGCAGGGAGAGCGGGAGAATGGAATGACGAGTTAGTAACTGTAGTAATTCTCACCATGTTGTAAAATAGTGTGACAATAATTGTAGTGAAGACTTAGTGTGTGTGTGTTGTCGTACTATACACGACATTGCAACTCAAATTGGATGATGTACACCCGAATTTGAGAGCATTAAAAATATGAAAAAATATAAGAAGAAATTATGAAATAAAGTTTTTTTTTTAATTTTTAAAAATCACAATTATTTTGATGACACAATATTGTTAAGTTTTATTCTTAGTATTAAACTACACACGCAATATATTTAAACATTGAATAAAAATATCTATTTAAAAGTTATAAACTTTACAATGGAGACTCTTTTTTTTGGGAACAAATGAAGTAAAAAACCAAGCATGAAAAAACCAAATAAAAACAAGGAAAAAAACAACAGGAAAGAAAAACAAAATACATTTTATTTTTTACAAAATCCTCACGTAACAGCGTATATTCCAGGTAAACCCTTAAACAACCCTATATTCCAGGTTTGGGAAGAGCCCAAAACCTTAACTCAATCAAAGGACACACAAACACAAGAAGAAAACTTCGCACAGAAATGTTGAGAAGACGACTCTCATCATTACTAGGTTCTTCAATACGCAACGCTTCCTCAATCTACACCAAACCCAGCTCCATCACATCCTCAATTTCATTCCCAAAAAAATTCCCATTGCAATTCGTACAATGCCCAATCCCTAAACCTGCTTTTGGCAATCAGAGTATTAGGGTTTACAGCCTTTTGAGCCTGAACGATTTGAGAGATAACAAAGGAGCAAGGAAGCAGAAGACTAGAAAGGGTCGAGGAATCGGGTCGGGTAAGGGTAAAACCGCAGGGAGGGGTCACAAGGGGCAGAAGGCTAGAGGGACTCATAAGTTCGGGTTTGAAGGCGGGCAGACTCCGCTTCGTCGTAGATTGCCCAAAAGGGGGTTTAAGAATCCGTTTAGCCTCACATTTCAGGTAAGTATATATACATGATTGATCATTTTTGTTTGATTTGGTTAATGGGTTGGTTTTGTAATTTATGGTGGAATGATTTTCTGTTAAATAATTTGAACCAGATGATGTGTTAATTATTTGTTTGAGCAATGGTAAAGTGTTTGTATAAATGTAATGTATCTCAGAACACACAAAAAGGTGATTTGAATTCTTTTAGCCTCACTCTTCAGGTATACGTTTATGATCGACTATTTTTTGTAGATTAGCTTTGTGGGTTCATTTGTAATTTTGTGAAATGATTTAATGTTAGTCGACTTGAAGCAGGTAATATGTGTTGAATGAATTGTTATATATAAATTTGAATGCAATTGGAGTATCAAACATAAGGTAAATTATGGGTAATGATATTTCCAACGCAACAAATGGTATTATCATCGCAATGTATGCAACGTATGCATGTACTGTTTTCATGAAAGGTTGTATATTGTGCTGGTAATATCACTTGTTGCGCTGGAAATATCAGTACCCTAAATTATTTGACTTTGCCTGTTTGGCCATTTCAGTATACCAACTAAACTGTGTTTGATTAGATATATATATATATATATATATATATATATATATCTATATATATATATATTTGTGAAGACTAACAACTTGGTGAAGGGAAATGTAATTTAAATGTGAATTTTGGGTATGTGGAAATGATGCTTAGTGATCAAGTCACTTGGCCAAACTTTGTTTGGAGGAAAGAAGCTATAGAGTCGGTTGTATTACACCAATAGGCAAGTAGAAAGTTTAGACTTAGTTCGCGGGACAAATAGGCCAACTATAATTCTGATGTATATGTGAAATGGGATGGGAGCCCAAATGACTATAATCAGAAGAAAATGGTCTTTTTTCCTTTTGTCATTTCTTATAAGAAAAATGATCTTCAAGAAGTATTCACTCTACTTGTAAGTTCTAACTTATCAACAAAAAGAAAAAGAATAAGTATACTAATATTTCTCTAACTTTATTTTCCAATATAGATCCCAGATTCCTAAAATGGATCTATTACAATTATAAAGTTCAATTTTTGTCCATTACTGAAAATATTTGACATAGAATAAAATATCCTGATCTGGAATTCAGTAAAAGATAACTTTTGTGATAAAAACCCATTGCAATTATTTGAAATCCAAAAGGAGTGAAAAGAGGAAGATATCCATCGTGCAAAATCTTGCTGAATCTTCTAGGGATTCAGATCTGTGTCTGAACAGATAATGAGTATGAGAAAAGATGCCTGCTGCCTACTCTCTGTATTTGATTATGAAAGCATTGGCATCATGGTGTGTGATGTATTTCTTGATTTTTTTGCCCTTATGTCTTTAACCTTTAACTAGAACTAGGAACTCTAGAGATCCACTCCTTGCTTTCCTACCAGTTCTATATTTGATTATAAGGTTTCAGCTATTTTAGTACATAGCATCTTCTTTCAAGCTTGAAATTAGGCACAGAAGAATCACCATGCATTAAATACTTTATGTTCTCCCTACTAGTCGACAACATGAAGCTGCTAAGGCCAATTTTTGTAATTTTATTCCATTATAAGGGATACTCATCATATTAATTTGAATTTTCCCTCCAATAAATTCCTGCTTTAGCAAATTACTTATTTTTGACTTTGATAAGCTTCCTTTGAGAAATAAACAATATTTCTAACAGTAAGCAGTAAGCCTCTTTAATAAGCTACAAAGTGAAAGCATCTTTGTCTGCTGAAGCCCAAATCTCTTCCTCTTTCCTCGGCTCTCGACAATGATGAAACCATTCAATTTGCTGGTACCCTCTTCTTTCCATCTTCATTTTGGCGAGCTTTTCAACTAGTTGGAGTGAATCCTTTGACCTAAAGATGAGCTCTTTGAGCATATTCTCAAGGTCTCTTTTATTATATTCTCCCTTCTATCTCAGGTTGAATTCCATTGAAAAACCAGCCCTCTTTTCCTTTTCTTGTCCCTGCTATTCCAATGAATCCTCTCTTTTATATTTATTCAATTTCTTTCCTTTTCTTTTTTACCAAAAAAAGTTATTAAAAAATGATTGAAAATATTGCTCTTTTTTCTCCTTTGCAAGTTTTAAAAACTTGGAGAAATATCATTTAGTTTTAAAAATATGAGAAATATTTTATTTATTTTTTTGGAATTCTGAAGAAGAAAATTTTCTTAAATCAAGAAAATATTATTTAGTAATGTCCACCTTAGATAGGAAGCCTTGGTTGATTTCTTTTTAATGTTCTAAAAGGCTCTAATGGCAGTATAATGTTACGTAATGGAACTTAAATATCTCTAAAAAAGGTGAGCCATGAAACTTCGAACCTCAAAAATGGTTTTTGGTTTGGGCCTCTCTCATGACACTCTCATTTCTCAGGATCTGCTGTGGAGCAGCATTGTTGTAGTGCCTTGGTTTTATGGCTCCAACTTTACTTGGAACAATTGAAAGGATTCTCAGTTTCAAATGAACTGGCTTTACAATAAACAATCATCATCAAGCTTTCTTTTCAGCCTTATGTGTTGCTTGCAGAGACCATACTTTTTATTCGAAAAAAATTATTATTAAGGTGGCCAGATGGGTGAGGAGGACATAGAATCTTCTGCAACTCTACAAGAACTGGACCTTTAATGGGTTATATAAGAAAGCCCTTAGAGGCTATTGGAAATATCTTCAACAAAATAATGTCCTTTCCATTGTGTCCACGATGGAATTTGGACCATGTACATCCCTGTTTGGTGATTATAGACTCACCATTAGACTGTTCAGAAATCTCATCAGTGATGCCATTGTCTCATCTTGTTTAATTAATGACTGGGAATTTGAAATCTTCCTCACAATCGTCACTAATATAGCTTTAATTAATGAAATGACCACCTCTCCAACCCTTGCAATTTGTTTCACTCCTTTTTCCTTTTCTTTTATTGAAGTCTCATGAATGCTGATTTGGCTACAGTAGCCGTTTGGTATTGTTTAATTTATTTTTTGTATTTCTCTTTTCTGTGTATTCCTTAGGCTTGTATAAACTTCCACCCTACCATTAGAAAAGGGAGATAATGTAGCTTTCTTGTGCTCATATCACTTTGACATGGCATGTTTAAACATGATCAAACATCTGTATGAATAGCTTTTTCTGGATCACCTTTTGTTATTATCTCCAATAAACATTCTATATAGGAAACTTGTACTATTCTGGCATTTTCATCAATAACTGATTATCCTCTTTTTTGGGGCCCATTTTAATCACTCTGATCATGGCAGCCTGTGGGGTTGGGAAAGATCGCAAAGCTTATAAATGCAGGGAAGATAGACTCTTGTGAATTAATCACAATGAAAACTCTCAAGGTAATGTAAGTTGCTTAACTGATTTTTAATCTTCAGTATTTTACTTTTGATGCTTTGGTTGATACTGGATAGTGGATGTATTGTTATAATAATAGGAGGCAGGTGCAATAGGAAAGCAAATACGAGATGGGGTTAGATTGATGGGACGTGGTGCCGAACATATACAGTGGCCCATTCATCTTGAGGTGACTTTTAATGAAACTTTTGGCATATCGCTCTCTTGACTGCAAAGTTATACCTGATTATATTTCCTTCTCTCTTTTATGCTCAGTTTCTTTTCTTTTATTTTTCCCGTACCAAAATCTGGGTTTCTGGTAATTCAGTATTCCTATTCTTTTGGATGTGAGAGTATTTTGGTAGATTCCTGAATACATTTTCTCCTCGTTTTCTTCTTGCGAGCATGAGCTGGAATGTTCAATATATAACCATGATTTTCATCCCAAATAAATTTGAGAAGATTTTCTTATCTATATCTTGGTAAATGAAAATTATTTGGGTCTTTTCTATTGGTTTTTTTTAAAAATAAAAATAAAAATTGTCGCTACATCTTTTGTCATACTCATAGACCATAGTTCAAGAAAAAGATTTGAAATATAAGTAGTCAAATTATTCTTTTAGTAAGATCAGTATTCAAGACTCATGGTCTTGAACATTTGGAATTAAAGGACTGTCTTACAACCTAAAATCTAATATAAAGCGTATATACTCCTACTAACGTCAAAATTATTCCTTTTTTTTTTTGGTTAATTTCAAAATTGTACCTTTACAGGTTACCAGGGTGACCGTTAGGGCAAAGGCAGCAGTTGAAGCTGCAGGTGGGTCTGTCAGGAAAGTTTATTACAACAAATTAGGCTTCCAGGCACTGCTTAAGCCCGAGTGGTTTGAAAAGAAGGGAAGGTTGCTTCCAAGAGCAGCAAGACCTCCACCCAAACAAGCAGATAAAGTGGATAGCATCGGACGTCTTCCTGCCCCAACCAAGCCAATTCCTTTTACGCCTGAAGAGAAAGAGGCAATGTCTGCTCCATCTGCTTAAAGTTGTTTCGTTTCCAGATATTGTAGAACAATCAAGAATCACCATGTAAGCAGGTCCGATTTTTCATAGAAACTTCAATTTTGTTGTTTGCCGTGTACTTTGATAATCGTCACTTCTCTCCACGGAAACAAAGAGACAAGGTGCAAGATTGGAAGCTTAATCAGATTCCTTTTCTGGAGAGGATTATGCATTGCCCTTTGCTTGTGCTTATTCTGTAGAATTTGGAAAAAGTTACTGAATGAGCATATTTCTTTTTACTGAAATTGAAATTCCATTGTTTTTGGTAATTGGTAATTCAAGCCATGTCTTTGTATTATAAATGTGGTCATCTATGTCTTCTCCCAATGTTCTCCTGATGAGTCTTAGTTTCAGAATTTGGATTTTCACATTAATATCTGCATGAGATTGTCAAATAATTGATTGGAGTTGGAGAGGATTGGGGTACATTAGTGACTACATAATTCATGGTTGAAGTTTTAGTAACACCATATTGATTCATATTTTGTAGTTTCAGTAACAAGATCCTCAATGCTAGTTTTCACAAAAAGAGTCCTTTGCAAACTTTACAAATATTGAAAGGCTGTAATTTTGTTCTATATTTTCTCTTTGAAAAAATAATTACTCCATCTATTTAACAAAAATAGTTCTATTTGCAATTCTTTTTGTTTCACAAAAAGAGTTCACTTACAATATCTTAAACTTTGTTATCATGATTTCATTATCACACAAAATTGCTAAACAAATTAACTTATTGTTTTTATGAGCATATATTTAATAAAAATATAACCTTAATATTCGTAAATTTTCCAAAAGTTTTTTTTTTATAATACATTTCTCCTTTTTAGAAAAGAGAACCTAATAGAGATATTCCAGATATTCGAACAGTTCAACACAATACTATATATCTTTTCCGCATTGATGAAAGCAACATAAATGAACATAAACATGAAAAAGAGACTATTACTGAGGTATCCTCTCAATGCTAGTCACTAACATCAAGGCTAGCTCACAATCTGATTAAATCACAGTCTCATGATGGCGCAGAGGATTAAAACAACAAGTCCAATTGTTGGTAGTTAGGAGTTAGTTAAGTGGCATTTTCTGTAAATAGCAAGTAGCTTTGTTTATAACCTATTATCTTACTATAAATACAAGATAAAGTTATAATAGTTGGTTTGAAGATTTTGAGATGATCTGAATATACTTCTTCATTTTCTCTCAATATCAGTTTATAACATGGTATCAGAGCCACAATGGTTTGGGTTTTCATCACTTCTTTTCTATAATCAGAGCTTAATTTCTCTGGATATTTGAGCATATGTTCTTCAGGTTTTTCTTCTTTATATCTTGTGCATGATTAACTCTTATTTCTGTGATTGATAGAATTTGAATTGGTCATCATCTTCTGTTTTGATTCTGCTTTTGTCTTTGAAGACTTTCAGATCTGTTCTGCTGAGATTTTTTTTTTTTGAATTGTTTGTTTGATAATTAGCAAGATGCCAGTACATCAACCATAGTGACTGGAAATCATGAAATACCTCCTTTTCCTAATGATCCTGATCCCTATGAAACAATCACAACTATACAATTGGGTCCCTTTCATTTGTTGTATTTGCATCCTAATGATCATCCAGGATTGAATCTGGTAAATCAAGCTCTCGCTGGAGAGAATTTTAATCAATGGAAGAGAGCCGTAACCATAGTTTTATCTGCTAAAATCAATTTGGGGATGATAAATGGAACGTGTGTTAAACCCAATCCAAACTCTGCCTATTTGAATCTATAGAATAGGCATAGTGACATGGTTACTTCCGGGTTACTTAATTCTATTTCACCAGAAATTAGATATAGTATTGTCTATCTCAGCACTCACACGTAAGCTGTAAAATGAATCAAACAGTTTCAGACTTGATTTGTACCCATTCGTCTAAAAGTTCGATTCGAGTTTGACTCGAAATATAAACGATTCAAATATGAGCAAATTTTAAAATTCGATAAATTACTCGAATCTTTTCAAATTGTAATTTTCTATTGATACTCGGATCATATTCGCTCAAAAAGTTCAAACTGCTCGGGCTCGATTCGAGATCGTGCTAGACTCGATAGCTAAACGAGCCTTAATCAAACTTTATTTCATACTCAATAAATTTTATGAGACAAATCTGAACAACTCAATACTTGACTCGACTTGGTTCATTTACACCCCTACTCACAGGAAATTTGGGAGGATTTACAAACTAGGTTCACACAAAGTAACATACCTAAAATGTATCAAGTGGAGAAGGATCTATCCTATCTTACTTAGGGTTCCATGACTATAGCTGCCTACTTTATCAAATTTAGAGGACTGTATGATGAACATGTTAATTTGGTTGGGTTACCTAAGTGTACTTGCAACTGTAATTGTGGAGCTATTAAGAAAATGGAAGAGTATGACAAGATTCAAAATGTTACTCAATTTCTTATTGGATTGAATGAAAGTTTTACAAATATTAGAGGACAAATATGCAACCATTGCTAGATTTAAGTCATGCATATGATCTTTTAACTCAAGAAGAGAAACAAAGAGAGTGAGGTTATACTACTTCTATGTTGGATCCGAGCACTGTGATGAGTGGTTTTTATATCATGATTTTAGTACATTTGACTTGATGATATTGCCTGTTTTTGGGTTTATTATGTAGCTTTTTATTTGTTTTATTATGTTTTTGCAGGATTAGCTTTTAGAAGAAGATTATGTGATAATGTCACTTTTGCAGTAGGATTACGGTAGTTTCCATGCACAATTGAAGTAAAAGTGGTTTAAGCATGGTCAGCGTTCGATCATGTGCAAGGAGACATGGCCATGAGGGGCTAATTTGTGCATATGTAGTGTTGTGGCGAGTAGCTAGGCATGACATTGATTTGGGGGATCAAACGGGCGCGTAAGGGAAGACAAGAGAATTAGCAGAAAGTTTTAAGTCGCGGCGCTCGAGCTTAAGAGCCGCGGCGCTGCCCTTTGTTAAAGTCGAGAGCCACGACGCTCTAGGCAAGTCTGCAGGCGCATGAATTGCATGTGTGCGGCTAGATGAGGAGTTGTTTTGCTGATTGTCTTCCTGTTTCATGTGGACACTTACCAAATGAGGACTAATGAGTTACAAAGTCTACCAGGGTTGGAGACTTATTATATATACATAAAATTAGGGTTAAAAAAGAAGAGAGAGTAGTGAGAAAATAATGAGAGGCACTTGAAAGTTTCAAGGATGGAAGGAAGGAGCAAAGTTGGGCTTTGACAGAGTTCATTCTTCACTCTTAATTTTATCTCTTGTACTTTAAGGTGTTTTTTAATTTTATTGTGTTATTTATTTTATTATTTAATATGAACTAATTGTTTAGTTAAGATTGCAATGGAACTCATTGGGTAGCTTGAATGAATTTATTCTCTCTCTTGATTATGTTGATTATGCATGATTTGTTTATCATATGTGTTAATTTAATAATTTCTTAGCTACCAATTATCTGATAAATCTTAAATGAAATCGGAAGATGGACTCTAGGATTAGATCTGATTGTGATAACATGTGATTATATGTTTTTCTTAGGACAAATACTTAATTTGTATATAGGATAGGATACCTATATGCCCCACACAACTTGATTTGAGAATTGATGCTAATTAATTTATTTTTAATTAACTTACATAGGAATATAGTAGATTGATTAGAATGAATATTTTTATATCATTCTTGGAAAAGAATTTTATAAAAACTTCTGAATTCTCTGTTGACAAATCAACATAGTTAACTGGTTAAAGAGAGAGTGAAGAGATTTGATTGAACCATTGGGGGAAATTGTAATCTTATTCTTTTAATATGTTAATATCTTAGTTCGTTAGTTAATTTTCTGTTTCCGATTGTTTAAATAAAATTGAGTCGATTAAGAATTAGTAGTTGGAGTAATAAATTGTTACTATTTCTCGTGCGATCGACAACTCTCTTATCATTATATTACTTGTGGACTGTGTATACTTGCATGTGAAATTGCTAAGTATAGATTTAGCCCAACAAGTTTTTGGCGTTGTTAGTGGGGAATAGTTAATAATTATTGTTCCAATATTAGTTTGCGTTGATTTGGTTTTAGTTTAAACGTTTCTTTTTATTTTTGTTTTAATTATGTTTTTCTAAGATACACAGGTACAAGAAACCATGGCATTTTATAATGATCAGTGGTCTAAGGCAAAGATAAATCAGCCGAAAGCAGTAGGGATTAATGAATTCGATGCATTTTCTGCATTGGCTGCATAGATAGCGACACTGACAAAGAAGATGGACGCCTTTGAGGCGCAACATATTCAGAATGCGTTGGTGATTTGTGGAATTTGTAATGGAAACCATCCAAGCCATCAGTGCGCCTTCAGTTCCGAATCAATACCGTATGGTGGCAACTTCGACGACTACCCCAACAAGTACGTCTATCACAGCAGTTACAATAATGATTGGGGGAATCATCCGAATTGTCTTAGGAGCGATACCAATTAAGTTCAAACCTTTGCTCCATGCCAAACATACCATCCGGAAGTTCAGGATCATGCTTCTCCTTGACAGGAAAAGGGAGTTAAAATTTGAAGAACTTATCTCCAAGTACATAGCTTTGGCTGAGGAAAGGATGAATAAACAGGATGCATTGATGCGGAATCTCGAAAACTAAATGCGATAGTTTGTCAACGCCAATAACAATCACCCTGAAGGTGAGTTACCAAGCGGCATGGTTTTTGAGAATGATAAAGGATCCACATTAATGCTACATACTGCCATGGAAAATGATGATGACGCTGAAAATGAGAAGGTAAAGAGCGAGGAATCGGTAAAGAAGGAAATAGAAGATTCTGATTTGAGTCCTGATGCAAGGAATCATATTCTTATTGTGACCCCTGTACCTTCTCCGCAACATAATCAAGAACGGGAGCTAGATAGTCAAGTTCCTAAGTTTACGGAGGAATTTCAGCAGCTTCCCATCAAAATTCTGCCCGTGGAATCATTGGATCAAAGTCCTAGTTACATAGCATGCTTGAAAGACATTTTATCTACAAAGAAGGAGCTAGGAACCTTTGAAACAGGGATACTTGCAAAAGTTAAGCCCTCAAATGTCACATTGTTACTGGCGGATGGGGGATCAATCACTTTTCGAAGAGGAATTGAATAGCAAAATTGAAGAAGTCAAGCTGATGACGATAAACCAAGCGTTACTGGGAGGCAACCCAAGTGTTTTAAGAATTATTAGTTTGCATGTTAATTTTTAATTCATTTTATTGTATCTAGTTTTTAATTTCAATAAATATTAGTTGGTTGCATGTAGTTAGATGTTCTTTGAATTATTAAGTTATTCATTGTATCAGTTAGTAATAAGTGTTAGAAAATTTCAGGTACCAAGTAATTAGGAGATTGAGAGTTGAAGGAATGTCAAAGCTTTGAACACCGAGGGCCAAAACCAGCACAAATGCGCACATGCCCTGAAAATAGAACATTTAGCGCAGCGGCGCCTGGATCAAGCGCAACAGCGCGAAGTGAAGGTGTAATAGTGTTTGGCAGATTTGAGGTTCCTGCATACCATGCGTAACAGCTCCTGGATTATGCGCAGCATCGCTTCATTTTTGTACTAAGCTGCGCAACTGCGCAGCCATGCGTGCGCAGCAGCGTGATAAGTGGGTTTTATACCTATAAATTGAGTACATTTAACTTGATAATTTGTGAGTTTTTGAGTATTTTCTATTCATTTTTATGTGTTTTTATATTTTTATGTAGGAAATGAATTTGGAAGCCATTTGGTTGTATTTTAGCTAAATTAGAGCTATTTGGTTGTATTTTAGTCAATTTGGAGAAGCATTGCAATTTTTAGCTTTTAGGAAGATTGCCTTTCGGAGCTTCAATGGAGGATTGGATAGTGTTAGAATTTTGAAATGAGAACATGGTCTTCATAAAGTTGTAGAAAACGTCTTAAGATTTCCAGAAAGGTATGGTTTGCAAAAATCCAAGTGCGTTTGGATCTCCAAACAGTGTGTCAAAGTAAAGCTAGTGGGAGTTGGAGTCTTATTCGGACTAGTGAGCTTAAAATGACCATAACTTTTTATTCGGGAAGAGTTACGGGACGAGCCACCTGTCAAATCGAAGCTAACAAAATTTTTTACAAACAAAAGAGTGAGCGTTGTGGCACTGCTATAGGTGAGCTACGACGCAGGGGAGAAATCTGCGGCGCTAAGAAGGTGAGCCGTGGCCTAGTCGCGTGCTGGAGCGGATTTTGCTGATTTTTTCACTTCTAATTGACTTGGGACTTGCCATATTAATTCCTCATTGGATTATATATTTACCAAACTATATAGAGGCTATAAATACACATAAAATTTGGTTTGCAGAGGGGGAGAACATATCTAGTGTTAGTAAGAGAGAGGAGGCAAGCATTATTCATCAGTTATCTTTGGAGAAAAGAGGAACAAGACGGAAGATCAAGATCTGGAGTGTTTTAGCGGAAGCTGTTGAAAGTAGTATGCACACAAGCCAATCATATTTGATATGATGTAGCATATACTTTGTAATCTTATTCATTTATTAATAAAAGAATTGATTTTCTTAAAAGACATTTTACATTATCTACATAGTGCTGTTATATTAAATGTGATAAACCCATAGTTTTGAGCAATGCTTTTAGAATCATGATGGTGATCATGCTAATGAGATCTAAATTCTAGATAGCTCACAAACTAAAATCGTTCCTAATCGTTGGATTACTAAAAAGGGGATTAGTGAATTCGGATAGATTAGTACATACATTGCTTGCTCTTAGGAAGAGGATGATTGATCTCATAATCATTTGTGTGGAGACACTAAAGCAAGTATGTAGGTACTTGTTGGAGAATAAGTACACTGAACGTAGCTCGCTAAGGAATACCTAATAGAGTTTTACTCGGCTGTTAATAGGAATTCTTCTAGTGATAGTAATACAAGTGATCCTTGGATTTGAGATCATCATAGTATCTTGTGTATGATGAGTTATACTTTGACATGTCCCTTAAGACCTTTAGGGTATATCAAAGGGTATGATTGGGTATAATAAGTTATACATGGAGATAGGTGAATGATCAACAAATAATCTACCTCGTCTAGTAAAAACTGTGAATGTCCTATGTGATTCGATAAATGACAACTCAGTAGTCCTTGGCCAAGATATAATAAAATTAGAAAAGAGTTTCTAATTTACATTATTTAGAGTTGTGCATTTGAGAATCGAAATACATATAATTAAATAAAATAAGACTTGATAGTAAATCTATGTCTTATATTTAATTGGGACATTGTATGGTAGAAGGATTAAATTGTATGGTAACTATTCACTGAAAGGTTCTTTTGTGATTAATGTTGAAATCTATATTATTTGGAAAGTCGTTGATGGCTAAGGAGGCTTACTCTTATTGTAGAATAAATATTATTTATTTAAATGAATTAAATAGTTTAATTTATTTATTTAAATATAATTAGAATTGTTCTAATTGATTTATTCACAACCGGTTTAATATGGAGAACCTAAAGGGTCACACCGTAAAAGGAAAAATATTTATTTAAGAAGTAAATGACATAATTGTAATAATAAGTTAAGTGTATTTAGTTTAGTCTATGGAGATAGAATAAATTAAATAGCTTAATATTTATTATTTATTATTTTGAAAATATTAAATATAAATTAATAAGAGGAGTCTTATTATTATTATTATTATTATTATTACTATTATTTAATTCCTAATAGGGATTGAGAATTAATTAATAGAAGTACTCTCACATGAATTCCTAATTGGATTAGGAGCATAATTAATTAAATGAGTTTAATTATAATAGAAACTCTCATCCTAAATAGTTTAGGGAAGGGTTATTCCTACATCTATAAATAAGAGGAGTCTTATCATAGATTAGGGTTACATACTCTTGCATTAGATTGTGGACAGTACTTGCAATTTTTATAGAGATAGAAACTAGGGTTTTGCCAACACCCATCTTCTTGAACAACTATTCTTCCTTGGTGGATCACCTCTAGAGGCCAAACACTTGAGTGGCTAACGTTGATCAAGCGAAGTAATTTAGTTGGTGGAATTCAAGGAGAACGCGAAGGAATTGGAGGTGAACTTGTACTCGAGGAAGCTTTGATTCACGAGGGTATAATTCTCTATCTCTATCTCTTTCGTTAATTGATAATTGAACACAAGGAAAGATCATGGTGATGGTTTGTATGAAAAATTTTAAAATCCGTTTTATCACGCTTCCGCCCTATTTTTGTAATTTGATTGCATGCTTGCGTTATATACAAACCTAACAACTGTGCTATAGATTCTTTCTCTTACCCTTCTTTTAGACTCTTATACTTTAAAATGATGATCTATAATGTGATGTTTCCCTTTTTCTTATTCATGAACTAAATTCTTATTCAAGATTGCAATGGAACCCGATAATTGGATTTAATTAATTTATTCTCTATTTGATTATGATCAATTGTATGCAAAATTGTTTATTATATTTTGTATTTCATTTAATAATTGTGTGGACTACAATTAATCTAGTGATCTAGATGATATGGTAACGTTGATTCTAGATTGAGTGTGGAATATGATACATGTGTTAGATTTATTCTTCTAAGGAGTGAATATCTAATTTGCAAGAGGGATAGGAATATACCTAATTGTCGCATGAACTTGTATAAGAATTGGTGATTATGACGTCATTGTTAATTATTCACATAGGAATATAGTGAATTAATTAGGAATGAAGACACTTATTTAATTTAGGAATAAGTTAGATAAATACTTATGAATTCTTGGTTAGCAAATTGCAACAATTGACTAATTAAATAAGGAGTGAACATTGGGAACTTCATCGGGGGAAATTGTAATCTTGATAATTAATTTTAATAGATATTATTCGTAGTTTATATTTGTTAGTTAATTTACTATTTCATCCATTGAAATTATTCGTTTAAATAAAATTAGGTTAATCAAAGGTTGGTAATTGCATTGATTAATTAATTTATTAGATTATTTCTCGTGGGATCGACAACTCTACTTACATTATATTACTTGTGGACCGTGTATACTTTCACGTAAATTGCTAGTATAGATTTTAGCTCAACAAGTTTTTGGCACTATTGCCGGAGAATAATTCTAGTAATTATTTTTCTTTATTTCCAATATTAGTTACGATAAACTGATTTTAATTTAAACACAACATTTTATTTTATTTTGTTTACATGTACTCTTGATATTGATTCATAATGCAAGATTTAGAGAATATGATTGCAGAAGAACAAAATGCATTACAGAATTATGTTATGCCTTTAGTGATGGATATTCAATCTAGCATTCGAAGACCTACAATTCAAGCTAGTAGTTTTGAGATATAGTCAGGCATGATACAGATGATCCAAAGTTCGGTACAGTTTGGGGGTTCACCCAATGACGATCTGAATGAGCATCTGATTAATTTTTTTGAGATTTGCGACAGATGTAGGTACAGAGGAGTTTCTGAGGATGCAATCAGATTGAGACTTTTCCCTTTCACACTTCGTGGTAAGGCGAAAAGTTGGTTACATTCGCTACCAGCAGGTTCAATCTCTACATGGCTTAATCTTGCACAAAATGTTTTGGTTAAGTTCTTTCCACCAGCTAAAACTGCAAGGTTAAGGAAGGGTATCACAACATTTGCCCAATTAGACTCCGAATCTTTATAATGGTTAAGAGTTTATTATTTTTCTTTATGATTATTGTTTTAAACAGTAAAGTGCTTAATTGATAAAATGATAGTTAAGGGTGTTATATGCAAATTATCTGATAAACAATATGTCGGAGAATATTCCTTTTGTCAAAAAATATTCTTTCTGTCAGGGAATATTATATTCAATAACGTACGACAACGCCGAAATAACAAAACATTGGTGGGCCCCACAACGACTAATTGTCGGATACTAAAAACGACAATATTTTGTCAACAGTATTATCACCTGCAACTGTTGAAATACCCAGTAATAAAAAGAACAGTAAAACGCGTTATTCCACAGTAGTACGCGATATTCCATAGTAGCACACGGTGATGCATAATATTTTATATTATTGATTCAATAATTGATAAAGTAGCAATTGCATAGTATTTTGATTCAATAATTGTTACAGTAGCATCTGCATAGTACTTTTTATTATTTGTCACAACACAGTAACTCATATTATTTGATATGATATTATTAGACTAGTTAGCATTATTGATAACGTCTAGAAATTTTGTCAAAGAAATGAGTTATTTAATTGTGCGCCGTTTGTACGGAACGCCCCTTTTTCTTGGGAATGATCTGGTTGTCAGTGTTGTGAGTCTATAATATCAATAGTGAATAATTATTGACGGGTTAAAAGTGTTGATTAAAAATATGTGAAACATTTGTTGTAAGTTAACTTATATTTCTGTGGGACCCACAACTAATTGATCAGTGGGACCCACAATTTATTTTCAAGGAATAATTTATTCAAATTTTGTTTCTTATGTGGGACCTATAGGTCATTCAATAGTTACTTACCGTCAGTAAATACTTAATTCAGTTTTTATTTTACCTTAGGGTTAAAAACCTAAGAGAAAGCGTATTCTAAGAATATACTAAGGTATAAAGTATATTAAAAGAATATGCTAAGGAATAAAGAATATTTCAAGAATATGTCAAGTGTATAAGTGTAATAAACCAAGGAAAGATAGGAAAAAGACCAAAATGCCCTCACCTTAATTTTCCTATAAATAGGAAGGATTATCTTAAGAAAATTCACAACTTCCTTGCTTATACTTCCTTTTACTCTCTAAATTTCTTACGTTCTCTCTTAGTGTGCTGGGCTATACAAGTATTATCCAAGTTAGTAAACTTCATAGAAAGCAACATCCATTCACTTGTTAACTAAGGTAGGGGATATCATTTATTTCATACTCGTATGTAATATCATTTGCTTTCATATTCGTAACTGATATTATTTTACTTCATACTCATAAGGGTTGTTATTCATTCCTTATTAATCTGTGGGAATAACCTGTGCATGCGGATTATCGCATGCCTGGTGAATAACCTTTCGTATTCATTTCTTATTAATCTGTGGGAATAACCTGTCTGTACGGAGTACCGTACCTAGTGAATAACCCTTCGTATTCATTCCTTATTAATCTGTGGGAATAACCTGTCCGTACGGATTGACGCATGCCTGGTGAGTAACCCTTCGTATTCATTCTTTATTAAGTTGTGGAAATGATCTGTCTACGCGGACGACCGTATGATGGGTGAAAATTCATTTGCAGTTTCGTATATTCTTTCATACTCGTATAGAATATCATTTCTTTTGTACTCTTCAAGTGATATCGTTTTCTTTCATATTTCTCCATTTATGATAGGAAATTATTGTTTGTTTCCATAACCTTATTATTAAATGGTGAAATTCTTAAAATTAGTAGAATATCCTTAATAGTTTGTGCTTCATCTAATATTTTTACCAGTATCTTTCTATTTAAAATTTTATCGTTATCTTTGAAATATGAATCTTGAATATCATTCTTGAATTTGACTCCAAATTTTGGTTATCGTGTTGGCAATTTGGACAATCTTCGTTACCGGATAAATTAAATTACAAATCTCTACTATTTATCCTTGATCTCACTATATTTATTTTTATATCATTGTCATCATCTTCAGACTTAAATTGTGGTGATAGTTCTCTTTGGCGCGTAGTGCAAAGATGAACTAGCGTGACATGATTTTGACCAAACTCTGTATTGGTATAATCATGACCTTTGGCGTTACAGATAAAGGCTTCTGTTGAAAATATCTTTGACCCGTAGTGCAAAGATGAATTGGCGTTTGGCATGATCATGACCGGTGGTGTTATAAATAAAATTCTTTGGCCCATAGTACAAAGATAAATTGTTGATTTGGATGTTCATAAACAGGAACTGTTGATTGGTGTTATAAGGATAAAATATTAGTGGTGAATCTTTAAATTATAAAAGATGGTAGATATTATAATCTACTTGACTCTTCTAATGGATTGTTTGTTCCGCTGCAGTTGTTGTTGTTGAAACAATTATAATATCTTTAAATCTCTGATTTATTACTGTTGAAGGTTAAAGATAATTTATTCTTCATTATCTTAGTCATGATTTTCCTTACAGGGCTATTTGTGCTCACCCTTTTCCTTTTTGTTTCATTGTTCTCCTCGGGAAATGAGAGTGTAACGGGGACTAGTCGGAGAATGGCGTGATGGTCCGAGACAGTAGAAGTATCTCAATGTGTGTTATCGTATTTTGCACGACAGTTATTAGTTATAAATTAAAAAATTCATATTTGTATTATATTTTGTAGAATGTAATTGGCGACTCAAAATGGGTTGTGTGGACCTATTTTGGGGGCGTCACAGTTGGTATCAAAGCTTAGGGATATGATCTCTGGTAGAGATCTGGAATTAGAACTAGGAGGGAAGAGACGAGTACAATACTTCGCTAGTGTGTCCTACCTAAGCTATTTTGTTATTTAAGTAATTGGTTGGTTGTAGGGATAAGATGTGGCATGTCTATTTATTTAACTAATCTTTGTTTTGTGATCGCATTTCAGAATGCCATCTTTAAATCAAGAGTTGAACTATGAGACAATTGTGGCTGATAATCAAGAAGCTACAAATAATACTGGTGCAAACTTAGAAAATCATGATGCTAACAACAGAATAAATGATGAATTTTTTAGGAACTTCATACAATTCATGCAGAACCAGGCAAGAAGAGCTCCTGCCTATAATACTGCCGGAAACGTTGGTAATGTACGAATGGTCACTGCTAAGCAGTTCAAAGAGTTGGGACCACTTGAATTTCTTGGCAAGCCGGATCCACTCAAGGCAGAGGCGTGGCTCAAATAATTGACAAAGATATTTGATGTACTGCATTGCACTGACGAACAAAAGGTTCATTTCGCTACCTTTATGCTGCGAAGAGAAGTAGATCATTGGTGGGAATCTGTGAAACGTACCCGTCACTCGACACTCGAGATGTCTTGGGTCGAGTTCCAAGAATTGTTTAACGAAAAGTATTTCCCGAAGAGTATTCGCCATATGAAGGAGGAGGAATTCATCAAATTGGAGCAGAACAACATGACCGTATCATAGTACGAAGCCAAGTTCGCTGAGCTGTCTCGATTTGCGTCCTATTTAGTGGACACTGAGGAACGAATGACATGAATGTTTTTACGACGTTTGAAACCAAAAATTCGTCAATATCTCATTTCTCATAAAATTTGTCTATATTCAAATATCGTGGATAGGGCTCAATTAGTGGAGCAAGAGAAAGAAATACTACAACCAGGAAGCAACACCCAATAGCGAGAGAGAAATTACGATAATAATCGTAATGGTGGCAACAATCATCGAAATAATGATAACCAGCGAGGAGGGAATCATCACGTCGAAAATGGTAACCACTTCGGTGGTAATCCTGGCCCAGATAACAGGAGGAGTGAGTCAAGTGGCGACAATTTCAAGAAGAGGAGATTCAACAACAACCATGAAAAAGCACCAGCATCAGCACCGACACCAGTACCAGTTTCGAGGGGAGGAGAACGACCACCGGTCAGATGTTTTAGGTGCGGAAAAGAGGGATACATCAATCCAAATTATACACAGCCGCCATCCCAGGTGTGTTACAATTATGGAAAAGAAGGCCACATAGCTCGATTTTGTCATGCAGCAAAATCAAGTCCAGCAGCAATGATGACACCAAAGGCTGTCACAGATAAGTCAAAGTCTGTGGTTCAGGGGAGAGCTTTTGTCGTGACATCTCAAAAAGCGTGGAACCCGAACGAAGTTATCACGGGTAAACTACTTATTAACTCTTGTGAAGTCTATACCTTACTAGATACTAGTTCTACCCACTTTTTTATTTCACCTACATGTGCTCAACATCTGAACTTGACTCCTGAGAAATTAGATTTTGACTTATCTGTTGAAACACCATTAGGACAAACATTCGTTACATCCACAATCTATAGATCTTATTTTGTTCAAATTGGCACCCTCACATTACCTGTTGATCTTATCTCTTTGGATATGCATGAATTTGTTGTGATTTTAGGAATTGATTGTTTTCGTAAGGTCATTAGTATTCATATTCCTAATCAACCTGTTATGCGAATTCAAGCAACCAAACTGTTGAAATCAATAACTGTCATTTCTAGTCATAAAGCTATTCGTTCATTAAAAAATAGATGTCAAGCTTTCTTAGCCCACATAACTGATTTAAATAAAAGTACGTTAGATTTGAATAGTATTTCTGTTGTTAATAAGTTCCCTGACGTATTTCGCGAAGAACTTCTTGGCCTACCCCCAGACCGTGAAATTGAATTTTGTATCGACCTTGAACCCGGTACAAAACCCATTTCTAAAACCCCATATCGAATGGCTCCTATTGAACTTCAGGCATTAAAAGTCCAACTACAGGAGTTGCTAGACACCGGCTTCATACGTCCGAGTACATCGCCTTGGGGTGCTCTTGTCTTATTTGTAAAGAAGAAAGATGGGAGTATGAGACTTTGCATTGATTATTGGGAGTTGATCCATGTCACCATCAAAAATAAGTACCCATTACCTCGCATTGATGACCTGTTCGACCAGTTGTAAGGTGCTCAATTCTTTTCAAAGATCGACCTCCGTTCTGGATATCATCAGTTGAAATTAAAGCTGATGACATTCTAAAGACTGCCTTCAGAACTCGATACGGGCATTATGAATCCCTAGTCATGTCTTTCAGATTGACTAATGCTCCTGCTTCTTTCATGGATATGATGAACCGAATATTCAAAGAATATTTGGATCATTTCGTGGTTGTCTTTATTGATGATATTCTCATATACTTCAAAAGTCATGAAGATCATGAGCGACACTTGGGGTTGATACTCCAAAAGATTCATGAAAACAAGTTATATGCCAAGTTGAAGAAATGCGAGTTCTAGCTTGAGGAAGTTGCATTCCTTGGTCACGTGGTTTCTAAACAAGGAATATCAGCACCCGACAAAGATTAAAGCAGTATCAAATTGGGAAGAACCTAAGTCAGTAACCGAAGTACGAAGCTTTCTGGGCCTAGTTGGTTATTATTGGAGGTTCGTAGAAAGATTCTCTCGAATAGCCATTCCATTAACTCAGCTGACTCAGAAAATCACAACATTCAAATGGAGTGAAGAATGCGAGAAGAGTTTTCAAGAACTCAAGAGAAGACTCATTTCAGCACCTGTTTTGGCATACCATTAGGATCGGAAGGATTTGTCATCTATATTGATACTTCAGGCAAAGGACTAGGTTGCGTTCTCATGCAACATGGGAAAGTTATAGCTTATGCATCTCGACAACTCAAGGAATATGAGAGAAATTATTCTACTCATGATTTAGAGTTGGCATCAGTCGTTTTCGCGTTGAAGATCTGGAGACATTACTTGTATGAAGAGAAAGTGGAGATCTATATAGACCACAAAAGTCTCAAATATTTCTTCATCCAGAACGAACTTAACATGCGACAAAGACGTTGGCTCGAGCTGTTGAAAGATTACGACCATACCATCTAATACCATCCTGGAAAGGCGAACGTGGTAGTTGACGCATTGAGTAAAAGATCTTATGCAAGTACGAGTGCAATACTGACAACTCAAAGGCCCATTTTGTATGACTTACAAAGAATGGAGATAGAGTTAAAGACTCCAGGAACCCACGTGAAGATCACACATATACGAGTAGAACCAGCTTTAATCAACAAAGTTAAAGCTGCTCAAGCTACAGACCCGGAATTGATGAATATGAAGAAGAAAGTACAAGAAGGTGCTATTCCAGAAGCAAGAATCGATGAAGAAGGGATACTACGAGTCAACTCTAGACTTTGTGTTCCTTAACGACTCTGATTTGAAATACAAAATCATGATGGAGGCACACAACACACCGTTTGCAATCCACCCTAGAAGTACCAAATGTATCATGATCTTCGACATACATTTTAGTGGAATAATATGAAGAGAGAGATTGCAGAATTTATCTCGAGATGTTTAACTTGTCAATGTGTCAAGGCAGAGCATCAAGTACCAAGGGGTCCATTGCAACCACTTGAGATTCCAGAATGGAAGTGGGAATACATCAACATGGATTTTGTGACGGGTCTTCCCAAAGTTTCTCAAGGCTTAGACGCAATTTGGGTCATTGTAGATAGATTGACCAAGTCTGCTCATTTCTTGCCCATACGAGAAAACTATTCACTTGAACGTCTTACTCGTATGTGCATAAGTGAGATTGTGAGATTGCATGACATACCAATATCTATAGTTTCTGATCGAGACCCTAGATTTACTTCACGATTTTGGGTCAGCCTACAAAAAGCTATGGGCACTGAATTACGATTCAGTTCTGCATACCATCCCCAGACAGACGGGCAATCGGAAAGGACTATTCAAACCCTTGAAGATCTGTTAAGACTCTGTGTACTAGACTTCAAAGGAAGTTGGGACAAATACTTGCCATTGGTGGAATTCTCCTACAACAACAATTATCAAGCAAGTAGAGGCATGACTCCCTTCGAGGCGTTGTATGGACGAAGGTGTCGTTCTCCAGCATGTTGGGATGAATTAGGCGAGGCAAAGTTGTTGGGACCAGAGTTGGTACGTATGACTGTAGAAAAGATTTAAATAATCCAGTAACGTATACAAATAGTGCAAGATCGACAAAAAAAGTTATGCTGATCTCCATCGAAGGGACGAGGAATTCAATGTTAGAGACCATATATTTCTACGTGTTGCTCTGTGGAAAGGAGTTATGAGATTTGGGAAAAGAGGAAAGCTTAACCCTCGATTTATCGATCCATTTAAAATCCTCGACCGAGTAGGAACTATGGCCTATAGACTCGCCTTACCGCCAAGCATGTCTCGTGTTCATAATATTTTTCACATATCCATGCTACGTAAATATGTGAAGAATCCAAACCACGTTATTGAATTAGAACCAGATGAGATAGCAGAGGATTTAACGTATGAGGAGATACTTGTCAAGGTCTTAGATAAGAAGGAACAAATTCTACGCTCAAAAGTTATGCCTCAAGTCAAAGTTTTATGGAGAAACCATGATACTGAGGAAATGACCCAGGAGTTAGAATCTAAAATGAGAGCAAGAATGAGAGCAAGGTATCCTCACCTCTTCGAAATGTCAGGTATGTACGTCAATTTCGAGGACAAAATTTCATAAGGAGGGGAGATTGTAAGACCTCGACTTTATGAAATAAGAGTTTATTATTTTTCTTTATGATTATTGTTTTAAACAGTAAACTGCTTAATTAATAAAATGATAGTTAAGGGTGTTATATGCAAATTATCTGATAAACAGTATGTCGGGGAATATTCCTTTTGTCGGGAAATATTCCTTCTGTCGGGGAATATTATATTCGGTAACGTACGACGACGCTGAAATAACAAAACATTGGTGGGCCCCACAATGACTAATTATCAGATACTGAAAACGACAATATTTTGTCAACAGTATTATCACCTGCAACTAACAAGAACAGTAAAATGCGTTATTCCACAGTAGTACGCGATATTCCAAAATAGCACACGGTGATGCACAATATTTTATATTATTGATTCAATAACTGATAAAGTAGCAATTGCATAATATTTTGATTCAATAATTGTTACAGTAGCATCTGCATAACACTTTTTATTATTTGTCACAACACAGTAACTCATATTATTTGATATGATATTATTAGATTAGTTAGCATTATTGACGATGTCTAGAAGTTTTGTCAAGGAACTGAGTTATTTAATTGCGCGTCGTTTATACGGAAGGGCCCCTTTTTCCTGGGAATGATCTGGTTGTCAGTATTGTGAGTCTATAATATCAATAGTGAATAATTATTGACGGGTTAAAAGTGTTGATTAAAAATATGTGAAGCGTTTGTTGTAAGTTAACTTATATTTCTGTGGGACCCACACTTTCCGTGGGACCCACAACTAATTCATCGGTGAGACCCACAATTTATTTTCATGGAATACTTTCTTTAGATTTTGTTTCTTATGTGGGACCCACAGGTCATTCAATAGTTATTTACTGTCAATAAATATTTAATTCAGTTTTTATTTTACCTTAGGGTTAAAAACTTAAGAGAAAGCATATTCTAAGAATATACTAAGGTATAAAGTATATTAAAAGAATATGCTAAGAAATAAAGAATATTTCAAGAATATGCCAAGGGTATAAGTGTAATAAACCAAGGAAAGTTAGGAAAAAGACCAAAATGCCCTCACCTTAATTTTCCTATAAATAGGAAGGATTATCTTAAAATTCATAACTTCCTTGCTTATACTTCTTTCTACTCTCTAAATTTCTTACGTTCTCTCTTAGTGTGTTGAGCTATACAAGTATTGTCCAAGTTAGTAAACTTCATAGAAAGCAACATCCAGTCACTTGTTAACTAAGGTAGAGGATATCATTTATTTCATACTCGTATGTAATATCATTTGCTTTCATATTCGTAAGTGATATTATTTTACTTCATACTCATAAGGGTTTTTATTCATTCCTTATTAATCTGTGGGAATAACATGTTCATGAGGATTATCGCATGCCTAGTGAATAACCTTTCGTATTCATTCCTTATTAATCTGTGGGAATAACCTGTTTATACGGAGTACCGTACCTGGTGAATAACCCTTCGTATTCATTCCTTATTAAATTGTGAGAATAACCTGTCCGTGCGGATTGACGCATGCCTGGTGAATAACCCTTCGTATTCATTCTTTATTAAGTTGTGGAAATGATCTGTCTACGCGGACGACCGCATGATGGGTGAAAATCCATTTGCAGTTTCGTATATTCTTTCATACTCGTATAGAATATCATTTCTTTTGTACTCTTCAAGTGATATCGTTTTCTTTCATATTTCTCCATTTATGATAGGAAATTATTGTTTGTTTCCAAAACCTTATTATTAAATGGTGAAATTCTTAAAATTAGTAGAATATCCTAAATAGTTTGTGCTTCATCTAATATTTTTACCAGTATCTTTCTATTTAAAATTTTATCGTTATCTTTGAAATATGAATCTTGAATATCATTCTTGAATTTGACTCCAAATTTTGGTTATCGTGTTGGCAATTTGGACAATCTTCGTTACCGGATAAATTAAATTACAAATCTCTACTATTTATCCTTGATCTCACTATATTTATTTTTATATCATTGTCATCATCTTCAGACTTAAATTGTGGTGATAGTTCTCTTTAGCGCGTAGTGCAAAGATGAACTGGCGTGACATGATTTTGACCAAACTGTGTATTGGTATAATCATGACCTTTGGCGTTACAGATAAAGGCTTCTGGTGAAAATATCTTTGACCCGTAGTGCAAAGATGAATTGACGTTTGGTATGATCATGACCGGTGGTGTTATAAATAAAATTCTTTGGCCCATAGTACAAAGATAAATGGTTGATTTGGATGCTCATAAACAGGAACTGTTGATTGGTGTTATAAGGATAAAATATTGGTGGTGAACCTTTAACTTATAAAAGATGGTAGATATTATAATCTACTTGACTCTTCTAATGGATTGTTTGTTCCGCTGCAGTTGTTGTTGAAACAATTATAATATCTTTAAATCTCTGATTTATTACTGTTGAAGGCTAAAGATAATTTATTCTTCATTATTTTAGTCATGATTTTCCTTACAGGGCTATTTATGCTCACCCTTTTCATTTTTGTTCCATTGTTCTCCTCGAAAAATGAGAGTGTAGCGGGGACTAGCCGGGGAATGGAGTGATGGTCTGAGACAATAGAAGTATCTCAATACATTGTTATTAGTGTGACAATAAGTGTATTGAGAACTTAAGTTGTATTTGTATTGAAAGTCACAATATGTGTGTTGTCGTATTTTGCACGACAGTTATTAGTTGTGAATTAAAAAAATTGTATTTGTATTGTATTTTGTAGAATGTAATTGACGACTTAAAATGGGTTGTGTGAACCTATTTTGGGGGCGTCACAGAGTGAATCAAAAGGATGTAATTTTGGCATTGGTGAAGTAAGTAACGGCCTTAGCAAAGAAAATGGATTCTTTTGGATCTCAGTCTTTACAAAAGGGTGGAGTTATCATGTGATATTTGTGTAGGGAATAATGCAAAGGAACAATGTGTTATTTAGGTCGAGTTAGTGAAGTACATTGGAGGATTTAACGATTAAAGCAATCATAATCTCAACTGTTATGATCAAGGAAGGAGGAATAAGCAATTTCAAGGGCAACATGCTTCTCAGCAAGAACAAAAGTCAACAATGGAGGAGATGTTAGCGAAGTATCTAGCGCAAAATGAGGCGAGAATGTCTAAAGTGGAAAAACAACTGGAACATATTGTGACCAACATGAATAGCCGACTAGTAAATTCTTCAATTAATAATATGGATGAAGTGTGCAACTCTGAGGAGCAATGTCAAGCTGTTGTCTTACGAAGTGGCAAAAAATTACTTAAGGCAGATAACAAGAATATAATTGATGATTCACGCACCGATAAAGAGTTGGTAGTGGAAGAAGTCAACGAGGAAAAGAAACAAGAAAAGAAGGAAGATAATTCAGTTGAAAAATTAAATGAAAGTAAAAAGAAGCAAATGCCTCATGTGCCATTTCCACATAGATTGTAGAAACAAAAAGTGGATAAACAGTTTCTAAAATTTTTGGAGGTATTTAAGAAGCTTCAAATCAATATCCCATTTGCTGAAGCACTTGAACAGATGCCTAGCTATGTTAACTTCATGAAGAAAATTTAATCAAAGAAGAAAGAGCTAGGTGACTACGAGACCGTGGTGCTTACGGAGGAATGCAATGCAATATTGCAAAAGAAACTACCACCCAAACTTAAGGATCTGAGTAGCTTCACTATTCTATGCACCATCAGGAGCCAGTTTGTCGGAAAAGCGTTGTGTGATTTGGGAGCAAGTATTAATTTGATGCCTCTATTTGTTTATCGATAACTTGGATTGAAAGAAGCAAATCCTACAAATCTGACCTTGCAATTTACGGATAGGTCAGTTACTTATCCTCGGGGTGTTGTGGAAGATGTGTTGGTTAGAGTGGATAAATTCATCTTCCCGACAGATTTTATCATTTTAGATTATGAAGAGGATCGAGATATACCTATCATTCTTGGGTGACCATTTTTAGCCACGAGTAGAACTCTAATCAATGTGCAAAAAGGTGAACTAACCATGAGAGTCCAAGATGAAGAGGTGAGATTTAAGGTTTTCAAAGCAATAGAGATCCCAAGTGGTCATGAAGAATGTTTTCGGATCAATGCAGCTGTAGGTGTACTCAAGGATGAAGCAGACGGGAAAAGTTTGAGTCAAATGAACGAGGCGGATCAATTCAAGTGTGGGGATTTTCAATCTTACGAGAAAGTCAAATAGTATAAGGACAAGACCAAGCGTGGGATTGTGAAGCGTTATCAAGCATAAATTTGATCCGGGTTAAAGGATTGAAGAAGTCAGCCTGATGACTATAAATTAAGCGCTATTGGGAGGCAACCCAAAAGTTTTGATTTTCTTTACCTTATTGCATCTTTATTAGTAATTAATAGATTTATCGTCAAATTATACGATTTGCATTTTAGGTAGCAACATATTTAATTTGATTTGAATAATTAATAATTGCAAGTTATGTGAGGATCTCAAGTACCTTGTAGAAACAACACCGAGGGGAAGGCTCAACATCTAGGGCTAAAAAGGCATATGATAGGTTGACACAGAGGAGGAGGATGACGACGGTAACCTGGCCGATGAGGAAGATGTTGATTGAGACCCCTAGGGAAGTCCTTTGTTTTGATTTTAATTCTTCCTAAGTTATTTTAAACATTGAGGACAATGTAATTTTTAAGTTTGGGGGTACTTTGAGGTATTGCATTAGCTTGTTATTATCACTATTTTGCATTTAGTTAGTTATTTTACGTAATTTGCATGTTAGTTGAAAATTTTGTGAATCTGTTGACGACCAATGATAAGATATGATGACAGGTGAGTAAAACTTGAGTAAAATTTTGAATTATGCAGTAGTTTGACATATTGACTCAGAATTAGATTTTACTTTAGTCGTGATCTCTTGTTTTGTAAAATCACTCATATCATGTTGTTCAGTTGATTGTGTCTTTAGAGAGATTGTATAGTTGTGAGAGGAATTGTTGAGACCCTAGGAACTTATTTCAAGTTCAATTAATGCGAAGATAGGCTTTCATTTAAGTTTGGGAGAAATATGGGAAAATTGTGGAAAAATAGAAAATTTTATCCTTTCGTGAAATATTACATTATATGGTGGGTTGAGAATGAGCTTAAAAGCGCACTCCCTGATAAATACAGGAATGAGATGGAGCGTAAGACGCACTTGTTCAATTAAATGTGAGAGGGAGTATAAAATACATTCACCAAATGAAAAAAAATGATAAGAAAAGAAAATGTGGGAAGGAAATGGTTGAAGAATCCCTTGATACCCCTAGTTTTTATGAAGTTTGTTTTTGTTGAAATCGATGTTATAAATAAGATTTTGGGGTTGATAATAATTTTCTTTTATTAACTATTTAGTTATTTGATTTTGTCTCCTGAATGGTTAGCTTGAACAGTTGGTACACACACTTTTTAGGGATCATGACTGTTGTGAAATTAATGACTGAGTTGAATTGTTAAGCTCTGTATGATTTGGTTTTGCTGAGAGTTGCTTATATGAGATCTTTGAGGCCATGTTTAAGATTCATGATTAATTGCTTGCTTAGTTTAATATGCATATTAGTTAGTTAATTTTTAGTTTTTAGTTGTTTTGCTTGAGGACACGCAAAGATTCAAGTTTGGGGGTATTTGATGAGTGGGTTTTATACCTATGAATTAAGTACATTTGACTTGATGATTTGTGATTTTTTGAGTATTTCTATTCCTTTTTATGTGTTTTTATGTAGGAAATGAAGTTGGAAGCTATTTTGTTGTATTTTATCTAAATTGGAGCTATTTGATTGCATTTTAGTCAATTTGGAGAAGCATTGCAATTTTCAGCTTTTAGGAAGATTGCCCTTCGGAGCTTCAATAGAAAATTAGATGGTGTTAGAATTTTGGAATGAGAAAATGGTCTTCATAAAGTTGTAGAGGACGTCTTAAGCTTTCCAAAAAGGTATGGTTTGCAAAAATCCAAGTGCGTTTGGGTCTCCAAACAGTATGTCAAAGAAAAGCTAGTAGGAGTTGGAGTCTTTTTCGGACTAGTGAGCTTAAAATGACCATAACTTTTTATCCGGGAAGAGTTACGGGACTAGCCACCTGTCAAATCGAAGCGAACGAAAGCCGCGACGCTAAAAAGCATGCTGGAGCAGAATTTGCTGATGTTTTCACTTCTAATTGACTTGGGACTTGCCATATTGATTTTTAATTGGATTATATGTTTACCAAGCTATATAGAGGCTATAAATACATATAAAATTAGGTTTGCAGAGGGAGAGAACACATCTAGGGTTAGCAAAAAAGAGGAGGCAAACATTATTTAGCAGTTATCTTTGGAGAAAAGAGGAACAAGACGGAAGATCAAGATCTAGAATGTTTTAGCAGAAGCTGTGTGATGAGGATATACCTAGCTTGGACAAGGATGTAAGATATGGATCAGATCCGGTGCAAGTTCCAGTTGGACCCGTGACGAGAGCCCGAGCTAAACATTTCAAGGAAGGGTTAAACGACTTAATTCAAGAGGTTTTGATGGAGAATGGTTCAAATGATTGTGATAAGGAAAATGGTTCAAAGCTAGTTAACTTGGTGCAAATGTATGAAGGGTTAAAGTGTGACCAGCGCCCCAGCGCTGCTTTTGACTTAGAAATTAGCGCCCCGACGCTGGTATCCAGGGAAATTAAAAACATCCAGTGCCCCGGCACTCCAGCCCAGTGTAAATCCAGCGCCCCGACTCTAGGGTGCTGACACAGATTTTGAGGACGCGTTCTTTACTCATTTTAACCAAATTTTTAGGATCTTTTCCTTTACTAATGTAATTAGGATGCTTGATAATTATGATTTTATTTCTAAATTGATTTCTTATTCTTTATGGAGTTAGGGTTTATTCTTGCTAGTATAAATAGTCATTTTGAATGTAATTCCAAGAACACATCAGATTATTATTCAATACAATTATTGTGAGATTATTCTCTACTTTTGGTTCTTTGAAGAATTCCTAAGTAATTGTCCTAGTGTTCTTTGAGATTCAAACTTGACTTATTATATAACAATTCATAGTTGTGTGTGGTGCCTTCTATCGTATCAATATAAGCGAGGAGTCAAGGTGTCGTTGGTGTCTATTCAACGCATAATTCCGAACGCGAGCAATTATACCAAGATTACCGTCCACATATAGGCGAATGGTTAAGGTGTTGCGAGCAATTCACCCTATAACTTTACTGGAAACGATCCGGGCGATGACCACCTCACGCAAGCGTGCCGTGTAGTCTATCATTTGGTATCAAAGCTAAGTCTTCTAGCGAGTTACTTATCGTTATTTTTCGTGTTTGATTTGTTGAATTAAAAAAAGAGTATAGAAAATTAATTTTTTTTGTTTTATATTAATTGCTGGAAATTCTACATTGAAAGACTTATAAGAGGAGTACAAGGTGGGATTAATCCGTAATATTTCTGGTATTCCGAAAGTTACGCGCTCTATAATTGTTTCGTGATAAGTTACTTTTGAATTGAATTAAAAAATTGTGATATTATCTAGTGAATTCAAAAAGAACCTATAAGAGAGAATTTGAGTGGTAAAAGGCACGAGTTGTGAGAATATTAGAGGGTAAAAGCCTTGTTGAGTGCATACACGAGAGATTCATCATTGTTAAGCGAAACACGTAAGGGAGTGGTAAGGAAAATTATTGTTTTTCTACTAACCTTTGTTTGCAGCTAATTATGTCTGGTATGAAGGATAAGGGGTTGTTTGGAGAGGGATCTTCAACAAAAGGACAAAAGGTAGATTCAGATGTGGACGTTCTATTACAACAAGTAATTCGAAAGTTAGATCTTTTTGATGATAGATTTGAGAGGTTGGAAAGTATTCAAAGAGAACAGTCACAGGTGATTATGGGCTCTCAAAAGAAGGAGAAGGTGCAAAAAAATGGGAATAGGGATAACGAGGAGGATTCTTACGAAGAGGAGTTTGATCCCGTTATTGGAAGGCAATTTGAGGCCAGGTGTGACAACCCGGAATTTTTGAGATTAATTATAATAAGAATTTAATATAGAATAATTCTTATTATGAGACGTGTCGAGTTCGAATATATATGTGTTATATATATTTATGTGATTTATTTGGTGAGCTTAATATGTATATATATATATAAATGTGAAATATATACATAGATTCAGAATGAATTAGTTACTAGTTTATTATTGTAACGATCGCGAGTCGTGGGTAGCTTGGTAATTCGAGCTTATGGATATTATTGAATAAAATAGACTTTTATTAATAATATTATGTGTTAAGAGTTTAAAGGTTATATTATAACCTAGACTATGTGTTGACGATGATTAGTAAGTGTAAAAGTGTTCGTATGAGCTAATTTAGTGGTTTCGAGAAAAATTGCTAGAGTATATTTATTGGATTAAATAAATAGTTGAACGATAATATTATTAGACGAGTTATTTATTGTAAAGACGCTAACCCAAAATATGGGTGAGATATATGTACGTTGATGTATATGATTATGGGGAGTTAATCGGGAAGAGTAGCGATCGCGAATCGTGAATACCCTTGTAATTTGGGTTTATTAATATTATTAAATGGACTAAATATTATTTTTATGTGACGAGTTTTAAGGTTAATTTATAACCTAGATGATGTCAATGTATGAAGTTTTATGCGTTATTGAATCGTAGGAGTGAATAATTAATTTTGCGAAAGATCGCAAAATTACTATTCACGGGGCACGTTTCCCGAGGCACTATTCACGCCATAAAATTTTTGTGTCGTTTTCGATGTTGAATAATTTCATAAATACGTGTACGCGTACGAATAATTTTTCCAAGTGTCTGAAATTTTATTTGAGCTGATACGTGATTTTATCCGTATCCGAAATGTATGATATGGGTGTTCCGAATATTTGGAAAAATCCCACAATAATTATTTTTATGCATCCCAATATTTTATGGGAGTACCCATTTTAATTTTGGGTAGAATTATTTTCCAGTTTTGGTACAAAAGTGGGAGTTTTCGGATATATTTTTGTGTATTTGGGTATTTATTTTGGCTTGTTACTCCAAGAGGGAACCAACTCCCCCATTTTGGACCAATCAAATGCAAGGAGGAGGGAGCCTAGCCGGCAAGCCACATAGAGTAACCCACCCACTCCCATTTTCTCCCTAAATTCCTCCACTCTCCCAAATAATCCACCCATTCCCTTCCTTGGCTAAGTTCAGCAAATATATATATAGAGAGAGAGAGAGATGGAAAATCTACAGCCGAGATGAAGAAGAGAGAAGAAGAAGGTCACCAGAAAAGGAAGAAAGTCGCCGGAAAAAGGAAGGAGGAGGAAGAAGAGAGCGTGGGTGGGAAAAGAAGAAGAAGAGGAGGAGCTTCAAGCAACTCTAATAAACCCTATCTAGCTTCTCTATTATCTATAAGAGATTTACAGAGGTAACATCTCATTAAATCCATTTCGTTTGAGTTTTGGTAAAAGATTTCCCAAAGTTTTTGGTTATAGAGCTTTTATGCTCATGGGTTGGTTTTCTTGCGATTCTTGTTGGTTTTGTTTGTGTTGGATGGTTGTAAATGTTGTTAAAAGGTTATATAGGGCATTAATAACATCAAGTGAAACAAAAACGCAATAAATCCGTACCTATGCTTAAGGAGGATGAAGAACATGAAGAACAATGGAACTTTGGACATTTGGACGAATTTTAGAGGACATGTAGCTTTGATTTTGTGTTTGTTTAATTGATTTGTTGTTATGATATTGTACTTCCATGGGTTATGAGTTTAACCCAATTGGAATGGAGTAAAAAGGGATTAAAACGAAGTTTTGATGATGATTTTGGTGAAGCACACCAAGAACACCAAGAACACGAAAATATAACATTAGTTGATACTTTGGCCTAATATTTGGCCATGTTAATGTTAATGGATAGCTCTGAATTTTTGATATGTTGTAGCTCTATGTCTTAGGAGTCCATAGAGTCCGTAATGGACCAATTTGAAGGTGTATAGAAGGAGTTATGGTAGTTGGAAGCAAGGTAGGTCTAGAACACCAAAAAATAGAGCATCCGGGAAGCAAAACGAACTGGCCACGAGCTCAGCTACTGGATAGAGCGCCCCGGCGCTGGCCATAGGCCATTTTGAGCGCCCCGGCGCTGGCCACAGACGCTAGGCCTCAGGTGGTAAAAGTCAGTTTTGACGTCCTTTAGTAAAACGGGCATAACTTTCTCATACGAACTCGGATTGAGATGATTCAAGATGATTCGGAAAGAGAACGAGTAGACCTATAACTTTAGTTCTTTAAGTTTTTCAATTTGAGGTCTGTAGATTGGTCTAAATTGGCCATTTATAGGAGTGATGTGTAATTGGGGGCAATCGGAGGGTGTCGGGCATGCGCTTAAGCACATGTAATGCTCCCGACAATGTAAAGTGATGTTCTAACTTTCATAACATGATATTTATGATTTATAATGATACTTAACATTAACCATTGTGTATTAGACAATTCGAATGGGCGTGCTAGGCGTACGCAATCGCGTGTCACTTGGGCGTTCGAATCGACAAGTGTGGCGTATGGACGTGCAAACGTCGTAACGCCGTAACAAGTGTGTATAACCTTGTTTAATATTTTGTTTCTAATAGTAATGAAACATGATAGAGCGTTATAACCCAATGTATGAACATGCTAAGCATATTCAAATGAGGCGAATCGGACGTGTGGAGTATAAACGTCGAAACGCCGTGTAAAGTGTTAATGAACTTAAATAATGTTTTCGATTCAAATGAAATGAAAATTATAAGATATGGGATGGGGTTAATGTAACCAATAAGTATTGATGATGATAAGGGTCGTAACGTTTTTAAACGACGCGACGCCGAGTAACGTTTTGGAGTTAATCGCGTTTATTAATTTATAATGCGCGAACAATATGAGATAAGAGTTGTTATAATATAAACCATTATATGAAGCCTTTTTAGTGGCTAATTGGTGTTTTATTGTTAAATAAATTGTGTAGGATATTTGAAGGACGAGCCATCATAATTTGGCAAGGAACGCTTAAGGCAAGTTCTTTCAGTAATTTGTTAACTTGTTTAAATGTATTGATGTACATGACTTGATTACTAAATCTTTCACTATTATGTGGATTATATGAGAGCATGATTAAAATGTGCATAATGTGTAATTATGTGACTATATTGTTCTATGTGGAACTTGAATTATTGTAAATATACAATGTGAGATGCATGAAGTATGCTATGAGGTACATGATGCATATATATGGATGAATTGCATAAGATTTATAATGCATGAGTAAGATGCAGAGTATGAGAACCATGATGCATGGATAAAATGCAAACTTATGTGTTACGTGAAGCATGAAATGTGAAAACTGTCAGTTCTTGCTGAGCTGTCGTGCTCATTCTTGCAAAATAAAACATTTGCAGATTTTATGATGCAATGCAATTATCCTAACATCGTGATGATAAGGATTAGAGGCGCATGGATACAAGAAGGTTGCTAAATGTTCTTCTATTGTAATTATTTAGCTATGATGACGGTATATGATGTACTGGAATTTGTCTATGTAAACCTTGAGTTAGAAATGAAGGTTATCCATTATTGTATTTATAATGTGATTATGTTAGTTACTTGTTATAGTAAACTAGAAGGATGACAATGATGTACAAAGGACATTTTTTTTATATAACGAATATATAGTTGTTGAATAACTTTGCGTATATTCAGGGATTTAATAAAGTCAGAACCTGAACCTTGCGTTCACATAGGAGATTTTCTAAATGATCATGGTGTTTATTCAACCTTGGTCATATTTAAGGTCTTCGTGCCTGGGATTAGATGAGGATATGTTGTTATATTATTGTAATTACATATTTTTAGTAAGCCTATGTTATATGGGTAGTACCGTGACGTACCAGACCCGGGTTCGAGGTAAGACCCGAGTTTCGGGGGCGTTACAGTTGGTATCAGAGCTGATAGGTTATAAACCTTAGGTAAGAGTATCTTAGGCTATAACTGTAGTGAAGGAAGATGATAATGATGAAGATAGTGGAGAGATAAAACTCAAATAGAGTTTAATTGATAGTAAATTAATTTAGAAAATTCATAATAAAAGTTGAGATATATATAAGATGATTCAAAGAAGAATTTCGATGCGTTATAAAAGATGAGAATTGGGAGTTACCTGACTTCAGTGATATAGATGATAAGTATTGATCAATAGACGAGGTCTATAAGGCGTAAATGCAATAAAATCATATATTATGATTAGAGAGAAGAGTATAGAGGATCGTAAGATGAAACGATCGTAGGATAAGGAAGATCGTAATGTAACACGATTGTAGAGTAAGATCACGATGTGATTGGACTAAGTCATAGAATGACAGATGATCAGTTGGATGATTGAAAATTTTAGCTTAATGCTATAGATAGATGGTATTATGAGATAGTACGAGTAAAACTCAGAAAGAGTTATGGATGATGAAACACGAATTAAATTCTTGTTAAGCAACGAGTAAGCTAGGATTGGGGGTGATTTCAATTGAGGACTCATGTTAGTGGCTAAGTTGTACAATTCCTTGTATGGGCAGGGAATTCGTGCTTGGTTTGAGAACCACTTAGCTTCCTATATCGATATAGTGGTTAAGTTGAACAATTCCTTGTATGGGTGGGGAATTTGTGCTTGGTGTAACAACCACTTAGCTTCCTATATTGATTAGTGGCCGAGTTGATCGATTCCTTGTATGGGAAGGGGATTGTGATGGGTTCGACAATCACTTAGCTTCCTATATTGATAATCATTGGAACCTGGTATCGCGTTATCGCTATACGTATGACGAGAAGGTGATTCTTTTCTCATATTTATATTTGATAGTTAGACAATATTAAGATTAGGTGCGAGTTCTTTAAACTCACACGTATGGTAAGTTCATGACTCATAACTGTATAGTGGGACCCCTCAGCGAATGGACGATTTTTGTCTGACTAGGATAAGTTCCTAAACCCATATAATTGTGGTAAGTTCCTGGACTCATAATGTGTGGTAAGTTTAATGAACTATATTGGGGTATAGAAAGGTTGTGGATTGAGAACTGTGAATTCTCAATATGATGAGCATTGATGGAGTTAGAAATAGATAGAATTATTAAATAGTGGAGAAATGGGAGAAATTGAAGTTGATGAGGAGACATGGATATTCCAAATCTGCTAGCTATGCTAGATTTCGAAATTTATTGACTTCGTGCTGACATGTGCACTTTTGCTCTTCGAAAAATGTATGGGGCCAGACTTCTGGACCAAGGATTTTTAAATGTACTATTATTCATATGTCTATGCTAATAGTTTCGGCTAGACAAGGTTGATTTGAAAATATCAAAATGTATTTTTAAATTATCATCAATGCATCATGAAATCTGGTCTAGAATGACAGATGATGGAGTCATCAATGCAGATTAACCTAGTGTTGGATGTGATCATAGGATCGTCAACCCACTATGGTATGATGTAGTATGACAAGGTCACAAAATGACGGAATCCTCAACGGACTGTAGAAACAGTGCGGTATCATGACGTCATAAAATGATTTTTTTTATTTTCTTTAAAGTATGAAAAAAAAAATATATGCTAATTGAGTTGGCTATAATAATTCGATTGATGTCCGGATTGTTAATAAAAGTCTAAGCTATTTGTTTCGGCTAGACAAATGTTGAAATATGTTTATGCAAGCATTATTTGAGAATTTATGCCTAAACCAAATTGTTTTGGTGCGGAATTTTGTAGTAAGCTGAGGTGAACAACCCTATTATTGGGGTATTTGATGTCGGAATAATCCCGACTGACCCTATGGTGGTCAAGCAAACGCATATAGTCGTTTAGCTAGAAAGTTGTGCACAACGTCAAAGTACAAAAGGCTGATCACCTGGCGTACGGAGGTAGATTACCTTTTTCTTAATTGAAATCAGTAGGGGTAGTAATACCCGTAAACCTCTATGTTCATGGTCGTTATGAGATAGATTACCTTTTCTTAATTGAAATCGGTAGGGGTAGTAATACCCGTAAACCTCAATGTTCATGTTCTTTATGGCCCCCAGGAGGGGTAGATTACCTTTTTCATAATTGAAATTGGTAGGGGTAGTAATACCCGTAAACCTCTGTGGTCATGGTCTTTATGGCCCCTCAGCATAATATGAAAAGTTTTTAAGGAATATTTTAGTTCCTATTTGTTCAAGTTACTTCCCAATTATTAAACAATTGATGAAGGTTCCTATTATTCGGGAAACTGATTGTGGGAAGGGTAATTTTCCTAGGGAGAAGTAGTCGTAGAATGCGACAATTTTAAGTGAATCCTTGAAAGAGGATAGTGTAAAGGTTAGATTGAAAACCTAGTTTTGATGGGTAGGATGAGCAAAGATGAATGCATTGAAATTTCGAGGACGAAATTCTTAGAAGAAGGGGTGAATGTAATATCCCGAATGTTTATGAGTTAGTAAATCATGATATTAAATTATTATGATGATTGTGACAGACAATGATCCTTAGAAAAGGAAATTGATGGGTTAAAGAAAGGATAATACTCAAAGTTTAATTGAGTTGATAAAGGTTATAGAATAAAACCTACAAGAATTCGTTAAGGTAGTGGATTAAATAGGTGATGTAAAACCTATGATATAGTAATGCGTTGAAATAATTCAACGACAAAATTTGGGAGAGGTGTCGACGCCGGGAGGAATCGCTTTCTTTGGTGATTGTTACCCTTTCCAATTTTGGCCCTTTCATTAGGTGATTTTGGGGAAAAGGTCGGCATAAATGTCGACGGGGTTTTGAAAGATCGTTTTTTATGATGAGCCAATTAACCAGAGTCGCCAGTTGGTATATTTGAAATGGATGTACCAACTCATCTGAGTTTCATTTTTCGTAAATCGTTGGCTCATGTGTGACTCCGAATTAATTTGTCTGCGAACCGAGATTCATAGAGTGCGGGGGCTTGCTTAAGCGAGGGGAAGGTGTTAGGCACCCCCCGACTTCCGTGAAACACGGTTATCGCAATCTTGATGCTTTTCCTATCCTTTAATTCTTGAATGTGTGTGTGTATGTGCGCGTGTGTATGTGTGTGTGCCTATGTGAATGTCGTGGTGAGTTTGCATGAAGAAACCATTTGGGTTTTGATGAAAAGTCGTGCTTTCTTTTGAGAATGCTTTAGAATGTCATTTGGCTTAACGAGAAAGCTTTATGAGAAAGGTTTGATTTTAATTGTCAAAAACTTATGAGATTTTCATTAGGTGTCGTTTTGGCAAAAACAAGAGTTTTCTAAACCTTCGTCAAAATAGGAATCGAGATCTATACGTTGCTTTCATAAATAGCACGGTGGGCAACTTCTAGGATCTCTTTAACCCTATGCACAAAGATTTAATAAAACGTTACTTATTTTTATAAAATCATTTTTTGATGCTTGAAAACGATTTTTCCTTTAGCCTTCTCGTTAAATAGGAATCGACATTCATTAGCATTTCCAAATTTTAGCCTCGTGGTGCTAATAGCCTAGTTTGATTGATTTTATGAAAATCTTATCATTTAGCTTTGAAATCAATTTCGTGTCATAAATCAAATCAAGCATTAAAATGCGTGGGGGCTATTCATGGGCATGTAAGCCATCCGAATAACCCTAACGCCTACAATCACATATTTCACTATTACGGGGCCTTAAACCCGATTTTCGACTTGATATCGTTTTAAGGCCCGACAACTACATATTTACAATAAAGGGTACATCGGCCCTATTACATACATCCAAAAATGTCCATCATCGGATTTGGACCACGGGGTCGCGTTCCTAGGCTCACATCCAAAATTGCTACATCACTATAACGAGCTAAAAATCATCAAATGGATATCATCGGGCCATTAGGAAGAATTTCGTTCCAATTGGAACCCTCACTAATAGTCCTCAATCCATGGATCCACAACAATATACAAGAAAAACTATATTTCACATAACCCAATTGACAAGAAGATTAATAAAATGATATAACAAAAATGCTATAAAAGAAGGTTTTTTCACCTTGCAAATGACACCACGATGCGTATAAAATTCGTATATTGAATAGTGTAGGAGTTGTATGTTATACAATCTAATCAAAAGAGTTTAATTCCTCTCTTTTCTCTCCTTTCCCGAGCTCTTTTGCTGCTGTTTTCCCTTTCTTTTTCTTTCCAAATGCTACCGTCTGTCTGCTGGATGAAGAACTGGACTGATAAAGCCATCTAGAGGCAGCCGCAGATTGATCTGTGGCTGGCCTCGGTTTCTCCGCGCCCGCCGCGCACTTCAGCCGCTCAGTCACCCGCCACGCACTTCAATTATTTTAATCATTGGCCGCAGATCAATCCGCGGCTGGGTGGGCTGACTTTCTCGTTTTTCGGGCTGCACCCCGGTTCTCGTGTCGTGACTTCGGTTCTCGCCGACAGGCTCGTATTTTGCAGTCCGGGAATTACTGGGAGACGTGCCACATCATTCGGGAATGCTCATTTCGAACAGCCTTGTTGTCACGTCGGTTTCGGTTGTAAATCGTCGCGGTGGCGTCGAATGTTTGTACTTGTCCATCCCTCGCTCTCGTAAGCCGGTTCAATGGACGATTCTGCCCTCCTGCCAGGGTTAGTATACGAAGTGCAAAATTTGGGTGTCTACAAGAGGGTTTACGCAAACCGAGTAACAGAGGTTTGATATTTGAGATTCCGAGGACGGAATCCTTATAAGGAGGGAGGATGTGACAACCCGGAATTTTTGAGATTAATTATAATAAGAATTTAATATAGAATAATTCTTATTATGAGACGTGTCGAGTTCGAATATATATGTGTTATATATATTTATGTGATTTATTTGGTGAGCTGAATATGTATATATATAAATGTGAAATATATACATAGATTCAGAATGAATTAGTTACTAGTTTATTATTGTAACGATCGCGAGTCGTGGGTAGCTTGGTAATTCGAGCTTATGGATATTATTGAATAAAATAGACTTTTATTAATAATATTATGTGTTAAGAGTTTAAAGGTTATATTATAACCTAGACTATGTGTTGACGATGATTAGTAAGTGTAAAAGTGTTCGTATGAGCTAATTTAGTGGTTTCGAGAAAAATTGCTAGAGTACTATTTATTGGATTAAATAAATAGTTGAAGGATAATATTATTAGACGAGTTATTTATTGTAAAGACGCTAACCCAAAATATGGGTGAGATATATGTACGTTGATGTATATGATTATGGGGAGTTAATCGGGAAGAGTAGCGATCGCGAATCGTGAATACCCTTGTAATTTGGGTTTATTAATATTATTAAATGGACTAAATATTATTTTTATGTGACGAGTTTTAAGGTTAATTTATAACCTGGATGATGTCAATGTATGAAGTTTTATGCGTTATTGAATCGTAGGAGTGAATAATTGATTTTGCGAAAGATCGCAAAATTACTATTCACGGGGCACGTTTCCCGAGGCACTATTCACGCCATAAAATTTTTGTGTCGTTTTCGATGTTGAATAATTTCATAAATACGTGTACGCGTACGAATAATTTTTCCAAGTGTCTGAAATTTTATTTGAGCTGATACGTGATTTTATCCGTATCCGAAATGTATGATATGGGTGTTCCGAATATTTGGAAAAATCCCACAATAATTATTTTTATGCATCCCAATATTTTATGGGAGTACCCATTTTAATTTTGGGTAGAGTTATTTACCAGTTTTGGTACAAAAGTGGGAGTTTTCGGATATATTTTTGTGTATTTGGGTATTTATTTTGGCTTGTTACTCCAAGAGGGAACCAACTCCCCCATTTTGGACCAATCAAATGCAAGGAGGAGGGAGCCTAGCCGGCAAGCCACATAGAGCAACCCACCCACTCCCATTTTCTTCCTAAATTCCTCCACTCTCCCAAATAATTCACCCATTCCCTTCCTTGGCTAAGTTCAGCAAATATAGAGAGAGAGAGAGAGATGGAAAATCTGCAGCCGAGATGAAGAAGAGAGAAGAAGAAGGTCACCGGAAAAGGAAGAAAGTCGCCGGAAAAAGGAAGGAGGAGGAAGAAGAGAGCGTGGGTGGGAAAAGAAGAAGAAGAGGAGGAGCTTCAAGCAACTCTAATAAACCCTAGCTAGCTTCTCTATCATCTATAAGAGATTTACAGAGGTAACATCTCATTAAATCCATTTCGTTTGAGTTTTGGTAAAAGATTTCCCAAAGTTTTTGGTTTTAGAGCTTTTATGCTCATGGGTTGGTTTTCTTGCGATTCTTGTTGGTTTTGTTTGTGTTGGATGGTTGTAAATGTTGTTAAAAGGTTATATAGGCCATTAATAACATCAAAGTGAAACAAAAACGCAATAAATCCGTACCTATGCTTAAGGAGGATGAAGAACATGAAGAACAATGGAACTTTGGACATTTGGACGAATTTTAGAGGACATGTAGCTTTGATTTTGTGTTTATTTAATTTATTTGTTGTTATGATATTGTACTTCCATGGGTTATGAGTTTAACCCAATTGGAATGGAGTAAAAAGGGATTAAAACGAAGTTTTGATGATGATTTTGGTGAAGCACACCAAGAACACCAAGAACACGAAAATATAACATGAGTTGATACTTTGGCCTAAGATTTGGCCATGTTAATGTTAATGGATAGCTCTGAATTTTTGATATGTTGTAGCTCTATGTCTTAGGAGTCCATATAGTCCGTAATGGACCAATTTGAAGGTGTATAAAAGGAGTTATGGTAGTTGGAAGCAAGGTAGGTCTAGAACACCAGAAAATAGAGCATCCGGGAAGCAAACCGAACTGGCCACGAGCTCAGCTACTGGATAGAGCGCCCCGGCGCTGGCCATAGGCCATTTTGAGCGCCCCGGCGCTGGCCACAGACGCTAGGCCTCAGGTGGTAAAAGTCAGTTTTGACGTCCTTTAGTAAAACGGGCATAACTGTCTCATACGAACTCGGATTGAGATGATTCAAGATGATTCGGAAAGAGAACGAGTAGACCTATAACTTTCGTTCTTTAAGTTTTTCAATTTGAGGTCTGTAGATTGGTCTAAATTGGCCATTTATAGGACTGATGTGTAATTGGGGGCAATCGGAAAGTGTCGGGCATGCGCTTAAGCACATGTAATGCTCCCGACAATGTAAAGTGATGTTTTAACATTTATAACATGATATTTATGATTTATAATGATACTTAACATTAACCATTGGGTATTAGACAATTCGAATGGGCGTGCTAGGCGTACGCAATCGCGTGTCACTTGGGCGTTCGAATAGACAAATGTGGCGTATGGACGTGCAAACGTCGTAACGCCGTAACTAGTGTGTATAACCTTGTTTAATATTTTGTTTCTAATAGTAATGAAACATGATAGAGCGTTATAACCCAATGTATGAACATGTTAAGCATATTCAAATGAGGCGAATCGGATGTGTGGAGTATAAACGTCGAAACGCCGTGTAAAGTGTTAATGAACTTAAATAATGTTTTCGATTCAAATGAAACGAACATTATAAGATATGGGATGGGGTTAATGTAACCAATAAGTATTGATGATGATAAGGGTCGTAACGTTTTCAAACGACGCGACGCCGAGTAACGTTTTGGAGTTAATCGCGTTTATTAATTTATAATGCGCGAACAATATGAGATAAGAGTTGTTATAATATAAACCATTATATGAAGCCTTTTTAGTGGCTAATTGGTGTTTTTTTGTTAAATAAATTGTGTAGGATATTTGAAGGACGGACCATCATAATTTGGCAAGGAACGCTTAAGGCAAGTTCTTTCAGTAATTTGTTAACTTGTTTAAATGTATTGATGTACATGACTTGATTACTAAATCTTTCACTATTATGTGGATTATATGAGAGCATGATTAAAATGTGCATAATGTGTAATTATGTGACTATATTGTTCTATGTGGAACTTGAATTATTGTAAATATACAATGTGAGATGCATGAAGTATGCTATGAGGTACATGATGCATATATATGGATGAATTGCATAAGATTTATAATGCATGAGTAAGATGCATAGTATGAGAACCATGATGCATGGATAAAATGCAAACTTATGTGTTACGTGAAGCGTGAAATGTGAAAACTGTCAGTTCTTGCTGAGCCGTCGTGCTCATTCTTGCAAACTAAAACTTTTGCAGATTTTACGATGCAATGCAATTATCCTAACATCGTGATGATAAGGATTAGAGGAGCATGGATACAAGAAGGTTGCTAAATGTTCTTCTATTGTAATTATTTAGCTATGATGACGGTATATGATGTACTGGAATTTGTCTATGTAAACCTTGAGTTAGAAATGAAGGTTATCCATTATTGTATTTATAATGTGATTATGTTAGTTACTTGTTATAGTAAACTAGAAGGATGACAATGATGTACAAAGGACATTTTTTTTTATATAACGAATGTATAGTTGTTGAATAACTTTGCGTATATTCAGGGATTTAATAAAGTCAGAACCTGAACCTTGCGTTCACATAGGAGATTTTCTAAACGATCATGGTATTTATTCAACCTTGGTCATAAGTGTTTTATTTAAGGTCTTCGTGCCTGGGATTAGATGAGGATATGTTGTTATATTATTGTAATTACATATTTTTAGTAAGCCTATGTTATATGGGTAGTACCGTGACGTACCGGACCTGGGTTCGAGGTAAGACCCGAGTTTCGGGGGCGTTACACCAGGGATAGGAGATTTCGGGATTATAGAGGCGATAGGAGGGATATAGAAGATAGGTATCAGGTAGATGACAACTTGGGAAGTATTAAATTGAAGATTCCGTCTTTCCAATGAAGAGTGATCCTAAGGCTTATGTTGAATGGGAGAAGAAGATAGAATGGGTTTTTGAAGTTTAAAACTATTTAGAGTGCAAGAAGGTACAGTTGGCAGCTACACAATTTACAGATTACGCCGTCACTTAGTGGGATCAATTGAAGACTAGTAGGAGGAGATGTGAAGAGCGGCCGTTTGAGACTTGGGCTGAGATGAAGGCAATTATGAAGAAAAGATTTGTGCCAAGCCACTATCATCGGGATTTGTTTCGGAGTTTATAGACTTTGAAGCAAGGGAGTAGGAGCATGGAGGACTACTACAAGGAAATGGAGATGCTAATGGCTAGGGCTAACATCAATGAGGATAGCGAGGCGACAATGGCTCGATTTTCTGTAGGCTTAAATTGGGATGTAGCTGATTTGGTGGAGCGACAACATTACGTGTCCTTGGAGGATATGGTACACATGGCTACCAAGATTGAGAAGCAACTTAAGAGGAGAGGTGGTCAAAAGTCCAATCCTACCACGAGTTCGTCATAGAAGTCTAATGTTGTGAAGCATAAGGAAAAGCCATTTGTGGGCAAGCCTAAAGTGGAGCCGAAGTAAGAAATGACTAACCGTGGAATACAAGGGAAAACTGAGAAACCTACTTTTAGTCATAATCGAGATATTATTTGCTTTAAATGTTAAGAAAGGGAACATATTTCCAGCCAATGTCCTTACCAAAGGACTATGTTGTGACAATGGGGAGGTGGAGAACGAGGAAGAGGAAAGTGACAATGATTCTATGCCACCATTAGAGGAGATAGATAAGGATGCTATATATGATGAAATTTTAGTCATGAGAAGAGCACTTAGTACACAGGTGAAAGAGAAAGCAATGAACATCGGGTGAGTACTATTATGGTGGAGAAATTGGGGTTGTCTACAACCAAGCATCCACAGCCGTATCAATTGCAATGGCTCAATGACAACACAAACATTAAGGTGACTAAACAGGTGTCAGTTCCATTTACTATTGGTCCGAATGTTGATGAGATCTTGTGCGACGTGGTGCCTTTGCAAGCAGGTCATTTATTATTTGGTTGACCTTAGCAGTTTAATAAGAGAGTGAAGCATGATGGGTTTACTAATGAGTATTCATTTGTTCATGATAAAAGAAAAATTATTTTACGTCCTATATCACCACAACAAGTTCATGAGGATCAAATTCACTTGCAAAAAGATCATGTACAGAAAAAAAGAGCGAAGAAAAGAAAAATCAAAAGGGAAAAAGTAATGAGAGAAAAAATAAGTGGGAAAAAGAAAGAGAGAAAAAAAATGATGAGAGAAAAATAAATATCTATGCAAAAAAGAGTGATGTGAGGAGAGCATTGGTTTCTAAACAGCCGATGATTATACTTCGGTATAAGGAGGTGCTTTTGAGTACTAACGCTAACAATTCTTCTTTGCCTAGTGTTGTTTCATCTATCTTGCAGGATTATGCAGATGTGTTTTTCGAGGAGTTTCCATAAGGGTTACCACCTATTCGGGGGATTGAGCATCAAATTGACTTCGTACCCGGTGCTACCATTCCAAACTGTCCAGCCTATCAAAGTAATCCCGAGGAGATGAAGGAATTACAACGACAAGTTAGCGAGCTGATGGAGAAAGGGTTTGTGAGGGAGAGCATGAGTCTGTGTGCAGTTCTAGTGATCTTAGTGCCAAAGAAGGATGCGAAATGGCGGATGTGCATCGATTGTCGAGTGGTAAATAATATTATGGTAAAATATCGACATCCCATTCCTCATTTAGATGATATGCTGGATGAATTGCATGGTTCTTGTGTGTTTTCTAAAATTGACTTGAAGAGTGGTTATCATCAAATTAGAATGCAAGAAGGTGATGAATGGAAAATAACTTTTAAAACAAAATATGGGTTGTATGAGTGGTTAGTGTTACCTTTTGGTTTAACTAATGCTTTGAGTACTTTCATGAGATTAATGAACCATGTTTTGCGTCCGTTCATTGGAAAATTTGTAGTTGTTTATTTTGATGATATTTTAATTTACAGCAAAAACTTGGGTGGGCATGCTTTACATTTAAAATCTGTTTTAGATGTACTTCAACAAGAAAATTTATTTTCTAATATGGACAAATGCACGTTTTGTACGGATAGAGTTGTGTTCCTTGGTTTTGTTGTTAGTTCACAGGGAGTACAGGTTGATGAAGAGAAGATACGTGCAATCCGTGAATGGCCGAGTCTGACGAATGTGAGTCAAGTTCGTAGTTTCCATGGACTGGCTAGTTTTTACCGACGTTTCATGCAAAATTTCAACGACATCACAGCACCACTAACAGAAGTGATCAAGAAGAGTGTAGGTTTTATATGGGGTGATGATCAGGAAAAGGCGTTTAATTTGATTAAAGAAAAATTGACTAACGCTCCTTTACTTGTCTTACCTGATTTTACTAAAACCTTTGAGATTGAGTGTGATGCTTTAGGTTTAGGGATTGGAGCTGTTTTGATGCAAGAAGGAAAGCCGATGGCGTACTTCAACGAGAAGTTAAGTGGGGCAGCTTTAAACTATCCTACTTATGACAAGGAGATTTACGCATTGGTTCGAGCGTTAGAGACTTGACAACACTACTTATGGCCTAAAGAGTTCGTGATTCACACCGATCATGAATCATTGAAGTACTTAAAAGCCCAGCACAAATTAAACAAAAGGCATGCGCGATGGATGGAAATTATCGAGACATTTCCATATGTCATACGATACAAGCAAGGTAAAGAAAATGTTGTTGCAGATGTTTTATCTCGTAGGTATGTATTGTTAAATACTCTTGATACGAAATTGCTTGGTTTTGAATGAATCAAAGAATTATATGTTGATGACCATGATTTCTGTGAAGAGTTTAAAACTTGTGAAAAGAATGTTGTAGGTAAATACTTTAAAGTTGATGGGTTTCTTTTTGGTGAAAATAAATTGTGTATACCTGCATATTCTTTAGTTGTTGGTTAAAAAGTCGCATGGGGGAGGTTTGATGGGTCATTTTGGTGTTGACAAAACTTTATCTGTTTTAAAAGAACATTTTTCTTGGCCTCATATGAAACGAGATGTGGAAAGAATTTGTGATAGATGCATTACGTGTCGTCAAGCTAAATCTCGTGTTCAACCCCACGGATTGTATACACCATTGCCTATATCTAGTGAACCTTGGATCGATTTGTATATGGATTTTGTATTGGGTTTGCCTAGGTCTAAGCGTGGTCATGATTCTATATTTGTGGTCATGGATAGGTTTTCAAAAATGGCACATTTTATTCCATGTCACAAAACAGATGATGCATCACATGTTGTTGATTTATTCTTTAAAGAGATTATGCGCTTGCATGGTATGCCTAGAACAATTGTTTCAGATAGAGATACTAAATTTTTGAGCTATTTTTGAAAGACTTTGTGGTGTAAGTTGGGTACTAAGCTGTTATTTTCAACTACTTGTTATCCACAAACTGATTGTCACACTGAGGAAGTAAATAGGACTTTATTTGCATTGTTATGGGCAATCATCAAAAAAAATATTAAGTATTGGGAGGAGTGTTTGTCACATGTTGAGTTTGCATATAATAGATCTGTTCATTTTGCTACTCATTTTTCACCATTTGAGATTGTATATGGTTTTAATCCTTTGACATCATTGGATTTAATAGCATTGCCTGTTTCTGAGTATTCTAACATGGATGGAAAGAAAAAGGCTGAATTTGTTAAGCAGATACATGAGAAGGCGAGACTCAACATTGAAAGGAGGACAGAGCAATATGCAAAATAGGCCAACAAGGGTCGACGTTAGGTTATCTTTGAAACAGGAGATTGTGTGGTTACACATGCGGAAAGAGAGATTTTTGGCTCAAAGAAGATCAAAATTGCTTCTAAAAAGAGATGATCCATTTCAAGTTCTCGAGCGCATTAATGACAATGCCTACAGGCTGGATTTACCAGGTGAGTACAATGTTAGTGCATTATTTAATGTTTCTGATCTTAGTCCGTTTGATGTAGGTCATGATTTGAGGACAAATCATTTTCAAGAGGAGAGGAATGATGAGGACATGCCTAACATGGCCAAGGATGTAAGATATGGATCGAATCTGGTGCAAGTTCCACTTGGACCCGTGACGAGAGCCCGAGCTAAACATTTCAAGGAAGGGTTAAGCAGCTTAATTCAAGAGGTTTTGATGGAGAATGGTTCAAAGGATTGTGCTAAGGAAAATGGTTCAAAGCTGGTTAACTTGGTGCAAATGTATGAAAGGTTAAAGTGTGACCAGCGCCCCGACACTGCTTTTAACTTAGAAACCAGTGCCCTGGCGCTGGGATCCAGGGAAATTAAAAACATCCAGCGCCCCGACGCTCTAGTGTAAATCCAGCGCCCCGGCGCTAGGGTTCTAACACAGATTTTGAGGACTTGTTCTTTACTCGTTTTTGACCAAATTTTTAGGATCTTTTCCTTTACTAATATAATTAGGATGCTTGATAATTATGATTTTGTTTCTAAATTGATTTTTTATTCCTTATGGAGTTAGGGTTTATTGTTGCTAGTATAAATAGTCATTTTGAATGTAATTCCAAGAACACATCAGATTATTATTCAATACAATTATTGTGAGATTATTTTCTACTTTTGGTTCTTTGAAGAATTCATAAGTAATTGTCTTAGTGTTCTTTGAGATTCAAACTTGACTTATCATATAATAATTCATAGTTGTGTGTGGCGTCTTTTACCGCATCAATCGTCTATTGTACCAAGATTACCACTTCAATATAAGTGAGGGGTCAAGGTGTCATTGGTGTCCATTCAACACATAATTCCGAACGTGAGCAATTGTGCCAAGATTACCGTCTACATATAGGCGAGGGGTTAAGGTGTTGTGAGCAATTCACCTTATAACTTTGTTGGAAACGATCCGGGCGACGACCACCTCACGCAAGCCTGCCGTGGAGTCTATCACTGTGCTACAGATTCTTCCTCTTACCCTTCTTTTAGACTTATATTTTAAAATGATGATGTATAATGTGATGTTTCCCTTTTTCTTATTGATAAACTAAATTCTTATTCAAGGTTGCAATGGAACCCGATGATTGGATTTAATTAATTTAGTTCTATTTGATTATGATCAATTGTAAGCAAGATTGTTTATTATATTTTGTATTTCATTCGATAATTGTGTGGCCAACAATTAATTTAGTGATCTAGATGATATGGGAACGTTGATTCTATATTGGGTGTGGAATATGATACATGTGTTGGATTTATTCTTCTAAGGAGTGAATATCTAATTTGCAAGAGGGATATGAATATACCTAATTGTCGCATGAACTTGTATAAGAATTGGTGATTATTGCTTCATTGTTAATTATTCACATAGGAATATAGTGAATTAATTAGGAATGAAGACACTTATTTAGTTTAGGAATAAGTTAGATAAATACTTATGAATTCTTGTTTAGCAAATTGCAACAATTGACTAATTAAATAGGGAGTGAACATTGAGAACTTTATCGGGAGAAATTGTAATCTTGATAATTAATTTTAATAGATATTATTTGTAGTTTATATTTGTTAGTTAATTTACTATTTCAGCCATTGAAATTATTCATTTAAATAAAATTAGGTTAATCAAAGGTTGGTAATTGGATTGATTAATTAATTTATTAGATTATTCCTCGTGGAATCGACAACTGTACTTACATTATATTACTTGTGGACCGTATGTAATAACCCAAGATTTTCGATATATTAAAATAAGAAATTTTACGTATGAATTTTTTTTATATAATAAAATTATTTTTATTTTATATTAAAGCAAGTATGGGAACATGTGCAAAGAAAGGAACGTGTGCAACCTAATTTGATACATGATTATAAATTTTAGTGATTAATATAATTATTGTTATAATTGTATTTTAAATGGATGTATGTATATTACGAATAATAAGAATTTATTTTCTTAAGGAAATTTGAATATTAAATATAAGTATTGATTATATTTGAATGTATGTATGAACAATATGTGATTCAATGGGTATAATAATTATTTATCAATGCTGATAAATATGTTATGATTTATGTGAATAATGTATGTGACTAATTGTTAGTTAAAGTATGGCTCACTAATAGTTATTTAATTAGTGGACTAACCTAAGTATATTAATACTAAAAAATTGGCAAGATAGTAAGTTAACTAAATATTTAATTAAAGTGAATATAGTAAGTGAATAAATTTTGTACATTAATTAATATAGGTATTAATTAATGAGAACTTTATGATATATGAATGATTAACTTTAATAGTTCAATTAGTAAGAAAAACTAGTGGACTAGCCTAATTAATTTATTAACCAAGCCCACTCATTTAATTAATCATGGACTTGGATAATTAATGTGTGGACTAATTAAATTAGCCCAACACTTATTAAATTAGTAACCAGGCATGGATTAATAATAGTGGACAACTAGTAGCTTTAATTAATTAAAAGTGAGCCCAAAAGGAATTGAAACAAAACCAAATTGCTAGCCCACTTGGAAGATATTTTAGCAACTTGATTAAGTTATTAAAGCAATAAAAGAAAAGGCAAAAAGTGGACAAAAATTGAAGCGGCTAGCCGGCAAGGATGTCATCTCATGGGTGAGGTGTTGATATTTTAAATGGTTGCTTGTAAGAATGAAAAAGAAGTACAAAAAGTAATGATGGTCCATAACAAGCTTGTCAAATGGGTGTACTAGTTAATTATGGCAAAATAGATAGATATACTTTCTATATCTATAGATATTATAAGAATTAGTTTTAATAAAACAAAGTTACTTGTTCATCTTCATTCTTCCAACTTGGAGAGAGAGAGAGAGAAAATTAAAATCTACTCTTTCTCTTTCATTCATTCTTCTTTCCAACTAATGTTTTTGAGAGAGAAAAGGAGAGGGGCTCATGGTAAGGGAGGTCATTTTGTACAAAGTTTCAAGTTCCATAGCAAGCCTAGGAAGAAATAAGGAAGGAGAAGGATAGCACACAAAAAGGTACGTATAACAAAAATCCTAGTTTATTTCTTTTTGTTTGATTTGATTTTTGATGGTATAAAGTTGTGATCTTAAGGTCTAAAACCCTTAAACTATATGTTAGATGATGTTTTATACTTGGTTGTACTCAACTTGTGTGTTGATATGTTTGGTTGGTTAAGAAAAGAAAAGGAAAACTAGGTTGTTTTAAAACAAAACTAGAAAACCCTAACTTTTCATTACTTTGTAAGCTTATAACTTGAGATCCGTAAACTCTTTTTGCGACCCATAAAAGATTATGCTAGATATATAAGTTAACTATTAAACCCAAGTAGTAGAACTCAAAAATAATTAGTAGAAAAGTCGTAGGAACTGTTTTGGTACAAACAGTCCATATTTTTCTCAAAACTGGAATAAAGCCTGCTGATTGTTGGGATCCAGGGGCAGTTTTGTCCATGTTTTGTGCTATAAAAATTCTAGAAAACTTTTGTATGATAATATGGGAAGTTATGTGAGTCCTGTAAAAATTTAAAGATGTTTAACCATGTAGAATGAAAGTTATGGATTTTATCGTGAGGGACCACTGTCAAAAGTATTCTTGAATAACTCTTTGTGGTTAACTCTAAAAATTATGAAATAATTAATGGGAGTGTGTGTGTGTGTGTGTGTGTGTGTGTGTGTGTGTGTGTATATATATATATATATATATATATATATATATATATAGCATGAACATACCCTTTAAATTTAAGAATTTTTGGATGCAATTTCGATTTATAAAAAATGTAGCATATTTGGCTATTTTGGACTATTTAAATATAGTAAATACTGTTAGGTTTGTACATAGCGCGAACATGCAATCAAATTACATTAATAAAGCGGAAGCGCGATAAAATCAGATTTTAAAATTTTATACAAACCATCACCATGATCTTTCTTTATGCACAATTATTAATTAAACGAAAGAGATGGAGAATAAGAATTATACCCTTGTAGAATTCTAGCTTCCTCAGGTACAAGTTCACCTCCAATTCCTTCGCGTTCTCCTTGAATTCCACCGATTAAATTCCTTCCTTTGATCAACGTTAGCCACCCAAGTGTTTGGCCTCTAGAGGTGATCCACCAAGGAATAATACTTGTTCAAGAAGATGTGTATTGGCAAAACCCTACTTTCTATCTCTATAGAAATTGTAAGTACTCTCTACAATTCTTATGCAAGAGTGTGTAACCCTAATCTATGATAAGACTTCTCTTATTTATAGATGTAGGAAAACCCTTCCCTAAACTATTTAGGATTAGGGTTTCTATTCTAATTAAACTCCTTTAATTAAATTAAACTCCTAATCCAATTAGGAATTCATGTGAGAGTACTTCTATTAATTAATTCCCAATCCCTATTAGGAATTAAATAATAGTAATAGTAATAATAATAATAAGACTCCTCTTATTAATTTATATTTAATATTTCTAAAATACTAAATAATAAATATTAAGCTATTTAATTTATTCTATCTCCATAGACTAAATTAAATACACTTAACTTATTATTACAATTATGCCATTTACTTCTTAAATAAATATTTTCCTTTTGCGGTGTGACCCTTTAGGTTCTCCATATTAAACCGGTTGTGAATAAATCAATTAGAACAATTCTAATCTTATTTAAATAAATAAATTAAACTATTTAATTCATTTAAATAAATAATATTTATTCTACAATAAGGGTAAGCCCCCTTAGCGATCAACGACTTTCCAGATAATATAGATTTCAACATTAATCATAAAAGAACCTTTCAGTGCATAGTTACCGTACAATTCAATCCTTCTACCATACAATGTCCCAATTAAATATAAGACATGGAATTACTGTCAAGTCTTATTTTATTTAATTATATGTATTTCGATTCTCAAATGCACAACTCTAATTAATGCAAATTAGAAACTCCTTTCTAATTTCATTCTGCTTTGGCCAAAGACTTCTGAGTCGTCATTTATCGAATCACATAGGACATTCTCTCCTTTTACTAGAAGTGGTAGATTCTTTATTGATCATTCACCTATCTCCATGTATAACTTATTATACCCAATCATACCCTTTGATATACCCTAAAGGTCTTAAGGGACATGTCAAAGTATAACTCATCATACACAAGATACTATGATGATCTCAAGTCCAAGGATCACTTGTACTACTATCACTAGAGGAATTCCTATTGACAGACGAGTAAAACTCCATTAGGTATTCCTTAGCGAGCCACGTTCAGTGAACTTATTCTCTAATAAGCACCTACATACTTGCTTTAGTGTCTCCACACAAATGATTATGAGATCAATCATCCTCTTCATAAGAGCAAGCAACGTATGTACTAATCTATCCGGATTCACTAATCCCCTTTTTAGTAATCCAACGATTAGGAACAATTTTAGTTTGTGAGCTATCTAGAATTTAGATCTCATTAGCATGATCACCATCATGATTCTAAAAACATTGCTCAAAACTACGAGTTTATCACATTTAATATAACAGCACCATGTAGATAAAGTAAAATGCCTTTAACAAACGAATAAGATTACAAAGTATATGCTACATCATATCAAATATGATTGGCTTGTGTGCATACTACTTTCAATCTCCCACTTGCACTAAAGCCAATCGCCATGGTATCTAATACCATTCTTCTCTAAGTGACGATTATCCTGCTATTGGATAAAGCTTCAGTAGATGGATATGCAATGCTGTTCTCGAGAGTCCACTATCTCTATAGTGACTTTTCTTCTTTCAATGATTTTACTAATCAAATGAAAGTGCCACAACACATGTTTGAATCCAAGATGAGACTTAGGAACTATTCCTAGTTCTGTAATAAACTTTTCATCCAAACAATCAACTTGCAGCTTCATTTACAGCTATATACTTTGTCTTTGTCATTAAACCAGCAACTCTTTGCTGTTTGGAACTTTTCCAATTCACTGCACCACCTTTCAAGGTAACGTTTTACCCTAAAGTGGATTTGTTATCGTCTTGGTCAGTCTGAAAAACTTGAGTCTGTTTAGCCCTCTAGTTTTAATTCAGACCTACCATGAACCATAATCACATCTTCAGTACCAGTTAAGTACCTAAAGATGTTTATCACTGTCTTACAGTAATCTTCTCCAGAATATGACTAATCAACATCAAGCCTAGTATATTCATTGCATACATGATAGTAACTCATGCGATCTCTCTTTCAATTGGGGACAATTTTAGAGAGATTCTCTCCATGGCTCATCATCATGAGACCTCTTTTGGAGTTTGCCATGCTAAACGCCTTTAGCATCAAATGAATATACGTTCCTTGGGTCAAGCCGAACATCCTTTTAAATCTATCTATATAGACTTATATCCCCAATTTATAGGATGCTCCTCCCAAGTCATTCATGGAGGAATGTTTAGACAATTTTATCTTTACTGATTGTAGCATTGGTGTGTTGTTATTATTCCTTGTCAGTAGTATATCAACATATAATACCAAGAATGTCACAGCGCTCCCACTGACCCTTTTGTATACAGTAGGTTCATTCCCGTTTTTGATAAAATCAAACTCTTTTGATTGTCTCATCAAAATGAATGTTCCATCTTTGAGAAGCTTGCTTCAATCCATCAATGGATCATTGTAGCTTAAAACACGATTTGCTTCAACCTTTGAAACAAATTCCTCTAGCTGTATCATACATACATTCTCCTCAAGTCTTCATTGAGGAAGGGTGTCTCCACATCCATTTTTGCCAGATTTCGTAATAAGCTGCAATCACAAGAAAAATCCAAATGGACTTGAGCATTACCCAGTAATAAGGTTTTATCACAGTCAACTCCTTGACTTTATTTGAAACCTTTTAAACAGGTCTGGTCTTATAGGTCTCCACCTTGCCATTTGCCCTAGTCTTTCTCTTAAAGACCCATATTCACACTCTAGGCACTATGCCCTTTTATGGAGTAACCAGAGTTTATACTTGGTTCTCATACATGGAGTCCATTTCGGATTTCATGGCCATCTGCCATTTCTCTGAGTGTCTTCTACTCGTAGCCTCATCGTATATAACTGGATCATCATCATTTATGATGCGTACCTCATCATCATCCTCTATGATGAATCCATACCTCCCAGGTATCTTCGGTACTCTTCCAGATTTACGATTCGATTGTGGTACAATAGGTCTATCTACAGGTTTCTCAGTTCGACTTAAAGTGCTTTGGGGTTCTTGAACTCCTTCAAGATCTATTACCCTCCCACTAGCTCCTTCAATGATAAACACCTTTATCTAAGAAGGCAGCGTGTAGGATTATAGTAATAATACCCTAAACTTTCTTTAGGATATCCCACAAATCTGCACTTGTCAGATTTTGTCCCAAACTTATCTTTGAAACCTTTTCACATAAGCTGGACAACCCTTATCTTAACATATTTAAGATTAGGAATCCTCCCTATCCATAACTTTTATGGAGTCTTGGGGCCAGATTTTTGAGGTTACCTTATTTTGTAGATATGCAGCCGTTTCTAGGGCATAACCCCAGATGGATACTAGAATGTCGGTAAAAATCATTATGGACTGCACCATGTCCAACAAGGTACAATTTCTCCTTTTAGATACACCAATCAATTATTGCGTATCAGGAAGTGTCCATTATGAGAAAATACCATTTTGAGATGATCTAGAAACTCATTGTACAAGTATTCTTTCCTCGATCTGATCAAAGAATCTTAATACTCTGTCAATATGTTTCACTTCTGAATTCTTTGAACATTTCAAATGATTCAGACTTGTATTTTATCAAATACACACATTCAACTCTTTGAATGACCATCCCCTTTTCTTTTTACTAGTTTGTTCAATTTGCAAAATAATTTTCATGTAAGTCAAGTATACAAAGTCTATCAAGTAATCTTCCAGTTTCAAACAAAACATTATCATTATAAATAGAACAACAATTGTTCTTAAATATAATACCAGAACCTTCCTTGTCCAACAACGGAAGTAATAATGTTTCTAAAGAGAACTGGAACATAATAACAACTTATTAACTTAATAGACTTGCCCGTAGGCAATGCTAAACTATAAGTTCCTACGGTTAATGCAGCAACCATTGCTTCATTCTCCACGCGTAAGATTACTTATTCTTTGTTTAGCTTTCTACTTCTGCTTAGTCTCTGCATTGGATTGCATACGTGAGAACTACAGCCGGTATCCAATACCCAAGTAGAACCTTGACTTATAAAAAAATTTATTTCAATCATGAACAAACCTATATTTGTAACCGAAGCTTCACTAAGCTTCTTCTGGTTACCTTCTAGTTTTAATTCTAGTATCCAGGCTTATTGTAGTGGAAGCAAACTCCTTTGCTATCTGCATCAGTCTTGTTCTTATTGTCCTTTATTTTTGCCTTTCTTTTTACCTTCTTTGAATTGTTCTTCTTTTAAGAAGATCCTTTAGCCCTCTTCTACTTCCTAGAAGAATCATCTACCAGTAAGACTTGGTCTTTCTTGGTTGGAAAGTGACTCTTTACAGTTTTCAACATGTTTAAGCAACTCAGGCAGGCTGACATATAGCTTGTTCATGTGGAAATTCACAACAATTTGTGAGAAAGAGTCCGGAAGTGATTGCAAGATCAAATCTTGGATCATCTCTCCATCCATTAAAACCCAGTTGTCCCAATTGTTCAATCAAATTGATCATTTTAGGACATATGTCTATACTGTAGTGCCATCGGTCATTCTAGATCGGAAGAGCTCCTTAGATATCTGATATCGAATAGTCCTACTTTCCTCACCCTTCAACTCCTTGAAGGTGCCGGAGTACAGTAGGAGCATCCATAGTTTCATGCTGACGCTGAAGCTCGTTACTCATGGATGCGAGCATGATGCATTGAGCCAACTGTGCATCATCTTGCCACTTTCTAAAAGTAGCAATCTCTTCCTCTGAGGCATTGTCTGCAACCATTGCAGGGATAGGTATATTAAGGACATAAGATAACTTTTCAGCCTTGAGAACTATTCTCAAATTCCTTAACTAGTCCGTGTAATTCGGGCCGGTTAATTAGCATCTAATATGCTATGCAGTGATAGTGAATTAGACATCGTAAAATTCTGTAAATGAATTTGTAATTTAACAACATTTTAGCATACATTCATTTTTAATTAATTACCAAAATAAATTAGGTCTTTATTTTAAATTGGTATCTCCCACTATTTTCATCAAACTATATTACCCTCATTATATAGTTCGACAATTCTAATTAAAGATTTGCTAGTGAGACTAAGGATCCCATTTTAGATGTATATAGCCTTGTGGTGACACAACAAACGATATATAAATAAATAGGTAAACAACTATTGTCAATTACATCTCTATGTAACTCCTTGTATTTTGCCTCTTAGATTATTTTGATCAAGTGGTGACACATCCGAATCAAAATTATCCAAGTTAAGTCCATCCTAGCACTTCCATATATTCGAAAGAAAAACACTGTCCTTGTGGTGACACAACAAAACAACATCGTTCAGTCTATGTATAAGCATCAAATGTGATAAAGCAACATCTTAAATATTTTAATACTTGCCTTGTGGTGACACAACAAACTCATATTAAATATTTAATATTCTATTGCTTTACCATGCTAGAAGGCGACGTTCGATATTCCAAATATCTTTGAACGCTTAGGACTTAATATGATTTCTTTGAGGGGTTTGTTATTATTTGTCTTATCTTGTTTAGCGCGCATGCACATATATATATAAAATACGCGTCATATTATTTAACATGCGAAGCATGTTGTATAATATATAATATATACATAGCAAGCATGCACATATAGAATACTATATTCTACCCGGATTGATTATGGACTTTTATTCTAGTTTGGTTCACTAGAGCCACCAAGTGAACCAAAAGGTCAAACCTAGGGTGCAAGAATTAAATTTAAATATAACTATTACATTTAAACCCGGGCTCCATTACAAACGGGTCTTCAAGCGCTCCTTGCTCCTTTGTCTCCAATTCTTCAAGTAATTCTAACTAAACCTATTACATAAACTATTTACAATAAATAGAAACCTTGATCAGCAGTCAAGGGGAGGTACATAGGAGGAAGATAGAATTTACATCAAGGAAAAACTAGAGAAGACGAGGTACGCAGACCCCATTTATAAAACCCATTCATTCAAGCATCCACTAAAATAAATCCAATCACACATTGGTCAATAGTCCATAATCAATCCCTATTTATCATCATACATATCTCTATATGTATCAATAAATAACATTCATCCCATGAATAATAAAATCATTCTATATATGCATTGATATCATTTAATGGGCAATATTAGTTAATATAAAATTCAATTTCAACTCCAATTAGTTATCATGGAATCCAATTCCAACTCTAATTAGTTATCATGAAATCCAATTTTAATTAAAATAAACTTCTTTATTTTAATCATATTCCAAATCAAAATAAACTCTTTTATTTTAATTTATCCAATTTTTTAAATAAAAATAAACTCCTTTATTTTTAATCAAATTCCAAATCAAAATAAACTCCTTTATTTTAATTAATATGGAAACCAATTTCAAGTTTAAAATAAACACCTTTATTTTTAACTTAAAATTGTTGGAAAATAAAATATGTTGAATCCTATTCCTTATCAAAATAAACATCTTTATTTTTTAAGGAAACATGGAATCCTATTCCATATGTGAATAAACTCCTTTATTCTAGGAAACATGGAATCCAATTCCATATGTGAATAAACTCCTTTATTCTAGGAAACATGGAATCCTATTCCATATGTGAATAAACTCCTTTATTCTAGGAAACATAGAATCCTATTCCATATATGAATAAACTCCTTTATTCTAGTTAACGTAGAATCCAATTCCAAGTTCAAATAAAACTTTTAATTTTAATTATATTCCAATTCAAAATAAACCTTTTATCTTAATTGAAAATAAATAAAATCAAAATAAATAAAAAATAAATAAAATAAATAAAATAATTTTACAAAAACAATTATGCCCAATTAAATTGTTCTTAACACATATCAATGTATATACAGAATCAAAACAATTAATAATTCGCATAAAGTTTGGCTCTTGATACCACTGTTAGGTTTGTACATAGCGCGAACATGCAATCAAATTACATTAATAAAGCGGAAGCGCGATAAAATCAGATTTTAAAATTTTATACAAACCATCACCATGATCTTTCTTTATGCACAATTATTAATTAAACGAAAGAGATGGAGAATAAGAATTATACCCTTGTAGAATTCTAGCTTCCTCAGGTACAAGTTCACCTCCAATTCCTTCGCGTTCTCCTTGAATTCCACCGATTAAATTCCTTCCTTTGATCAACGTTAGCCACCCAAGTGTTTGGCCTCTAGAGGTGATCCACCAAGGAATAATACTTGTTCAAGAAGATGGGTGTTGGCAAAACCCTAGTTTCTATCTCTATAGAAATTGTAAGTACTCTCTACAATTCTTATGCAAGAGTGTGTAACCCTAATCTATGATAAGACTTCTCTTATTTATAGATGTAGGAAAACCCTTCCCTAAACTATTTAGGATTAGGGTTTCTATTCTAATTAAACTCCTTTAATTAAATTAAACTCCTAATCCAATTAGGAATTCATGTGAGAGTACTTCTATTAATTAATTCCCAATCCATATTAGGAATTAAATAATAGTAATAGTAATAATAATAATAAGACTCCTCTTATTAATTTATATTTAATATTTCTAAAATATTAAATAATAAATATTAAGCTATTTAATTTATTCTATCTCCATAGACTAAATTAAATACACTTAACTTATTATTACAATTATGCCATTTACTTCTTAAATAAATATTTTTCTTTTGCGGTGTGTGACCCTTTAGGTTCTCCATATTAAACCGGTTGTGAATAAATCAATTAGAACAATTCTAATCTTATTTAAATAAATAAATTAAACTATTTAATTCATTTAAATAAATAATATTTATTCTACAATAAGGGTAAGCCCCCTTAGCGATCAACGACTTTCCAGATAATATAGATTTCAACATTAATCATAAAAGAACCTTTCAGTGCATAGTTACCGTACAATTCAATCCTTCTACCATACAATGTCCCAATTAAATATAAGACATGGAATTACTGTCAAGTCTTATTTTATTTAATTATATGTATTTCGATTCTCAAATGCACAACTCTAATTAATGCAAATTAGAAACTCCTTTCTAATTTCATTCTGCTTTGGCCAAAGACTTCTGAGTCATCATTTATCGAATCACATAGGACATTCTCTCCTTTTACTAGAAGTGGTAGATTCTTTATTGATCATTCACCTATCTCCATGTATAACTTATTATACCCAATCATACCCTTTGATATACCCTAAAGGTCTTAAGGGACATGTCAAAGTATAACTCATCATACACAAGATACTATGATGATCTCAAGTCCAAGGATCACTTGTACTACTATCACTAGAGGAATTCCTATTGACAGGCGAGTAAAACTCCATTAGGTATTCCTTAGCGAGCCACGTTCAGTGAACTTATTCTCTAATAAGCACCTACATACTTGCTTTAGTGTCTCCACACAAATGATTATGAGATCAATCATCCTCTTCATAAGAGCAAGCAACGTATGTACTAATCTATCCGGATTCAATAATCCCCTTTTTAGTAATCCAACGATTAGGAACAATTTTAGTTTGTGAGCTATCTAGAATTTAGATCTCATTAGCATGATCACCATCATGATTCTAAAAACATTGCTCAAAACTATGGGTTTATCACATTTAATGTAACAGCACCATGTAGATAAAGTAAAATGCCTTTAACAAACGAATAAGATTACAAAGTATATGCTACATCATATCAAATATGATTGGCTTGTGTGCATACTACTTTCAAATAGATTTTAAAAATTCTGGAAAAAAAATATTTTCATAAGGGGAATATATATAGTCTATTTCCAGAAAAAAATAATTTTGAAGTTGTTTTGCTATTTTTCGTGTAAATGATGAAGTTATGTATAAATGAATTTAATTAATTATGTGATGTTGAAAATTTGGAAAATGGGATTTTATGACTTGAGAACCTTAAATATGGTTCATACAAATTTTTGATATGGGTTTTGGTCATTTGTAAGGTGGTATAATGTTTATAGCATTTTAGAACGATTAAATGAATTATTTAATAAAATAGAAAACCGTTTTAATCCAGCTTGCTGAATAGTGTGATCCAGCTTGCTGAATTGAATAATGTGAATCTAGCACTACAAAAAAATAAACATTCGGCAATGATTTTTCGGGCAACGACTTATAAAATTGTTGCCAAAAATACATGTTTAGCAACGAAATTTGTCATTCCTTGTAGTTTATGAAAGGCTTTCATTTTTTGTAACGAAATTCATAGTTCGTTGTAAAAATTCGTTGCCAATTTGTTGGCGGGAAAAAAATAATTTCCTGCCTATTTAATTTTTTGTTGCCAATTTAAACCTTACACACTACTTTTATATTGTGCAAACAGGTATATGTTATGCTAGTTCCCAACTCAACATGAGTTATCAATTTCAAAGCATGCTCGTGAATAATTATTGTTAATTATTCATATCCATAATGATCTTTGTTATTCGTTTATGCAAGTATCCTATCCTTTTCATTTACTTTATGAAATGGATTCAGTTTGTGCAAGTTCTTAACTCAATCCATTATTGAGCAACTATTCTATCCTTTTCATTTATATTATGAATTGGCTCCGTATGTTATGCAAATATCTGAACTCCTTCTTTACTGTGCAAGTATTTGAACTCTTTCTTGTTGAGCAATTATCTTAACCCTTGCATTTACTTTATGCAATGGATCCATATGTTATGCAAGTATTCTTAAACTTTATTCAAGCTATCTATTGATTTCAAATATCTCGATATTGTCTCATGTGATGCATTTATAATCAAAATTATTCTGTTCTTTGTGCAAGTGTCCTCACTTGTACAAATTGTTATAATTATTATAAATTCGAATTCCTTCGATTTGTTCATTGTTAAAAGTATCTCATTACTGAATTGCTATGACTCATATTGAAAATTTGTATTCTAAGTTCAGTTATACAAGTGTCCCCACTTGTATGAACTATTGTACATTATCAATTACCCTTGAATTCGAAATTCGTTGATAAGTTCTGATACATACTATTAAATTTCGGTATGTATACCTAGTTTAAAGATTGTCTAAGCTATTTGACCAGCTAGACTAATATTAATTGATATCGCATGAAACGTTCTACTATTAGAACTAATTCGTTATTAAAGATATATGCCATTTGATTCGGCTAGATCAAAATTGTTATAATATGTTGAACTCAAAGTATTTCTTTGAAAGCAATCCAAACCATATTGATATGGTACAGACTCATGATGTAAGACTGAGATGAACAACCCTGAAAAATAAATCAGGAAAAACTTTATTGTCGGTAGCCCTACCGCGTGCTATGTTTGAGAATTATGCATAGTCTCGGGTACAATGAGGTTGATCCCCTTACGTACTTCCAGAAGAGTAAAGATTAGTTTTTATAGCTAACTTTAACTCTTGTGGTAGTCAGTAATAATAATAACTGATGATTCCTCTAGCAGTTCTTGATCCATTTGTGATCACTCAGCATGAAATCTGGGAATAACCCTATGTATTGAATATTATCGCATAATTGCTAATCCTTCATAATCAATTGAATATTATTGAATCTTTGAAAGAATTTTAACTCTTTCATTCTTGATGTATTACTCAACATGAAATTCAAGAAAATTCTTGTTACTTGAAATGACTTATTGTTCAGTCATTTCAAAGAAATCTTAAAATGATTTGATATGTTGTTAAGAATAGTTTCAAATGACTTCACCACTATTGATTCGTGGTAGAAGTAATCCTCAAAGGAAATATTTACTTTTCAGCGCATTATTATAATTATTATTACTTGTTGAGCAATTGAATGTTCATTCTTGCTTTGACTCAAATATTTTCAGCTAAGTGTGATCGACCAGAAGGCTCTGCCAAGGACAAGGGAAAAAGGGAAAGCTGTAAGTTGTATGGTGTTATCTGTAATAATTAGTCTTTTGTATTGTGATCATATATATTATGTAACATGTAAAGAATGTAATTAAAGGTTGCCATACCTGAGGAATAGACAACTCTGATATAAATATTAAGTTTGTAATATATTAAACAGCTCAAAGAAATGGTATCGTGATGCACCAAATACGGGTTTCAAGTATTCGGATTTGGGGGCGCCACAGGTTGGTATCAGAGCTATAGGTTAGAAACCTTAGGTGGGGGATTACCTTAGGCTATAACCTTAAGCTAAATAGGAGCATTGAAAAACAAATAACTCATATAGAGTTTAAAGGAGATGAATTAAGGGAATTCATCGTAAAACGAAATAAAAAGTAACTTATATAAACTATTGTTTGTTATATATTATGTACTAATCAAAACAATTTGTGTATAGATGTCATGTAAGAAGTGATTAGGAAACTCTTATGTCGTGAAGAAGGAGCAAATCACTCCGCCTAAGCCAATATCTAAGCCAATAGCTAAAATGGAGGCTCACCTTGAAAGTAACCTAGATGAGGTAATCATTTTGGAAAACATAGAACCAGAACTAAAAATGGTGGTGCTGACAGATAGTGATTCAGACACTGAAGTTGGAGCTGACCAAGCATCAACAGAAGTACAGAATCTAAGGGATATGGTGTTATGTCTGAAAAAGTTATTGGAAATGGAAAGGGTGTTAAATAGTCAAATACGAAAAGCGTTAATGGAAATAATGGAAGAACAAGATAAGCTGAAAAGCCAAATTGATGTAATGGGAGCTAAATGCAGCAAATCGTCTGTAACTCCAAGCAAGAAAGGAAAAAGAAAGATGAATGACCGTGATATGGAAAATTCCAACCAAGGAAACTTTAAAAAAGTATTAAGGTGTGCAAATTGCAACAGGAAACATGAAGGTGTATGCATGAAAGGACAGAATGTGTGTTATAATTGTGGACGTGAAGGACATGTCTCTTCTCAGTGTCCCGAACCAAAGCAATGCATATGTTTTGTATGCGAAATAGTAGGTCACCAGGTAAAGGTTTGCCCAGGATCTAAGAACGGTGTAGGGAATAAATAGGATAAGTGATTTGGGATTATGTATGATATGATGTGTGTGTAATGTACTACTCCCGACTTTTATTGTCATTAAGGGATAGTAAGTGGTTGTAACAGCAGGTGCTGTGTAATGAAAAGTATGTTGTACTGTTTAAACGAATATGAATATGAATGAAAAGGTATGGTTATATGTTTGATTAAGATGGTATGTTGTTTAAATTGATAAACTTGTAATTCGGCAAGCTGAATTTGGGAATCCAACAAGCTGAATTTGGGAATCCAACAAGCTGAATTGGGTAATTCAGCAAACTGAATTCATGAATCCAGTAAGCTGAAATAGACAATCTAGCAAGCTGGATTGGGTAATCCGGCAAGCTGAATTGGTCTAAGTTTTGAATTTTATTTTCAGAATGTTATGATACGGTACGGTATAAAGGAATATAAAGAATAAGATAATAATTTAAGGTTTGGTATAACCAGATAATAAAAATATTTGATATGTATGATTTGTAAGAAGTATGTATTGGTTTGTGTAAAGGATAGATAATGAAGACTATTAGTAAATAGAAAATGGGTTAAAATAACTCATTAATGAAAGGATTTTTGGAAGAAAAATCATGTGGGCACGTTATCGTACGAAGTCTCAAACGCAAAGAAGCACTAAACGACATGGTGTAAGCATACTGTAAGCAATGGTTCAAGACGCGCAGCAGTTCCGGACTCGTAATACGAAATCTCATAAGAATGGCAGATAGGGAAAGTGCGAACACACGGAAAAGCGGTGGAAAGCTGGCGATTACTTATCCAACTCTAACCAACAAACCAACCGCAAGGACCTTCAACATGACGGTTCAAGATACAGTAGCAGCCAGGGACGGAGTTCCAGGTATTATTCGAATAATAATTTATTCTTATATATCCCGTGGGGTATGTTTACGTTTAAAAACATTGGAACTATAGGAAATGACTAAGATTAATAAATAAATAATACATAATTTAATAATAAATCATTTTATTAGTGTGTTTTGAAGGAGGAATTTGAGTTCTATTGGAAATCAAATTCTGTATAATCAGAAAGACAAGCTTTATGTTGAATAGTTAAAAGATCGATTCGATTGAATCAGATCTTGATCTACTTATGATATGAATGTGTATAATATTTACTTTCGTGAGTGTAAGTGTTGAATGGTGATTCCGGGGATGTAATCCTTATAAGGGAGGGTGAATGTAATAACCCACGATTTTCGATATATTAAAATAAGAAATTTTACGTATGAATTTTTTTTTATATAATAAAATTATTTTTATTATATATTAAAGCAAGTATGGGAACGTGTGCAAGGAATATGAATATGTAATATGTACATATATATTTATTTCATATATGGTTTCAAGTAAATTTCTTATTAAAGAAATAGTTGATAATAATAAATTATATTCTGTTAATAAGTTAATATTTATATTAAAAATATATGATTATTTACAAAAATATGATTTCTATATTATTTAAATGATAAAAGTATATTTTAAAAAATGATGATTATTATTATTATGATTATTTCTTTATGATATGAATTTGTAAGATTAGTCAATTTATTTTAAATTGACTAAGTATGATAAATGTGGCAAAGTGTCACTACATATCAAAACCTAATTTGATACATGATTATGAATTTTAATGATTAATACAATTATTGTTATAGTAATATTTTAAATGGATGTATGTATATTACGAATAATAAGAATTTATTTTCTTAAGGAAATTTGAATATTAAATATAAGTATTGATTATATTTGAATGTATGTATGTACAATATGTGATTCAATGGGTATAATAATTATTTATCAATGATGATAAATATGTTATGATTTATGTGAATAATGTATGTGACTAATTGTTAGTTAAAGTAAGGCTCACTAATAGTTATTGAATTAGTGGACTAACCTAAGGATATTAATACTAAACAATTGGCAAGATAGTAAGTTAACTAAATATTTAATTAAAGTGAATATAGTAAGTGAATAAATTTTGTACATTAATTAATATAGGTATTAATTAATAAGAACTATGTGATATATGAATGATTAACTTTAATAGTCCAATTAGTAAGGAAAACTAGTGGACTAGCCTAATTAATTTATTAACCAAGCCCACTCATTTAATTAATCATGGACTTGGATAATTAATGTGTGGACTAATTAAATCAACCCAACACTTATTAAATTAGTAACCAAACATGGATTAATAATAGTGGACAACTAGTAGCTTTAAGTAATTAAAAGTGAGCCCAAAAGGAATTGAAACAAAACCAAATTGCTAGCTCACTTGGAAGATATTTTAACAACTTGATTAAGTTATTAATGCAATAAAAGAAAAGGCAAAAAGTGGACAAAAATTGAAGTGGCCAGCCGGCAAGGATGTCAGCTCATGGGTGAGGTGTTGATATTTTAAATGGTTGCTTGTAAGAATGAAAAAGAAGTACAAAAAGTAATAATGGTCCATCACAAGCTTGTCAAATGGGTGTACTAGTTATGTGACACCCCCAAATCCGGGTACTTTAACTCCACAGATTTGGTGTTCACAATACCACACATTCAAGACTAACTACTCATAATAGAGATAATATAATTACACTGAATGAAACATCTTCCCACAAAAGGGGTTACATCTCAAATCTCTTAAATAAATAAATCCCAAGTTATCTAACCTCTGTTACATCAATGCGGAATTAAAACATAAGATTTAAATAAGTCTTTTACAAAGAACTGAAACAAATAGACTAAACATCTTCATTTGCTCATCTTGCCCTTGCCTTTGCTAGTGGACGGCTCATCTGATTTCTCAGTCTTAGCTGCAATGTTTTTAATGCAAGAGTGAGCAAACAATTGCCCACAAGTATGAAAACAATAATATTTATATGATTATTGGAATAAATCTTACTGAGGAGTAATAGTTTTTCTGAAGTCAATCAATGAAAAATCAAAAATCTGAAAGCTCAATAGAATGCTTAGCTCAAGAATTGAATATAGATTCAAGGATAAAAATGTATCTGAGGGTCACAAGACCTCAAACTATGTCCTAGGTTAACAAGTATTTCTATCGTAACCTTTAACAGTCTTATAGACTATGGACCATCCATCTCGTACTCAGGGGGATCAACCCTTTGTACAATGTATTGTGCACAAACATTTCAACGTTGTTGCGTAATTAATCCCCTATATTAGGGTTGTTCATCTCAGTTTAGCATCAGAATCTGTACCAAAAGGAACTTGGTTCGGAACAATTTAAAAATATTCTAAGGCTTTAGAACACTCATTAACTAAGGACTAGCTGAATCAATTAGGGTTTGCTAGTCACTAACGCATTTGATTCATCAATAAAGTTTGTATAATAGAAATTCTATTCAAAGTTTGAATAACGATCAATGATCGAACAATAAATGACTGGAGTAAATATAAACACTTGACATGATAACAACCTTGCTTGAATAATAATAAGCTAAGGTTAATAAGCTTGCTCAATGAAAGTAAACTTGCTTTAAATGAAATAACAAGTTTAAGGAAAGAAAACTTGCTTTAAATGAAATAAAAAGTTTAAGGAAAGAAAACTTGCCTCGTGCGTAGATTACAGATTTAAATAATTCACGTTCCTTAACCGACCTATACATTTCGATTATAAAATGGTAATAGAAATTAGTTACAGGGTTATATGCATTTTAGGATTTGTTCTTATCCTATTTCATTTAACATAGCAAATGTCATTTGATATTCATTAAATATTTTCTAACAGCCATCGTGGTATCTCATTAGTCAATTAATACCTTAATATAAGTTTTAAACATGCACATAGCAACATAGGAATATCACAAAACAAATAAATTTTTTTTTCAGTTACTGTTCTACCGCCGGGGCGGTGGATTTCTATACAAAACCGTCTCCGGGGCGATGATGTCACCGGGGCGAGGAATCTAGTGTAATTATGTCGCCGGGGCGACGAGACCGCCGAGGCGATATTTCCAGCTCATTTCTACCGCCGGGGCGGTAGACTCGACTGACACCTTCTACAATTCGCGAACCAGTGAAAACTTAGGCCAAAATTTTCTGAATTCTACCATCCAATACATAATTTAAACTTATCCAGACATCAAATATGCTAGAAAACAATTACCCAACATGTTTCTAACCAATTTAACCATTATAAACACATAATCAACCAATTAAAACCCAAAAATTCACTGTTTATACAAAATATTCATATTTTGGCCATTTTAATGAAATCAAACACTGTAAGTTCATCTTTCAACCATTTTAATCCATTATACTTGCATTCATTTCGTTTTTCATCATATAATCATAATCAAATGTCAATTCACCGGTTAATAACCAAATTGAATCATCAATTTCATACACATAAGCCATACATAAAAGTAAGACTCTGTAAAACCAAAAACTTCACTCTAAAACATGCTTTCATGGATTAACTCATTCAAATTAATTTATAACCATCATATAAACATCTAATACATGTTTACTATCAATTATACCAAGTAATTCATGTATTTAGCAAATGAATACTCCTTCATGGAAATAAAATCATATATACAGTGAAAAGAAAACTACTAACAAAATTTAAAAGAGATTATACCTTCAAGCTATGTATGATTCCTTAGTTTACCCCTTCTTCTTGATATATCTCAATTAACAAAACTCTCAATTTTCCTCTTCTTATCTATATTTTCTTCCTTCTCTTCTCTCTTTGTTGAACTCTGTGTTTCTTTCTTTTTTAAAAAATAAACTGATGACTAACCTTTAACGTAACTTAGCTATCAATTTGTCAGTTAAAGAAAAACAAAGGGTTAGGCCTTGTTTGGCAAACCCAAATACCAAATAATCCATTTTTACCAACCAAGGGTCACAAGGCCTTGTTTGGTTTATCCAAAATAAAACCCTTTCTCATTTATTTTAATAACTCATTATACTATATAGTTTTAATTGTCACACTTTTAATGTAATTAAACTTATTATTAAATAAATTCAATTAAACCTTACTAATTTAATTAATAATTCTATTTAACCAATAACAATAACACCAAATAAATTATCTTATTCAAATAAATCATTTATTCAAATAAATCATTTAATCATCTAATTTAATTATTAAATTAAATTAGAATAATCACATCAAATCACATTTAAATAACATTTAACATAAATTCTTTCGCCATAACTTTATAAATTATTTATTTTACTCAATAAATAAATTAGCAAAAATATTTATATAACTCAATAAATATTTTTATTTAATCACAAAAATCGCATTCGTTACATCCTTCCCTCCTTAAAAGGATTCTGTCCCCAGAATCACAACGCAATTAATTCGTCCGTTACATTTTCTCCCCTCCTTACAAAGATTCTGTCCCCAGAATCGCGGTAACAAAAAATTAAACAAACAATTGAGGATAACTCTGTATCATTTTCTCTTCGAGTTCTCACGTAGCTTCTTCAGCACTGTGGTTCCTCCAGATGACCTTAACAGAAGGTATCACTTTATTTCTGAGAATCTGCTCTTTCCTGTCTATTATCTGTGTAGGTACCTCTTCATAGGATAAATCTTGCTCAAACTGTATTGGTTCATATTCTATTACATGTTTATAATCGGACTTATATGGTCGTAGCACCGATATGTGGAAGACATTGTGAATGTGGTCTAACTCAGGAGGTAAAGCTACCTCATAAGCTACCTCACCTACTCTTTTCAGCACCTCAAAGGGTCCAATAAATCGTGGACTGAGCTTACCCTTTTTACCAAATCTGATTTTTCCTTTCCAGGGAGACACTTTGAGAAACACAAAACTGCCGACGTCGAATTCTCTATTTTGTCGGTGTTTATCAGCATACTTTTTCTGCCTGTCTTGAGCGGCTAACAATCTGGCTCTTATCACCTTGACAATTTCAGCAGTTTGTTGTACTAGCTCGGGTCCCAATAGTCGACGTTCACCAACCTCGTCCCAACGTAACGGAGTTCTGCACTTCCATCCGTACAATGCTTCGTATGGCGGCATGCCGATACTTGCGTGATAACTATTATTATAGGCAAACTCAACCAGAGGTAAATGATCATCCCAGTTGCCCTTAAAATCCATAACACACGCTCTCAGCATATCCTCTAATGTTTGAATTGTTCTTTCACTCTGGCCATCGGTTTGAGGATGGTAAGTTGTACTCATTCTCAACTGCGTCCCCAAACAAGCTTGCAGACTCCTCCAAAATTTTGATGTGAAACGTGGATCTCTATCTGATACTATTGATATTGGAACTCCGTGCCTTGAGATAATCTCTTTGACGTATAACTTCGCCAGCTGATCCAAAGTGAATCTGATTTTGATTGGCAAGAAATGCGCTGATTTCGTCAACCTGTCAACTATGAACCATATTGAATCATAACCCTTCTGAGTAGTTGGAAGCCCTACCACAAAGTCCATTGTGATATGCTCCCACTTCCATTATGGTATCTCCAAGGGCTATAACAAACCACTAGGTTGTTGATGCGCTGCTTTAACTTTCTGACAAGTTAAACACTTGGCAACACACTCAACAACTTCCCTTTTCATGTTTGGCCACCAGAAATGTTGGCGAAGATCCTGGTACATCTTTGTACTTCCCGGGTGAATCGAAAATCTTGAACTATGAGCTTCGTTCAAAATCTCCTCTCTGATCTCTAGCACTGACGGAACCCAGATTCTGCCTTCAAATCTCAGCAATCCTTCGGTATCGATTTTGTATTTAAGCTCTTCTCCCTCAAGAACTCTTTTCCGTATCTTAACACATTCCTCATCCTGAAGTTGCGCTTCCTTCACTTTTTCCACCAAAGTTGGTTGGGTTTCCATCTGGAACAATTTTTCATTAGGCTCTGCCAGACCCTTCACCTCTAACTCCAATTTAGCCATTTCCGCTACAAGCTTCTCCTGAGCAGTTAACAAAAATAATTTCTCCCGACCTTTTCTACTCAAAGCGTCGGCAACCACATTAGCCTTCCCCGGATGGTATAGAATTTCACAATCATAGTCTTTGATCAATTCTATCCATCTCCTCTGCCGCATATTCAAATCCTTCTGTGTGAAAATATACTTCAGACTTTTATGGTCTGTATATATTTCACACTTCTCCCCATAGAGATAGTGCCTCCAGATTTTCAAAGCAAACACCACGGCTGCTAATTCCAAATCATGGGTCGGATATCCTTTTTTATAGTCTTTTAGTTGGCGCGATGCATATGCAATAACCTTACCATTTTTCATCAGCACACAACTAAGTCTTTTATGTGATGCGTCGCTATATACCACAAAATTTCCTGTATCATCTGGCAAAGACAACACAGGTGCCGAACTTAGTCTCTTCTTTAGTTCTTGGAAACTCTCTTCGCACTTTTCCGTCCAAACAAATTTCACTGATTTTCTTGTTAAATTCGTCAACGGAGTGGCGATCCTGGAGAAATCTTGAATAAAACGCCTGTAATAACCTGCCAAACCTAGGAAACTCCTCACTTCTGATGGTATCTTCGGCTGATCCTAGTTCATCACAGCTTCCACTTTAGCTGGATCCATCGAAATCCCGTCTTTATCGATAACATGCCCAAGAAATTGAACACGCTCCAACCAAAATTCACACTTTGAAAATTTTGCATACAATTTCTCTTTCCTTAACACCTCCAATGTCACCCTCAAATGCTCCATGTGTTCTTCCTGAGTTTTGGAGTAAACCAGAATGTCGTCTATGAATACCACTACAAACTTATCCAGAAATGGTTTGAATACTCTATTCATTAAGTCCATAAACGCTGCAGGTGCGTTTGTTAAACCAAATGACATAACCAAAAACTCATAGTGACCATATTTAGTTTGAAATGTCGTCTTTGGTATGTCTTCCTTTCTCACCTTTAACTGATGGTACCCACTTCGTAGATCTATCTTTGAAAAATATCTTGCTCCCTTTAATTGGTCAAACAGGTCATCGATCCTTGGCAACGGATACTTGTTTTTAATCGTGACCTTATTCAACTCTCTACAATCAACGCAAAGACGCATTGATCCGTCCTTCTTCTTGACTAATAACACCGGTGCTCCCCACGGTGAAACGCTCGGTTGAATATACTTTTTATCCAGCAACTCTTGTAATTGCACCATCAACTCCTTCATTTCTACTGGAGCCATTCGATACGGGGCTTTTGATATAGGGGCTGTACCCGGTACTAAATCAATTACAAATTTAATTTCCCTATCTGGTGGTAATCCTGGCAAATCATCAGGAAACACGTCCGCAAAATCCCTAACTACCGATATCTCCTCCAGCTTTGCACTCATCTTTCGTGTATCGACTATGTAGGCTAAATATCCTACACATCCTTGTCTCAACATCTTTCTGGCCTGCATCATCGTCAAACAACTCGTTTGTCTAGGCGACTTGCTACCATAAAATGCCACCTTTGACGGAGTCATAAGGTTTACACACTTCTTTTGACAATCAATAACTGCTCCATGGTTGAACAACCAATCCATTCCCAAAATGACGTCAAATTCCCCAAGACGAATTGGGATCAAGTTTACTGTCATCAGATGACCCTTAATGTCTACCTGACAGTTTTTGTGGACAAACTTAACAGGAATCACTTCCCTATTCGCAATTTCTATATTCATAGGGTAATCTAACTCTTCCTAAGTTAACTCTAATTCCTTAGCAAAATCATCGGATATAAATGAACAAGTAGCACCCGAATCAAATAATACGTAAGCATTTACACTATTAACCGGAATGATACCTGACACCACATCCTTTGACTGCACAGCATCCTGCACCGTCATGTTGAATGTTCGAGCGGTAGGTCGATTGGGCTGCGTCGGTCCTGTGATAGTCAGATTGCCACCACTCTTGTTCCCCTTTCCTCCACTAGCTCCACCTGTAGCTTTCTTAGGCCAATCCTGAGCAAAGTGATCCTTCGACCAGCAAATAAAACATGCGCCCTTCTTCGGACTAGGGCAATTCGGTGCGATATGACCCTCCTGACCGCAGTTAAAGCATACTCTCTTACCCTTCAAGAAAACACCCACATGACTCTTTCCGCAGTTACTGCATGCCTCCACCTTCTTTTTCTGACTTCCCTGCTGACTGGCACCAGAGTTACTATCACTCCACTTTCTCTTTTGATTGCAGCCACCATGGCTAGCACTTGCTTTATTATCATTCTCACTCTTCTTTTTCTTCTGCTCTTGATTGTATTTAGATAGAGCATCACTCCCTCCTTCAGCGATAATTGCCTTTTCTAACACTGCCGCAAATGAATTCAGTTGAAACATCGATACTCGGCTATACAGCCAGGGCTTCAGTCCCTGCTCAAACCTTCTAGCCTTCCGCTCATCCGTGTTAACCTGATATGGCGCAAACCTCGCCAACTCATTGAACTGTGCAGCATACTCAGTACCGTCATGGTACCTTGCTTCAATTCTAGAAACTGCACCTCCAATTGATTCTGCGCGCTTGCCGGAAAATAGGTCTCAAAAAATATTTCCTTAAATCGCTCCCACGGTATTATCCCTTGCCCGCCTCGGGTTTTATTAGCTTGCCACCAGTAGCTTGCTTCTGATTTGAGCATAAATGTTGCAAATGCAGTCTTCTAGTCCTCGTTGTCTCTAGCAACATCAAATACTTTCTCCATCTCCATGACCCAGGTTTTTGCCTCGATCGGATTCATAGACCCTTGAAATTCTGGGGGTCCAACAGCCTTAAAATCTTTAAAAGTTGTGGCCTAAGCTTGGGGTTAATTTGCAAATGCTCCCGTTAGCAGGTTTACCAGCTGCTGCATTGGATTAGCGTTGACTTCTTCGTTGTTATTGGTGGATCCTTCAAGGGTCTGTTGACGGGTTTGTCTTCTAGGCGGCATCTTACTGTTAAAAATTTGCACTATTAGATTATTACTCAATTACCTAAACATTTAAGTCTTAACTTAAACATTTATAAACAACACTTAACACATAGCACATCTGATAAACTTTCGCATTTTATTCATTTACTGCTTCAAAATAAAATAGCATCATAGTTGTTTACATCATCTATCCTGAAATCGTAAAGTTCCATGATTACATCATTAATCTCATCCCATTATATAAAACTGGGATTTACAACTTATTAATCTTCATAGATTTTCATACTAGCACCTCTAATCCTAATCTATGATGACATCCCACGGCGCACAGCTTCCTCACGCTCCTGCTCCATAATACGAGTCACCATCCTTCGACCCATTATATCTGGATGACGATGAACTCGATCCTGAGCTCTATCTACTGTGGTGTGAAAAATATACTCCATCGCATCAATCTTGACCTTCTTTGACCGCACCTCACATTCAACATGATCTGCGCGGTTAGCCTCCCTCAACCAAGCGTTTTCAGCTCTAACCCGCTTAGCTGTCTCCTTTTTCAATTCATCTCGTACAATTTCATTCCTAGCCAACAACCGGCCTCGTCGGTACTCTGATTGAGCTAGTCTCTGCTCGACCTCTGCAAGACGTGATGAAAGGTCTTGAATCTCGACATCCTTCTGCTCTAGAGCGGCTTGACATTCCACAACTTGATTTTCTAACTCCTCCTTTTGGCTCTCTTCATGAACCAGCTTCCACTCCACGTCCCCAAGACGTATATCGAGCTCCACAATCTCACTGTTCTTCTGCTCCAAGACAGTCTGTCGCTCAGCCAGCTGCCTCTCTAACTCCTCCACTCTATCTTGTAACTCTATGTTGCGATCATACACTTGCTCGTACATCTGAACACCTAAGGAAGATAGTGGTATCTCCTCAGGGTCTTCTTCCTCCTCCTCAACCTCCTCCGGATCCTCCTCAGGATCAGTCTCAGGCTCGTACTCGGGACCTACAACTGTGATCAATGGAGATGGCTCCCTCTGCACTAGCTGCTCCCGAACTACATGAATATCCCAGGGCTCCTCCTCCCTAACCTGGCTGGGTTCTCCTATATCAGTCATCCTACCACCAAAATTTTAAGTTTTAATTATTACTCGATAATACTCGCGAGCACATAAGTTTGTTATCAAATAAGCACATAATACATAATCATTTTAATGTCTTTTATGAATTTCCGTAATCCATTCCTTAGAACTCGATAAGAGTTTATCACCACTATATTCTCTATCTTCTAAAAGGCTACTACCCTAAGGTTTTTCCCACCTAAAGGTTCATAACCTATCAGCTATGATACCAACCTGTGACACCCCCAAATTCGGGTACTTCAACTCCACAGATTTGGTGTTCACTATACCACACAGTCAAGACTAACTGCCCATAATAGAGATAATATAATTAAACTGAATGAAACATCTTCCCACAAAAAGGGGTTACATCTCAAATCTCTTAAATAAACAAATCCTAGGTTATCTAACCTCTGTTACATCAATGCGGAATTAAAACATAAGATTTAAATAAGTCTTTTACAAAGAACTGAAACAAATAGACTAAACATCTTCATTTGCTCATCTTGCCCTTGCCTTTGCTAGTGGACGACTCATCTGATTTCTCAGTCTTAGCTGTAATGTTTTTAATGCAAGAGTGAGCAAACAATTGCCCACAAGTATGAAAACAATAACATTTATATGATTATTGGAATAAATCTTACTGAGGAGTAATAGTTTTTCTGAAGTCAATCAATGACAAATCAAAAATCTGAAAGCTCAATAGAATGCTTAGCTCAAGAACTGAATATAGATTAATAAATAAATAATACATAATTTAATAATAAATTATTTTATTAGTGTGTTTTGAAGGAGGAATTTGAGTTCTATTGGAAATCAAATTTTGTATAATCAGAAAGACAAGCTTTATGTTGAATAGTTAAAGATCGATTCGATTGAATCAGATCGTGATCTACTTATGATATGAATGTGTATAATATTTACTTTCGTGGGTGTAAGTGTTGAACGGTGATTCCGGGGATGTAATCCTTATAAAGGAGGGTGAATGTAATAACCCAAGATTTTTGATATATTAAAATAAGAAATTTTACGTATGAATTCTTTTTTATATAATAAAATTATTTTTATTATATATTAAAGCAAGTATGAGAACGTGTGCAAGGAAAGGAATATGAATATGTAATATGTACATATATATTTATTTCATATATGGTTTCAAGTAAATTTCTTATTAAAGAGATAGTTGATAATAATAAAATATATTCTGTTAATAAGTTAATATTTATATTAAAAATATATGATTATTTACAAAAATATGATTTCTATATTATTTAAATGATAAAAGTATATTTTAAAAAATGATTATTATTATTATTATGATTATTTCTTTATGATATGAATTTGTAAGATTAGTCAATTTATTTTAAATTGATTAAGTATGATAAATGTGGCAAAGTGTCACTACAGATCAAAACCTAATTTGATACATGATTATGAATTTTAATGATTAATACAATTATTGTTATAATTGTATTTTAAATGGATGTATGTATATTACGAATAATAAGAATTTATTTTCTTAAGGAAATTTGAATATTAAATATAAGTATTGATTATATTTGAATGTATGTATGTACAATATGTGATTCAATGGGTATAATAATTATTTATCAATGATGATAAATATGTTATAATTTATGTGAATAATGTATGTGACTAATTGTTAGTTAAAGTAGGGCTCACTAATAGTTATTTAATTAGTGGACTAACCTAAGAATATTAATACTAAACAATTGGCAAGATAGTAAGTTAACTAAATATTTAATTAAAGTGAATATAGTAAGTGAATAAATTTTGTACATTAATTAATATAGGTATTAGTTAATGAGAACTATGTGATATATGAATGATTAACTTTAATAGTCCAATTAGTAAGGAAAACTAGTGGACTAGCCTAATTAATTTATTAACCAAGCCCACTTATTTAATTAATCATGGACTTGGATAATTAATGTGTGGACTAATTAAATTAGCCCAACACTTATTAAATTAGTAACCAAGCATGGATTAATAATAGTGGACAACTAGTAGCTTTAAGTAATTAAAAGTGAGCCCAAAAGGAATTGAAACAAAACCAAATTGCTAGCCCACTTGGAAGATATTTTAACAACTTGATTAAGTTATTAATGCAATAAAAGAAAAGGCAAAAAGTGGACAAATATTGAAGTGGCCAGTCGACAAGGATGTCATCTCATGGGTGAGGTGTTGATATTTTAAATGGTTGCTTGTAAGAATGAAAAAGAAGTACAAAAAGTAATGATGGTCCATCACAAGCTTGTGAAATGGGTGTACTAGTTATGTGACACCCCCAAATTCGGGTACTTCAACTCCACAGATTTGGTGTTCACTATACCACATATTCAAGACTAACTACCCATAATAGAGATAATATAATTAAACTGAATGAAATATCTTCCCACAAAAGGGGTTACATCTCAAATCTCTTAAATAAATAAATCCCAGGTTATCTAACCTCTGTTACATTAATGCGGAATTAAAACATAAGATTTAAATAAGTCTTTTACAAAGAACTGAAACAAATAGACTAAACATTTTCATTTGCTCATCTTGCCCTTGCCTTTGCTAGTGGACGACTCATCTGATTTCTCAGTCTTAGCTGTAATGTTTTTAATGCAAGAGTGAGCAAACAATTGCCCACAAGTATGAAAACAATAACATTTATATGATTATTGGAATAAATCTTACTGAGGAGTAATAGTTTTTCTGAAGTCAATCAATGAAAAATCAAAAATCTGAAAGCTCAATAGAATGCTTAGCTCAAGAACTGAATATAGATTCAAGGATAAAAATGTATCTGAGGGTCACAAGACCTCGAACTATGTTCTAGGTTAACAAGTATTTCTACCATAACTTTTAACAGTCTTATAGACTATGGACCATCCATGTAACGACCGGGAATTCTGGAATTTGCCTTGTAATTCGAATTTCTGAATATTAATGAATATTTATTATTTTATTAATATTATTTTTGTGTTGCATGTTTAAAGGTTGTGTGACAATCTGGATTATGTGAATGCATGAAATTTTACGTGTTATAGTTTTGTTTAAGTGAATATTTAATTTCGCGTAGCATCGTTAAATCTCTATTCACGAGTTAGTATTCACGTTGGGAATATTCATCTAGAGACGTCTTCTCGGGTGACTTCGATTTTTCTTAATTATTGCCAACCCATTTAGGCAATGAGATATTAATCCAAGTGTAGGATTTATGGGAGCCCAATGGGAATTAAATTAGAAGCCCAAGTGATTTTAAGGGTGACCCAAACCCATGACCCAACCCATGACCCAAGACTTGACCCATGTGGGATATAGGCACAAAAATCAGCATTTTGGTGTTTTAATGAGGGAGTATGCGGGTAACATGGTAAGGGAGAAGCCAAATGAGTGGAATTGCATGTTGAATAAGTGGGAACAAATAAACAATTGTTAGCCAATAGAAAATTGGCCACCTTTCCCATTTTTCTTCCACTTCTCCCTAATTTACTCCACTTCTCCCAAATAATGCAACCATTCCATTTCTATCTTGCATTCCACATTCCTCCCATTCCCATCAGCTGATAGAGAGAGAGAGAGAGAGAGAAAGAGAGAGAGCTGCAAAGAAGGAGGAGAAAGAGGTCGCCGGAGTTCGCCGGAAAAAGGAAGGAAGAAGAAGAAGAAGGCACGGGTGGAAGAAGGAGAACATCCAAGCAAGGAGAACTCAAGCCAAGCAAGCCTAGTTATCTTCTTAATCATTTAGGAAGGATTTATAGAGGTAAACAAGAATCAAATCCATTCCATTCGATTTGTTGTTAAGTTTTTCAAGTTTTTATGGGTTTTGAGCTCTTGAGCTTGTGGATTGATTTTCTAGCGATCCTTGTTGTTTTTGTTTGTGTTGGATGTTTGTAAATATTGTTAAGAGGATATGTAAGCTATTAATAACATCAAAGTGGAACAAAAACGCAATAAATCCGTACCTATGCTTAAAGAGGATGAAGAACATGAAGAACAATGGACTTTGGACATGAACATGGACTGTTGGACGAATTTAGAGTACTTGTAGCTGTGATTCCTTGCTTGTTGTGTTTATTTGTTGTTGTCATATTGTAGTTCCATGGGTTATGAGTTTAACCCAGTTGGAATGGAGTAAAAAGGGATTAAAACAAAGATTTGGTGATGATTTTTGTAAAGAACACCAAGAACACCAGAACACGAAAATATAGCATGAGTTAATACTTTGGCCTAAGATTTGGCCATGTTAATATTAATGGATAGCTCTAAATTTTTGATATGTTGTAGCTCTATCTCTTAGGAGTCCATAGAGTCCAAAATGGATCAATTTGAAGGTGTATAGAAGGAGTTATGGTAGTTGGAAGCAAGATAGGCCTAGAACACCAAAAACAGAGCATTCCGGGAAGCAAAACGAACTGGCCACGAGCTCAGCTACTGGTTATAGCGCCCCGGCGCTGGCCATAGGCAATTTTGAGCGCCCCGGCGCTGGCCACAGACACTAGGCAAAACAGCTTCGACGTCCTTTAGTAAAATGTCCATAACTTTTGCATACAAACTCGGATTGAGATGATTCAAGATGATTCGGAAAGAGAGCGAGTAGCCCTACAACTTTCATTCTTTAAGTTTTTCGATTTGAGACCTGTATCATGGCCTAAATTAGCCATTTATAGGACTGATGCGTAATTGGGGTCAATCGGAGGGCGTCGGGTATGCGCATTTGCACACGTGATGCCCCCGACCTTGTAAAGTGATGTTCTAACCTTCATAACATGATTATTATGATTTATAATGATACTTAGCATTAACCAATAGGTATTAGATAAATCAAATGGGCGTGTTAGACGCACGCAATTGCGAGTCGCTCGGGCATTCGAATAGGCAAGTTGGGCGTATAGACGTGCAAGCGTCGTAACGCCGTAACTAGTGGGCATAACCTTGTTTAATATTTTGTTTCTTATTTGAATGGGACATTATAGAGTTGTGTGAACAAATATTTGGTATTCCGTATGTGACTAATTGTATGTGAATATGTACCTAATTGTGTAGGATATTAAGGAGCGTGTGTTGTAATATTGTAGCAGCGCTTCATGCAAGTTTCCTAACGCTTGTATAACCCTTGTGTTGGGCAAGTTCCTTAACTTCATTCTTTGTATATATTGAATGCAAGTTTCCTTACTCTAGCTCAATTTAATATTGGGCAGGATTTCTCAACCGTACAACTTTTGTTTATTGTGCGAGTTATTTATTGATTGAGCAATCATTCTATATTATTGCAAGTTTTGTGACTCAATTGGAGTTATTAATTTCAAATTATATTAGTGGATTAATTATTTTCAATTACCCCACATCAAGGATAAATTATTGATATTCGCAACTTATACATTTGAATTCATTATCTGTTGTTGGACTGTGAAACGTTTAAGTTTTTCGTTCATGAACTGTTTAAGGAGATAGTCTACGCCATTTATTTTCGGCTAGACACATACAGGTTATTATTTCAAAAGCTATCCAAACCAGTAGTTGGTACGGATTCTTGGACTGAGAGAGCAACCCTTATTAGGGGATTATAATGTGTCGGTTATTCGATGCAGTCAGAGTTAAATGTTATGCATATACATGGTGTACAAGAGGTTGATCCCCTCGATACAACTGACGGGGCCAGGTTTTAAAAGAGTTAGTCGAATGATTGACTCTTTGGCCAAAAGTTCATGGTCGGTTGGACCACTCAGCAGTAAATAATCATTATTCATTGTTTCATTTGAACTTTGATTATGTCATTTCAGCTATTTCATCAATGTTCATAATTGTTGATCTATGCATCTATTATTCTTATTCATTCATGATATATCTTCATTCTTGCTTTTAAACTTGCTGAGCAAAGTAGTTGCTCACCCTTGCTATATTATGAACCTATTGCAGTTAAGCCGGGGAGTTCCAAAGTGGACAAAGGCAAAGGAAAGCTTAAGGAATAGTTATATGTGCTATCCCGTTATGTAATCGTGGAATAGTTTTGTATTATTAATGTATTCTACGATGTATTTGTTCAAGGTTATAGACCTTGGGACCGCAGTAAACCTTTTATAATGAACAACATATGTTTATTTATTTCGCATTAGTTAATTTATGTTGTTTAGAGGTGTATGGATGTATTTTATCGTGAGCACCAAATTCGAGGTATTGGTACCTGAATTTGGGGGTGTCACAATCCATCTCGTACTCAGGGGGATCAACCCTTTGTACAATGTATTGTGCACAAACATTTCAACGTTGTTGCGTAATTAATCTCCTATATTAGGGTTGTTCATCTCAGTTTAGCATCAGAATCTGTACCAAAAGGAACTTGGTTCGGAACAATTTAAAAATATTCTAAGGCTTTAGAACACTCATCAACTAAGGACTAGCTGAATCAATTAGCGTTTGCTAGTGACTAACGCATTTGATTCATCAATAAAGTTTGTATAATAGAAATTCTATTCAAAGTTTGAATAACGATCAATAATCGAACAATAAATGACTGGAGTAAATATAAACACTTGACATGATAACAACCTTACTTGAATAATAATAAGCTAAGGTTAATAAGCTTTCTCAATGAAAATAAACTTGCTTTAAATGAAATAACAAGTTTAAGGAAAGAAAACTTGCTTTAAATGAAATAACAAGTTTAAGGAAAGAAAACTTGCTTTAAATAAAATAACAAGTTTAAGGAAAGAAAACTTTCCTCGTGCGTAGATTATAGATTTAAATAATTCACGTTCCTTAACCGACCTATACATTTCGATTATAAAATGGTAACAAAAATTAGTTACAGGGTTATATGCATTTTAGGATTTGTTCTTATCCTATTTCATTTAACATATCAAATGTCATTTGATATTCATTAAATATTTTCTAACAACCATCGTGGTATCTCATTAGTCAATTAATACCTTAATATAAGTTTTAAACATGCACATAGCAACATAGGAATATCACAAAACAAATAAATTTTTTTTTTCAGTTACTGTTCCACCTCCGGGGCGGTGGATTTCTATACAAAACCGTCGCCGGGACAAGGAATCTAGTGTAATTATGCCGCCGGGGCGACGAGACCGCCGGGGCGATATTTCCAGCTCATTTTTACCACTGGGGCGGTAGATTCGACTGACACCTTCTACAATTCGCGAACCAGTGAAAACTTAGGCCAAAATTTTCCGAATTCTACCATCCAATACATAATTTAAACTTACCCAGATATCAAAAATGCTAGAAAACAATTACCCAACATGTTTCTAACCAATTTAACCATTATAAACACATAATCAACCAATTAAAACCCAAAAATTCACTGTTTATACAAAATATTCATATTTTGGCCATTTTAATGAAATCAAACACTGTAAGTTCATCTTTCAACCATTTTAATCCATTATACTTGCATTCATTTCGTTTTTCATCATATAATCATAATCAAATGTCAATTCACCGGTTAATAACCAAATTGAATCATCAATTTCATACACATAAGCCATACATAAAAGTAAGACTCTGTAAAACCAAAAACTTCACTCTAAAATATGCTTTCATGGATTAACTCATTCAAATTAATTTATAACCATCATATAAACATCTAATACATGTTTACTATCAATTACACCAAGTAATTCATGTATTTAGCAAATGAATACTCCTTCATGGAAATAAAATCATATACAGTGAAAAGAAAACTACTAACAAAATGTAAAAGAGATTATACCTTCAAGCTATGTATGATTCCTTAGTTTACCCCCTTCTTCTTGATTCTCTCAATTAACAAAACTCTCAATTTTCCTCTTCTTCTCTTCTCTCTTTGTTGAACTCTGTGTTTCTTTTTTTTTGAAAATAAATTGATGACTAACCTTTAACGTAACTTAGCTATCAATTTGTCAGTTAAAGAAAAACAAAGGGTTAGGCCTTATTTGGCAAACCCAAATACCAAATAATCCATTTTTACCAACTAAGGGTCACAAGGCCTTGTTTGGTTTATCCAAAATAAAATCCTTTCTCATTTATTTTAATAACTCATTATACTATATAGTTTTAATTGTCACACTTTTAATTTAATTAAACTTATTATTAAATAAATTCAATTAAACCTTACTAATTTAATCAATAATTCTATTTAACCAATAACAATAACACCAAATAAATTATCTTATTCAAATAAATCATTTAATCATCTAATTTAATTATTAAATTAAATTAGAATAATCACATCAAATCACATTTAAATAACATTTAACATAAATTCTTTCGCCATAACTTTATAAATTATTTATTTTACTCAATAAATAAATTAGCAAAAATATTTATATAACTCAATAAATATTTTTATTTAATCACAAAAATCGAATTCGTTACAAGTTAATTATGGCAAAATGGATAGATATACTTTCTATATCTATAGATATTACAAGAATTAGTTTTAATAAAACAAAGTTACTTGTTCATCTTCATTCTTCCAACTTGGAGAGAGAGAGAGAAAAAATTTAAATATACTCTTTCTCTTTCATTCATTCTTCTTTCCAACTAATATTTTTGAGAGAGAAAACGAGAGGGGCTCACGGCAAGGGAGGTCATTTTGTACAAAGTTTCAAGTTCCATAGCAAGCCTAAGAAGAAATAAGGAAGGAGAAGGATAGCACACAAAAAAGTATAACAAAAACCCTAGTTTATTTCTTTTTGTTTGATTTGATTTTTGATGGTATAAAGTTGTGATCTTAAGGTCTAAAACCCTTAAACTATATGCTAGATGATGTTTTATACTTAGTTGTACTCAACTTGTGTGTTGATATGTTTGGTTGGTTAAGAAAAGAAAAGAAAAACTAGGTTGTTTTAAAACAAAGATAGAAAACCCTAGCTTTTCATCACTTTGTAAGCTTATAACTTGAGATCCGTAAACTCTTTTTGTGATCCGTCAAAGAGTAGTGCTAAATATATAAGTTACTATTAAACTCAAGTGGTAGAACTCAAAAATAATTAGTAAAAAAGTCGTAGGAACTGTTTTGGTACAAACAGTCCATATTTTTCTCAAAACTGGAATAAAGTCTGCTGACTGTTGGGATCCAGGGGCAGTTTCGTCCATATTTTGTTCTCTAAAACTTCTAAGAAACTTTGGAGTGATAATATGTGAAGTTATGTGAGTCCTATAAACATTTGAATATTTTTGACCATGTAGAATGAAAGTTATGGATTTTATCGTGAGGGACCACTGTCAAAAGTATTCTTAAATAACTCTTTGTGGTTAACTCCAAAAATTATAAAATAATTATTGGGAGTATATATATATATAGCAAAAATATAACCTATAAATTTAAGAATTTTTGGATGCAATTTCGATTTATGAAAAATGTAGCAATATTTGGCTATTTTGGACTATTTAAATATAGTAAATGGATTTTAAAATGTTCAGGAACAATATATTTTCATAAGGGGACTATATATAGTCTATTTTCAGAAAATAAATGATTTTGAAGTTGTTTTGCTATTTTTCGTGTAAATGATGAAGTTATGTATAAATGAATTTAATTAATTATGTGATGTTGAAAATTTGAAAAATGGGATTTTATGACTTGAGAACCTTAAATATGGTTCATACAAATTTTTGATATGGGTTTTGGTCATTTGTAAGGTGGTATAATGTTTATAGCATTTTAGAACGATTAAATGAATTATTTAATAAAATAGAAAAATGTTTTAATTCAGCTTGCTGAATAGTGTGATCCATCTTGCTGAATTGAATAATGTGAATCTAGCTAGTTTGCAGTATTATAAGTTAGTTCGAATCCAGGTTACTGGATTGTAAAATAGTTTGCTGAAATAGTGAATCTAGTTTATTGTATTGAAAGTTAGTGAATCTAGGTTGCTGGATTATAAGATAATTTGAATCCAGGTTGCTGGATTGCAAAAAATAGTTGGTTGAATTGAATAATTTGAATCTAGGTTACTGGATTGTAATCTAGGTTGGAATCCAGTTTACTGGATTTGGAATCTAGTTTGCTGGATTGTGTAATTAACCTACAGAATCATAAAGAAAGACTTATATAATGAAAGACTTAGTGTTAATTCATAAAGTAGTGGTACAGTCGTACTCTTTAATAGTCGATGTATAGTATTTGGGCTAAACAATTCCTTCAGGGAGCGGAGGTATATACGAACTGGCAACCGGTCTAACTCACTGTGAAAACAATGTAGACGAGACGGAAACTAGTTTGTTAGTTGTTTGTGGGAAATCACTCAACATACTATATTGAACATTGTTAAAGACTCGATGTGTGCTAATTTTAGAATTGAATACGTATGGTGTTAATGTGTTATCTAATATTTGATTATGTGGTTGAATGTTAGATAATTTACTTATAAAGAAGCGATATTATAAGGTATAATATGATTGGCTGACTGAAAGATCAATCTTATAACTGATAGGTCTTTCGAAAGAAGTTAAATTAAATTGCGTAGCGGTAGTCAACGACCAAGGCAAGTATCTAAACCTTACGCACTACTTTTATTTTGTGCAAACAGGTATATGTTATGCTAATTCCCAAATCAACATGAGTTATCAATTTCAAAGCATGCTCGTGAATAATTATTGTTAATTATTCATATCCATAATGATCTTTGTTATTCGTTTATGCAAGTATCCTATCCTTTTCATTTACTTTATGAAATGGATTCAGTTTATGCAAGTTTTTAACTCAATCCATTATTGAGCAACTATTTTATCCTTTTCATTTACATTGTGAATTGGCTCCGTATGTTATGCAAATATCTGAACTCCTTCTTTACTGTGCAAGTATCTGAACTCTTTCTTGTTGAGCAATTATCTTAACCCTTGCATTTACTTTATGCAATGGATCCATATGTTATGCAAGTATTCTTAAACTTTATTCAAGCTATCTATTGATTTTAAATATCTCGATATTGTCTCATGTGATGCATTTATAATTAAAATTGTTCTGTTCTTTGTGCAAGTGTCCTCACTTGTATAAATTGTTATAATTATTATAAATTCGAATTCCTTCGATTTGTTCATTGTTAAAAGTATCTCATTACTGAATTGCTATGACTCATATTGAAAATTTGTATTCTAAGTTTGGTTATACAAGTGTCCCCACTTGTATGAACTATTGTACATTATCAATTACCCTTGAATTCGAAATTCGTTGATAAGTTTTGATATATACTATTAAATTTCGGTATGTATACTTAGTTTAAAGATTGTCTAAGCTATTTCACCGGCTAGACTAATATTAATTGATATCGCATAAAACGCTCTACTATTAGAACTAATTCGTTATTAAAGATATATGTCATTTGATTCGGCTAGATCAAAATTGTTATAATATGTTGAACTCAAAGTATTTCTTTGAAAGCAATCCAAACTATATTGATATGGTACGGACTCATGATGTAAGACTGAGATGAACAACCTTGAAAAATAAATCAGGGGAAACTTTATTGTCGGTAGCCCTACCGCGCGCTATGTTTGAGAATTATGCATAATCTCGGGTACAATGAGGCTGATCCCCTTACGTACTTGCAGAAGAGTAAAGATTAGTTTTTATAGCTAACTTTTACTCTTGAGGTAGTCAGTAATAATAATAACTGATGATTCCTCTAGCAGTTCTTGATCCATTTGTGATCACTCAGCATGAAATCTGGGAATAACCCTATGTATTGAATATTATCGCATAATTGTAATCCTTCATAATCAATTGAATATTATTGAATCTTCGAAAGAATTTTAACTCTTTCATTCTTGATGTATTACTCAACATGAAATTCAAGAAAAATCTTGTTACTTGAAATGACTTATTGTTCAGTCATTTCAAAGAAGTCTTAAAATGTTGTTAAGAATAGTTTCAAATGACTTCACCACTATTAATTCGTGGTAGAAGTAATCCTCAAAGGAAACATTTACTTCTTCAGCGCATTATTATAATTATTATTACTTGATGAGCAATTGAATACTTATTCTTGCTTTGACTCAAATGTTTTCAGCTAACTATGATCGACCAGAAGGCTCTGCCAAGGACAAGAGAAAAAGGGAAAGCTGAAGGAATAAGTTGTATGGTGTTATCTGTAATAATTAGTCTTTTGTATTGTGATCATATATATATATATATATATTATGTAACATGTAAAGAATGTAATTAAAGGTTGCCATACCTGGGGAATAGACAACTCTGTTATAAATATTAAGTTTGTAATATATTAAACAACTCAAAGAAATGGTATCGTGATGCACCAAATACGGGTTTCAAGTACTTAGATTTGGGGGTGCCACACCGTATATATTTGCACGTAAATTGCTAGTATAGATTTTAGCTCAACACAACGCTTAACCATCAAGAGGTTTTTAAACCGGGCAAGGCAAGCTGATCAGTGGTGTTCAAATCCAAGTGCAACTCAACTTCCCAACAATCATAAGCATTCTCACCTTCAAATCTTGACCAAGAGCATTCCTAATCAAACTCAATTCCCAATTCTATTAAGCATCGGGGGGCATTCACTTACATTATTAACAATCAACACTAGAATTCAAGCATTCAAGGAAATTTTCTCAAGTCACACACTTAAAGGAATTTTTCATGACCATTCTTTAGTAAAGGCTATACCAAGTAAGTGGGCAATTTAATTTGATTTATTTGGTATTGCTGAGGTTTATAATTGGTACATTGGTGCATTGGATTGTATTGTGGCAATTTGAGGGAATTCTTGAGAAGCCAAGGGTGTTGATTGAGAGGTAAATTAAGGGTGCACACTAAGTGTTCGACAAATTGCCTGAACGAGAATTTTCAGTGATTTTGAGTTATTTTGCTCGGAGAGTTTGATCTACATTGTTCCTTAAAGCTTCACACATCCTTATTTATCCATGGCTCCCAAAAGATATAGAGGTGAAGGCTCTCTAACTTAAGTACCAAAACAATATGATACGAGGCGATTTGTGAGTGAGGAGGCTTCAGATAGAGTTCATTCAGTCATGGTGGGTAAGAAACTCATTCAGGAGCGTGGATTACAAGCCGAGGGCAATGAAACTGTTTGCCTAAATCTATACTAGCAAAATACGCAAGTACACGCAGTCCACAAGTAATAAAGTGAAAGTAGAGTATCGTCCCACGGAGAAACAAATTGAGTTTATAATGAAAATTTTCAATCCTATATTAATTTAATTTTATTAAATAAATGATCAAAGATTTCTGAATTTCTGAATTTAACTAATTAATTCTAATTTAAATTACTACCACAAGTTTGAAAACAGATTTTTAAAGACTTAAGACTACAACTTCACTTATTGTTTCACTTCGCTCAACATACTTCCTATCGAATTATGCTAATTGTAGACACCCAAATTTTGCACTTCGTATACTAACCTTGACAGGAGGGCAAATTCGTCAAATGGATCGGCCTGCGAGAGCAAAAGATGGAAAAAATACGAACACTCGACGCCACCATGATAATTTGCCGCCGAAATCGACATGACAGCAGGGCTATCCGAATTTGGCATTCTCGGAAGGTGTGGCGCGCTTCCCGGAAATTCCCGGACTGCGGAATACGAGCCTGTCAGCGAAAACCGACATTGCGGCACGAAAATCGAGGCGTGGCACGAAAATCGAGAAAGTCAAGCCCGCCAGCCGCGGATAGATCTGCGGCCAAATGAGTGCGCCTTTCTGGAAAGTCAGATCCCGAAAACCGGGCTGAGTGGCAAGCCAGCTGGCCAGCCGCAGATCCATCTGCGGCCAGCCGCAGATAGATCTGCGGCTGGCTTTGGCCAGCCTATTTAAACTCAGCTTCGGACAGTATACAGGAGGTTGAGCAGTTTGGCGGAAGAAGAAGAAAATCAGCAGCAGTTTTAGCTCGGAAATAGAGAGAAATAGCACAAATTCTTGCAACAATTGAGAGAAAAAAGAGAGGAAGTTTCTTTGTTGTTAGATTATATCAATACATCTCATATTTCAATCAAATACACCAGTTTCTACACAATTTTGGTATCATTTGCAAGGTGAAAATCTCATTATTTTTGCAACTTCTATCATGTCATTTGGCTAAATTTAATTGTAATTTTCAAGAATATTGTTGAAAATCATGGATTAGGGATTATTGGTGAGGGTTCCATTGGAACAAGATTCTTCCCAATAATCCGATGATATCTAATCGACGAAATTTCTAGCTTATTTATGGGTATATATTAGGCGTAGTTTGATTGATTGTATTTTTAGGATGTGTTAGGCAATCTACGTTGTTGTTATTGTAGTATTCATTTTGTGAGTATGTAGTAATCGTGGTTGTGAGCCTAGGAAAGCGACCCCGTGGTTCAAATCCGATGATGGACGTTTTGGTGTATGTAATAGATTCAAGATGCTTTTTTTGTAATATGTAACTGTCGGGCCTTAAAACGACGCTAAGGCGAGAATCGGGTTTAAGGCCCCGTATTAGTGGAATATGTGATTGTTGGCGTTCGGGGATATTTTGATGGCTTACATGCCCATGGATAGCCCCGACGCATGTTTATACTTGATTAGAATTTTGAGGCGCCAAAAGGATTTCAAAAAGATTAAACGATAAGGATTTTTTTCTAAAAATCAATCAAAGTAGGATATTAGCATCACGAGGCTAAAAATTTGGGAAACGCTAACGAAGGTCGATTCCTATCCTACGGGAAAAGCTAAAAGAGGTTATTTTCAAATGTCACGAAAAACGGGTTTTACAAAAGAACAAAACGTTTTATTAAACCGTTGTGCATAGGGTGAAAGAGATCCTAGAAGTTGCCCATCATTTGAGTTACGAAAGCAACGTATAGATCTTGATTCCTATTTTGATGAAGGTTTAAAACTCTTGTTTTGCCAAAACAACCCCTAATGAAAATTCCATGGCTTTTGACGATTAAAATCAAATCTTTCTCATAAAAAAATAAAGCTTTCTCGTATTAAAGGAAAAGACATCCTAAAGCACTCTTCAAAATAAAGCACGCCTCTTTCATAAAATACCCGAAAGAATTTCTTCCATACAGAACTCACCATAACATTCATTCAGGCACATAGACACACACACACACGCACACATACACATTTTATGAGATAAAGGACAGGAAAGTATCAAGATTGCGGTAACCGTGTTTCACGGGAGTCGAGGGGTGCCTAACACCTTCCCCTCACTTAAAGCAAGCCCCCGAACTCTATGAATCTCGATTCGCAGACCAATTAATTCGGAGTCACATATGAGCCAGCGATTTATAAAAAAAAAAAAAAAAACTCGGATGAGTTGGTACATCCATTTCAAATATACCAACTGGCGACTCTGGTTAATCGGCTCATCATAAAAAACGATCTTTCAAAACCCCGTCGATCTCAATGCCGACCTTTTCCAAAAATCATCTAAACCAAAAGGCTAAATTGGAAAAGACAAAAAAGGACAAGCGGATAAAACCGGCGTCGACAGCTGGCGACTCTGCTGGGGACATTTAGAGGGCTTAAGCCGCGTTTAAATCGTGATGCTATCCTATCCTTTAAAATTCATAAAATGTGTGTGCATGCGATATTTTGATTTTTTACTTTTGTTGTGGGAATGCGTGTTTTGTCGAATGGATGAATGATTTGAATGGAATTGCTTTACGTTTGAGTAATCATTTGCATACGGTGAGGACGATGAATGTGAATGTATGTTGAGAGAGTACCTCCTCCTGAGGCGAACCTGTCGGTTGCTTATTACTGGACTCGAAGGGGCTGCTCCCCGGAGATGGCTCAGGAAACGCACCACCCAAATCCGCTCCAATCGAAAGGGCTCAAACGAGTAGATTGCGAAGATTTGGGGACCTTCATGCCGAAAAGCCCGTGAGAGTAACCCTAGGATAGGTCAGCCTCAGATTAACCCTACGCAGGAAAAGTCTCTTCATGCCTTTTTACATTTCACGCATAAATGTCATGATATTCGCATCCCTTTTGCCAGGAGAAATTACTAACCTCTATGTTTTGCAGGGAACAGCTGGGGAGCTTAATAAAGCCATGTTTGGCATTTGTCATTACATTAAAGGGCTACTAACTTTCTGTTTTGCAGGGAAAGATTAAAAAACCCCCAAAAACACAAAAATTACAGCTTTAGCATGCATCCGCATTTTTATTCCCCACAACTAAACTTCGAACCTTGGTTTCTGTAGGATTGCTCCTCAAACCCGTTCGCAGTCTAAGAAAGCCCAGGTCTCTACCTCTGAAATGGCTGATCTTCCCAATCATAGTTCCATATCTCGGGAGGAGTTTGATGATTTTAAAAGACAGATGATGGAAATGGCCACAATGCTAAAGGAACAGTTCTTAATCAGACAGGATCCGGCAAACCAGGGATCGCATAATATTCCACCACCAGGGGATGATCAGAATCCTCCTAAAAATGGTACAAACTTGCTTAAAGAGGACCAACCCCGACTCAAGGACGAGCCAGTCATCCCAAAGGCCGTTCCCATACCTAGCAGGACAGTGATTACTATCCCAGAAGAAGGGGACAATGACGACCTTCGGAGAAAAATGAAACACATGGAGGAGACCATCCAATCTCTAAGGGGCATAGGCTCCCTGGGCAGGGTTAATTATTCGGATCTATGTGTTTTCCCCGGAGCCAGATATCCAGAAAAGTTCAAGGTCCCCGAGTTTGAGAAATACAATGGAAAGGGAGACCCCTATACACACTTGAAAATATACATTGGAGAACTCGGGTCTTATGCCGAAGACGAAGGGCTAAGAATGCAGCTGTTCCAGAAAAGCTTAACAGGGGAGGCAAGAATCTGGTATGCCCGCCTTGACAACGCCCGAATCCACCACTGGGAGGAATTGGCCCATACTTTCTTAACCCAATACAGTTTTCAGGCCCAGATGGCCCCTGACAGGTACCAAATGACAAAAGTCAAGAAGCAGCCTAGGGAATCCTTCAGGGAATATGCGCAACGATGGAGGGGCATGGCCGCACAGGTAACCCCCCCGATTGAGCGAATCAGAGATGGTAATGACCTTTGTAGACATTCAGGAGGCACCGTATTATGAGCGGGTCATCTCGGGGATTGGAAGACCCTTTGCTGAAATGATTAAACATGGAGAGATGGTTGACATGGGGTTGAAATCGGGTAAAATCCGGGATCTTACTGCTTTAGAAACTGCTGCCGAGCAAATACAGAATGGAAACTACGGCAGCACTTCCCGGAGGGTCCAAAAGAAAAAGGAGGAGGATGTCTCCCTCATCCTACAAGGGTCATCCAGAAAAACGGAAAGCCATCTTCCGGTACAGGTTCAAAGGGTTGGGCCATCCCGACAGCCAAACTTCACAGATCAAAGGGCAGAGGGGCGAAGAAGATACGAGGCCTCGCAAAATCGAGTATTCACCCCACTCGGGGAGCCTCTCGAGCGGATTTTGGCGGTATTGATGGCCCAAAAGAAGATAATCAATTTGGCTCCCCCAAGTGACCCGAAAGGAAGGAGATTTGACCCAAGCAAACGGTGCGCCTACCACTCGGGTTCCCCGGGGCATGATACACAAGATTGTTGGACATTGAAACATATAATTCAGAACATGATCGACAATGGGGAAATTGTGGTGGAACAACCAGACTCCCCGAATGTTAAAGCAAATCCCCTGCCAAGACATGATGGGGGGGGAGTCAATGTGACGGAGGCAAATGAGGCTGGGGGGTCACCAAGACTGAACTATGTGCAGAAAATTGAGGAAATGATCAACGTGATACATGATCATGGGAGTGCACGGGGAACGCCCATCAGGTTGATAGGGGTAAGTACGAACGGCACGGAGGGACCGGTCAAGTTGATAGCTCCGAGGTCCATCATCCTTACGGCAAGGCCGCAACTCCCCATCAGTAGTCTGAAGACTGTACCCTGGAATTATGGGGGAATGCCAGAGGAAACGGCCAGTTGTGCTTCCGTGACGACAAAAGGGAACCCCTTATATCTTCCCGAACGAGTCCTTGAAAGCCAAAAGAGGAAAAATGAGGAGGTTTCCGAGGAAAGGGCCGTCGAATTTTTGAAAAGGATGGATCATCCAGAAATAAGGGGGATCCAGATTTTAAATGAGGAGTCAACCCTAACATCAGTCATGGACTTGGTGTTGTCATCCAGTAAGCATTGTAGAACCCTGACAAAGGTTCTGGAAGAGGCATACGTGCCCAAAGAAATTAGTGAGGAGGGTTTCGGCCAGCTGGTGGGCCACCTGTTGGAAGGCGATGCAATATCCTTTACGGATGAGGACATTCCCAAGGAGGGAAGAGGGCACCGAAAACCGCTACACATTGCGGTAATCTCTTCAGGATATGTCATGAATGGGGTGCTGATCGATGGGGGATCGGCATTGAATATATGTCCTCTCAGTACGCTAAAGAAAATGAACATCAGTTCCAAGCGCCTACGGGCCAGTCATGTGGTGGTCCGGGCTTTTGACGGGTCCCGGAGGGATACCATTGGAGAAATAGAATTGTCGGTGGAGATAGGGCCCTGTACTTTCAACATCTCTTTCCAAGTTCTTGACATCGCGGCCAGCTACAACCTGCTGTTAGGGAGGCCATGGATACACATGGCCGGGGCAGTTCCCTCCACGCTCCACCAACAAATCAAGCTAATCATCGATGGGAATCTGGTCACAATCTCGGCCGAATGTGATGACCTTTCTTCTCCTAGAAGTGACCTGCCAGTGATCAATGTGGATGAGTCGGCAGCACCTGCCAGCTTTCAAGCACTAGAGATTAGCACCCCCCACTATAGATGCCTGGGATCTCCAACTGTGAAACCTAGGGTCTCTCCCCGAACTTACCTTTGTGGCAAAGGAAATGATAAAAATGAACTTCCAGCCTGGGCAGGGGTTAGGAAGGAACAGTCAGGGAATCACCGAGCCCATTCATCTACCACAGCAGATAGGCAAGGCAGGGCTGGGATACCATGAGGACGCAGCACGGAGACGCCGTCGGGGTGCGGCTCCGATTCGACTAGCTGGCAGTCCAGTGACCAAAGTCGACAATGAGCAGGGGATCAGCGAGCCTGTGATTGGGGCAGGGAATGAAGAGTTAACCCCCACACGTAATGAGTCGGCCCGGAGGGAAAGTTTCCTGCAGGAGGTCGCAAAGGAGTTTGAAACCAAATGCTACATCCCCGAACAATCAACAAGCAGTGGGGAGGGGACGAATATTATCGCCCCACCCGGGGCCCAACAAGTTGTGCCTGTCATCGATTGGGCAGGGCTGATCATTCCTGAAGAGAATAGGAGGGAGGACTCAGGCGACGTAGCCGTAATTATCGGGGAAGTGTCCGATGTAAAGCCCCCTTTCATCCAGCGCATTTCATCTGACCTGACTGTCGACAACTGGACCATGAAGCCAGTAATATCCAAAAAGGGGTAAAAACCGACGTCAGGGTGGTAGACCCCAGAGGATGGGGGAATGAAGAAGTTTTATTTTTGTTGTTGTTTTATTTCTGCATAATTATGTCGTTTCTTCGTGTTATTTTGAAAAAGCGATCGTCGTGAAAAATGATTTATATATGACAAGTATTTTTTTCCATGTCAGGTGTACCAATTTGAGTAATCCTTGCCTAACAAATGGTCTCTCAAATTTGAATGATGATTATGATTTTGACATTGAGCTGGATTTCGATTTAATGGGCATTGAACAAGACGAGACAGATTACGACGACGCGCCTGATGAGATCAAAGGATGGGTCGAGGATAAACCCAAACCCAATTTGGACCAAACCGTCACCATTGATATTGGAACCCCTGATAAGCCAAAAGAACTCAAGATAGGGACAGACCTTACCCCCAGCCAAAAAGCCGAAATAATTGAGTTGCTAAGCCAATATGAGGATGTCTTTGCCTGGTCGCACGAGGATATGATCGGATTGTCCACCGACATTGTGGTGCACCGGTTACCCATCAAGGAGGGTTTCAGGCCTGTCAAGCAGAAACTAAGAAAGTTGAAACCTGAGTGGAGCTTAAAAGTGAAGGAAGAGATCATCAAGCAGTTCAGGGCGGGAATCATTATGGTGTCCACTTACCCAGAATGGCTGTCTAATGTAGTCCCAGTGGCTAAGCCTGGAGGAAAGGTGAGGGTATGTGTAGACTATAGAGATCTAAACAAGGCCAGTCTCAAGGATAATTTCCCGGTACCTTTCATACACATCCTGATGGATAACACGGCCCAGTACGAGATGTACTCTTTTGTGGATTACTTCGCGGGGTATCATCAGATAATGGTGGCAGAGGAAGATCGGGAAAAGACCGCATTCATCACCCCCTGGGGCACTTTCTGCTATAGACGACTGGCTTTCGGTCTCACAAATGCAGGGGCTACTTATCAGAGAGCCATGGTGGCCTTGTTCCACGATATGATGCACAAGGAGATAGAGGTCTACGTGGATGACATTATTGTGAAATCGAAGGTAGAATCCGATCATATAACTCATCTTAAAAAGCTATTCGATCGGCTCAGAAAGTATAATTTGAAACTCAATCCAGCCAAGTGCGCTTTCGGAGTACAGTCGGGCAAGCTCTTGGGTTTCCTGGTTAGTGATCGGGGCATTGAGTTGGACCCAGCAAAGATTAAGGCCATTGTGGATATGCCAGCACCTCGCACAGAGAAGGAGATAAGGGGATTCCTAGGGAGAATAAACTTCATCAGCCGTTTTATATCCCACTTGACGACTACGTGTGAGCCGATTTTCAAATTGTTAAGAAAGGGTGCTTCCCAAGAATGGAATGAGCAGTGTCAGAGGGCTTTTCAGATCATTAAGAAAAAGCTGACGGAGGCACCAGTGCTGGTACCCCCGAAGGGTGGGATCCCGTTGTTTATGTATATATCCGTCAACACCATCGCGATGGGATGTATGTTGGGACAAAAGAGTGAGGCAGGTAAAGAACAGGCCATCTATTACCTTAGCAAAAGATTTAGCCAATGTGAGCAGAATTACACTCTCATCGAGAAGACCTGTTGTGCTCTGGCCTGGGCTGCAGGGAGATTACAGCACTACCTCCATGGGCATACAACGTACCTGATATCAAGAATGGATCCCCTGAAATATATTTTCGAAAGGCCCATGCTGAATTGTCGACTATCAAGATGGCAGTTAATTTTACAACAGTTTGACATGGTGTACATGACCCAGAAGGCCATGAAAGGGCAGGGAATTGCAGATCAGTTGGCAGACGCCCCGACAGGAGGGATGGAGCCGTTAGAAACTCCTCTCCCGGGCGAGGATATATTTTGGGTATCGCGCGAAAAATGTGATGACGAGGGACAATTTTGGAAGCTGTATTTTGATGGTGCCATGAATGCCGAGGGGGCAGGAGCCGGAGCGGTCCTAGTCTCTATCACCGGAGAACAATACCCCGTGGCCACTAAACTTCGTTTCAGCAATTCGAACAACACCGCTGAATACGAGGGGTGTATCTTGGGACTACGATTGGCCCGTGACATGGGAGTAAAAAGACTAGCGGTGTTTGGGGATTCGGAATTGGTAATCAGACAGGCAATCGGGGTGTACAACACTAAGGAGCTTCGGTTACTTCCATACCATCGTTATGTTACCCAGTTGATGCAAGAGTTCGAAGATATCGCTTTTCGACATATTCCCCGGGGGCGGAATGATTTTGCAGATGCATTGGCAACCCTGGCTTCCTTAATCCATATAATCAAAAGGAAGGACATTCCACAGATCGAGATAGCCGTACAGAATGCCCCGGCATATGAGGAACATGTGGCAGTGTTATCAGACGAGGTGGTGTTGCCAAAGCAGCCCTGGTATCACGACATAAGGGAATATCTGAGAGATAGGACCATTCCCGACCAGGCGAGTCGAACTGAGAGGATGAGAATTCAAAGGATGGCAATGAAATTTTACCTGAGTGGGGATTCACTCTACAAGAGGGATGCTGGGTTGGGACTGTTGCAGTGCGTAGATGAAACACAGGCCCGAAAGATTATGAATGAAATACATGGTGGAGTGTGTGGGCCCCATATGAGTGGACCGATGCTTGCCAAAAAGATTTTGAGGACAGGGCATTATTGGTTGACGCTGAAGGCCGATTGCGAAGATCATGTCAAACGGTGTTATCAATGTCAGGCGCACGGTAATGTGATCCATACGCCTCCCAATGAACTGCACTGTATGACCTCCCCGTGGCCATTTTCAATGTGGGGAATGGATGTAATCGGACCAATAGAGCCCAAGGCAAGCAACGGACACCGATTCATTTTCGTCATGATCGATTACTTCACCAAATGGGTAGAAGCAGCTTCTTTCCCCAAAGTAACTCAGGAGGTCATCGTCGGGTTCATCAGGAGTAATGTCATTTGTCGATACGGGCAGCCTGAGGTTTTGGTCTCTGACAATGCCAAGAATTTAAACAACGCCCTCATGAGGGGATTGTGTGACCAGTTCCAGATCAAGCACCTCAATTCCGTCATTTACCGTCCTAAGATGAATGGGGCAGTGGAGGCTGCAAACAAAAACATCAAGAAAATCATGGCCAAAATGTCTGCTAATCATCGGGGATGGCCGGATTTGTTACCCCTCACCCTGCTGGCATACCGGACGTCAACGCGTACGTCTACAGGGGCAACCCCTTACGCTTTGGTATATGGAATGGAGGCTGTTCTACCAGTTGAGGTTGAGATGGCATCCCTCAGAGTAATGATCGATGCTCAGATAAGTGAGGAGGATTGGATGCAAAATCGATACGACCAATTGGCCCTAATCGATGAAAGGAGGGTGGCTGCTGTTTGGCATGGCCAGTTATATCAACAAAGGATATCTCGATCGTATGACAAAAGGATGAGACTTCGGAAGTTCGAAGAAAATGATTTGGTGTTGAAGAGAGTCATGCCTTGTCAAGACGAGGCCAAGGGGAAGTTCGCCCCAAACTGGGAGGGGCCGTTTGTGATTAAGAAGGTGCTATCCGGAGGAGCCCTCATATTGCAAGAAATGGATGGTGAGGTATTTCCACAACCCCTCAATTCTGACTCGGTGAAGCGGTTCTATGCTTGAATCATCAGGTCCTTTTTCCTTGATAGCGAACTACGTAGGACCTGATCTCCCAACTTGTGGGGGTACGTAGGCAGCCATCATGGCGCGGTCCGATCCTTTAAAAATAATCCTTTCCCTAACCAAAACCAATTTTCGATAACCAGATAAAACCGTCCTACCCCCTCAAAACTTTCCCGAAACCAACTCCCTAACCAGTTTCACCCCAAAATACATACCCTGATCCAACCAAATAGTTATCCAAAATCTGAGATTCAATCCGATGAAATCAAAAGGTGTGCGGCAATATCTGTCAAATCTCCATCAAGTCTTGAGAAAAGAAAGAAGGCGAAATGTCAAAATCATGGTCAATTGGATAAAATGATGATCCAATGGAAGGCAACGATACGACAAAAGGGGAAAAATGACTAAATTTTAATGCATGTCTATATATATAAGTCGTTTTATTACAAGATTTCTCTTTCAATAACTGATGAAACCAACATAGTCTATGCAGGAAATAAAATAATCTACAAATCTGAAACTAGCTGAAGCAGGATGGACAGGGCGGTGGACAGATCTGAAGCATCAGCATCTCTTGCAATCTGCTGCCCCATCATATCAATACGATCCAGTAAAGCAGTAGCTCGGCTGACAGCCCCAAAATGAGCATCTACCACTGCCCTGGTCTGAAATACAATGGCCTCTCTGTCGGCAATGGCAGCGTCTCTAGCCCGAATGGCCTCATCTCTCTCGACAAGGGCGGCATCCCTCTCGGCTTCAGTAGCAATCAGGGCCAGGCGGAGTTGGGAATCCTCAGTAACCCGACTCGGGGCAGAATCGGCTGAGATAGGGTGGTCTGTGGTATCTTCTGGGAAAATCACTCCAGAACCATCGAAGGCCCAAGTCCGACTCAAACTAGCCGACTCCAAGTCTCCGCGCAACCACTGTACGTAAGCAAACGTCTGGATGTGACGGCTCTCACTATATTCGGCAAGGGTCCTGCAATCCCAAAGCTCGTATACCTGCAATAGATCCCTCTCCGTACAGGATGATATAAGGAATCGGTATGCGGCTGCACCCGCGAAGGGGTGTAAATCCTGCGTCTGATCAAACTGCCCCATAACCGCCAGGGGATGATAGGTCGTCACGCCCCTCAACCCAGCAATGGGGATGAAATCCAGGTCGGGCACATGAGTCAAGAAGCTCATGAAGGAGCAATAGCCCGAGTAGACCAATAGGTGAAAGGGATCCTCAATGACAGACAAAAATGATGTCCAGGAGGCCACATCAGTACAGCTCACGGGACGAAGCGAAAACTGCGTGGTTATGTCATGGCTGAAGCAAAACCCTCGGCGACGGAAGTGGCCGATGGGACTAAGATGACTCATGAACCACACGTATAACAAAGCCGAGCTCCCTCTGAAGGCTCTGCCTCGAAAAGACTGGCAATATGTGGCTGACATATAGGTATCTGCCAATATCATAGGAAGAATGGTGTGATCCTCCTGAAGGGCTCTAACGGCCGCCACCATCCGCATGTCCAAATGATCGGGTCCTGCAGGTAAATACAAAACTGAGATGACACAGGCCATCAGGACATCCACTCTCAAGGCGCCCCAGCGCTCCTCGGACACGGAAAAATCACCGAAGAAAAGTCGAAAACCGTCAGGTGAGCCAAATCGGTCAATAAAGAACTGAAGGGGAACCATATGGTCTGATGTGATCACCGGCAACAGGACAGCCCTTCGCAAACCAGTGAAAGTCAAGAGTTGACGGCGCATGGAACCAACTGTGACCCTAGCACAAGGTCTATCCAGGGGCAGGCCGGTGAAGCGAGCATACTCCTCGAGGGTGGGGGTCAGCTCTACTGTCCCTAACCTAAACACCTGACGGGCAGGGGCCCAATAGCTCAGAAGGCCATCCACGAAGCCCGCTGGCACCTGAAGGGTCAATAAGGACCAAGAATGACCCAAAAGACCATCTGCGGTAATCCTTTCTGCCGGCAGTAAACTGTCCAACCAGCGGAGGAGGCTGCCCACCAACCCTGTGGGAGGAGTGGAATCCAAACGAACCACGGCATCTGAGGACGACATCTGTGAAAAAATAGTATCAAAAAAGACTGTACAGGGGTCATTTCTCTACCCATAAATAAAAAGCATGCATCTACAGTTAATAATAAAGCAGGTGAATCCCATAAAGATGAAAAAGAACTGTGCATAAATAAATAAATGAGTTCAGTACATAGTGCGTAAATGAAAAAGAAATATAAACAGGTACAGGTACAAAAGACCCTATCCTATCCTGATCTAAATAAAATCGGTATCATCTATGAAGGAAGGATCCTCGAACTGATCCCCTGGGGTCGTCGAGCTCGGAGGATCAAAGTTCATGTCAGGAATGTAGGGATGCGCTGTGGCATCAGATGGACTCGGGCCTGCATCATAACCCGCACCATCTGGATCATAGACGTAAGCCTCCTCCGGGGTCCGGCCCAACGACCGAACAAACAGCGACAACTGATCTACCTGACGGGTCAATGTGGCGATCTGCTCAGCGTGGGTAGGGGTCCGAACACAGGCAGCCCAATCGGTCATCGTCACCGAGCCTGGAACCATGTCTCCAAGAAATAAGTGGCCCGAGTCTGAGGACCGATGGTACGGGGCACCCACCAGGTACGGAAGGCATCACTCGTACTGGGACCCGTCGAAAGCATCCGGCCGTCATCCCCCGCAATCATGATCTCTGAAGGCGGAGAATCTAGTGGCCAGGAGGTAGCGAAAGGAGGGGAGTACGGGATGCGGATCTCTCTAGTAACGCATCTGAAGGCGCGCTCCCCCAGGTACATAACCCATCCTCCAATACTCTGCAAAGTGAGGCGACGGGTGGAAAGTGCAAACTCCGGGCCGGTAGGATATCCATCTATAAACCCCACATCTAGATGCTCAGAAAGATAAGGCCTCCAGACGACCCCGGCAGCCGTGATCAGCTCCAGCTGGATGCGGCAGTGTGCAAAGCTGCCTGATATCGGGACCTCCTCTAGAGTGCTGTGATGCCATCGTCGGCCCCGGGGATAAGTATCAAGGCCGAGAGTAGTGACAGGCCTCAGGCATGGAAGACGCTCGTAGGCCCAGAACTGCGAACAGAAACAGTGAAAAGCATGAGAAACCGACAGACGCAGAAAGAAAAGAAATGAATTGACGGGAAATACATTAAGAAAAAAGAAAGAAGTCTCACCAGCAGAAAATGATAGAATCCAAGCCAAGCGTCTGTCTGGCCCTCCGAGCGTAGACGCATACCATGGAGGAAATAGGCAAAGGTGAATGACCCCCAGTCATAGTCACTGATGCGATCCACGTCTCTGACCGCTCCCACGGCGCTGAAATGAATGGTGGAGGAATTGTTCCCTAGGAAACAACCCCTCATGATCGTCAGGAACAAGCGTCGGAGCAAGATGTCCCGGGTACCCTGATCCGCTGGAATGGGCAGCGCGTAGAGACCCCCGACTGCATCGACAGCCAAGGCACCGGATCGAATACTGCGGGCCTTAAAGACCCGGTCCTCAGCGGTAAAGCCCAATAGAGCCCGGACCTCCGCCGGAGTGATGTCGAGATCTAGAGGAACGCGGGACCCGGTAAACTCTATGCCCGTAAGTTGTACCTCCAGTCCCATGGGGTCAGCACAACCTCGCAGTCAAGAAGGTGAAGAGACTGCGTCTGGTGGAACCAGCGCTCGGATAAGGCCCTCATGTAACCCCAGGGACACTGCCGGGGGATGATAGTGAAGAAATGACGGAGGCCCCAAGAATCCACCATAGCCCGGTAGTCGCTGTGCAGAGCCGTGTAGAGGGAGTAGATGTTGAACCAGTTGCCCCTCGGCTGGGTAAACTCGGGTACCTGGGGCAATCACCAAGGGGTCAGTCCGGATAAAAGGAGAATTGAGAAATTGAGAATAAAATCAGAATAGAACTGAATATACCTCGTTAGCCACGAGAGATGCTGAAGGGTGACGACTGAGATCCCGACCCAAAAGATCGGATATCTGCACAGAGGCGCCAGAAGAAGCCTGATGAGTAGATGGAGCCGGTATGCTGGAGGATGGCCCCTCTGCCGCGACCTCCGGAGGAGCAGCCTCCTCAACGTCCGGAGGACCAGGGCGAATGACAGCCTCCGCCAAACGACGAGCCTGACGGGTCCGAGGAGGAACAGGAGCGGGTGCAGCCCTACGACGGCGAACACCCGAGGTCCGTGACACGGAGGAACTACTATGAGCATCGGGATCCATGACTGGAATGGAACGGGCGAGAAAGAAGGTAAGTTCCCTTTTAAAATTATGTAATGAATATTCTAAATTTCTAGCCTCGTCATATAATTAATGCAACATGATGCATGGTTAAAAAAAAAAAAAAAAAAAACGGCAGAGTTCCGTTTGTAAAATGGACATCCCATGCATGTCCAAGCAGGTTTTTCAAAGAACTCAGGCCCCAACAGATCATATTTGCATTCATACATGTAAATAAAGCATGTAAAATACCATAAATGCATGATTTTCTTTCAAAAAGGAGCAAACGTATACGTGGGACCGCCTCATGAACATAAAATAGGACCCACACAGTTAAGACACAGCATGTATATATGATAGTACATTACATAGCATTGTAAAGCATACATTTTATCTCTAAACATGCAAATAGTCAAATGTATAGCGAAACATTGAAGAAATTGAAAAGTGACCGGTCAAAGTGTTACTTGTAGCGTGTAGATCAATCCTACCGGAGCAGTTTTTGCAGGAAAGTTGAAAAATCGACAAAAAGCCCTTGCGAACAAGCAAAAATCGCGAGAAATAGGTGTGAATTGAAAGTTGAAAGTGACAGATCTAGAAGCGGGGAACCGCTTAAACATGCCGATCTTGGCCGCAGATGTATCTGCGGCTGGCCGCAGATCAATCTGCGGCTGGCCGCAAATCCATCCGCAGCTGGCCCTGGTGGGTCCCACCCTGCTCCCTTGCAGCCAATTGACGTGCTGAGTAAAGAAGATTACGAGATGGGTGACCGGCGACGATACCCGGCCCCGACGAGACGATCGACCGGCGACGATAACCGGCGATCATGAGATGGATGTCCGGCGACGATAACCGGCTCCGACAAGATAACCAACCGGCGACGATAACCGGGGGTTACGAGATGGGTGACCGGCGACGATACCCGGCCCCGACGAGACGATCGACCGGCGACGATAACCGGCGATCATGAGATGGATGTCCGGCGACGATAACCGGCTCCGACAAGATAACCAACCGGCGACGATAACCGGGGGTTACGAGATGGGTGACCGGCGACGATACCCGGCCCCGACGAGACGATCGACCGGCGACGATAACCGGCGATCATGAGATGGATGTCCGGCGACGATAACCGGGGGTTACGAGATGGGTGACCGGCGACGATACCCGGCCCCGACGAGACGATCGACCGGCGACGATAACCGGCGATCATGAGATGGATGTCCGGCGACGATAACCGGCTCCGACAAGATAACCAACCGGCGACGATAACCGGGGGTTACGAGATGGGTGACCGGCGACGATACCCGGCCCCGACGAGACGATCGACCGGCGACGATAACCGGCGATCATGAGATGGATGTCCGGCGACGATAACCGGCTCCGACAAGATAACCAACCGGCGACGATAACCGGGGGTTACGAGATGGGTGACCGGCGACGATACCCGGCCCTGACAAGACGATCGACCGGCGACGATCACCGGCGATCATGAGGTGGATGTCCGGCGACGATAACCGGCTCCGACAAGATAACCAACCGGCGACGATAACCGGGGGTTACGAGATGGGTGACCGGCGACGATACCCGGCCCCGATCGAGACGATAGATTGAAAGAATGAACCCAACGACTAACAAACACGGTCAGAGGGTTAAAGCATCGACACTCTTGCGGATAGTTTGCATGCGTTACATCTTGTGTTGCATCATAAATCAGATGTGTTGCATCATATATGTATTGTCAATTCTTATACACTGCCATTCATGCATCGGGTGTCTGTTTCTTTATCCTGTTCATTTCATTTAACATTTCATAAACATGATAAAGAGGGGCAGCTGTAGACACCCAAATTTTGCACTTCGTATACTAACCTTGACAGGAGGGCAAATTCGTCAAATGGATCGGCCTGCGAGAGCAAAAGATGGAAAAAATACGAACACTCGACGCCACCATGATAATTTGCCGCCGAAATCGACATGACAGCAGGGCTATCCGAATTTGGCATTCTCGGAAGGTGTGGCGCGCTTCCCAGAAATTCCCGGACTGCGGAATACGAGCCTGTCAGCAAAAACCGACATTGCGGCACGAAAATCGAGGCGTGGCACGAAAATCGAGAAAGTCAAGCCCGCCAGCCGCGGATAGATCTGCGGCCAAATGAGTGCGCCTTTCTGGAAAGTCAGATCCCGAAAACCGGGCTGAGTGGCAAGCCAGCTGGCCAGCCGCAGATCCATCTGCGGCCAGCCGCAGATAGATCTGCGGCTGGCTTTGGCCAGCCTATTTAAACTCAGCTTCGGACAGTATACAGGAGGTTGAGCAGTTTGGCGGAAGAAGAAGAAAATCAGCAGCAGTTTTAGCTCGGAAATAGAGAGAAATAGCACAAATTCTTGCAACAATTGAGAGAAAAAAGAGAGGAAGTTTCTTTGTTGTTAGATTATATCAATACATCTCATATTTCAATCAAATACACCAGTTTCTACACAATTTTGGTATCATTTGCAAGGTGAAAATCTCATTATTTTTGCAACTTCTATCATGTCATTTGGCTAAATTTAATTGCAATTTTCAAGAATATTGTTGAAAATCATGGATTAGGGATTATTGGTGAGGGTTCCATTGGAACAAGATTCTTCCCAATAATCCGATGATATCTAATCGACGAAATTTCTAGCTTATTTATAGGTATATATTAGGCGTAGCTTGATTGATTGTATTTTTAGGATGTGTTAGGCAATCTACGTTGTTGTTATTGTAGTATTCATTTTGTGAGTATGTAGTAATCGTGGTTGTGAGCCTAGGAAAGCGACCCCGTGGTTCAAATCCGATGATGGACGTTTTGGTGTATGTAATAGATTCAAGATGCTTGTTTTGTAATATGTAACTGTCGGGCCTTAAAACGACGCTAAGGCGAGAATCGGGTTTAAGGCCCCGTATTAGTGGAATATGTGATTGTTGGCGTTCGGGGATATTTTGATGGCTTACATGCCCATGGATAGCCCCGACGCATGTTTATACTTGATTAGAATTTTGAGGCGCCAAAAGGATTTCAAAAAGATTAAACGATAAGGATTTTTTTCTAAAAATCAATCAAAGTAGGATATTAGCATCACGAGGCTAAAAATTTGGGAAACGCTAACGAAGGTCGATTCCTATCCTACGGGAAAAGCTAAAAGAGGTTATTTTCAAATGTCACGAAAAACGGGTTTTACAAAAGAACAAAACGTTTTATTAAACCGTTGTGCATAGGGTGAAAGAGATCCTAGAAGTTGCCCATCATTTGAGTTACGAAAGCAACGTATAGATCTTGATTCCTATTTTGATGAAGGTTTAAAACTCTTGTTTTGCCAAAACAACCCCTAATGAAAATTCCATGGCTTTTGACGATTAAAATCAAATCTTTCTCATAAAAAATAAAGCTTTCTCGCATTAAAGGAAAAGACATCCTAAAGCACTCTTCAAAATAAAGCACGCCTCTTTCATAAAATACCCGAAAGAATTTCTTCCATACAGAACTCACCATAACATTCATTCAGGCACACAGACACACACACACACGCACACATACACATTTTATGAGATAAAGGATAGGAAAGTATCAAGATTGCGGTAACCGTGTTTCACGGGAGTCGAGGGGTGCCTAACACCTTCCCCTCACTTAAAGCAAGCCCCCGAACTCTATGAATCTCGATTCGCAGACCAATTAATTCGGAGTCACATATGAGCCAGCGATTTATAAAAAATAAAAAAAAAAACTCGGATGAGTTGGTACATCCATTTCAAATATACCAACTGGCGACTCTGGTTAATCGGCTCATCATAAAAAACGATCTTTCAAAACCCCGTCGATCTCAATGCCGACCTTTTCCAAAAATCATCTAAACCAAAAGGCTAAATTGGAAAAGACAAAAAAGGACAAGCGGATAAAACCGGCGTCGACACTAATTATCTTGGATTGCTAATCAAGAACTCATTAGTATTTATGACCATCTCTTAATGTTTCATAAACAACTCAACTTAAATCCACAAATGATAGATTCAAGACAATCACCCTAGTTAACTAATCCACTATATCTCTATGTGAATTACAATTAAAAAGGATTTAAAGCTCAGGTTTCCTATCAGATTACATGCGGTGAATATGTATATTTCTATCCTAAACACAAATTATGAATTCCAACGACGAGCAGAATGCACAATCACATGCTATTATGGTCAGATCTAAACCTATACTTCATCTCTCGAGTTCATATAGATTATCCTGGTAATTACTGGCCAAATAATTAAATAATTAAGCATAAACCATAATAGTCAATCCAATAATAACTAACCATAACTATCCAAGAAGCATGTCAAACAAAACTACACAATAAGATCTATTATAGCCTTAAAAAGAAATTTAGTTCATAACTAAACTAGAATCCATCATCCACGAATTTAATAGCATTCAAAAGTCAAAATAAAAGGAAGATAGAAGTACAAAAACTGATGAGTAATCCTTGAATCTCTCTCTAGCTCCTGCTTTGAATTCCTCCTGCTAGCAATTTGCTTCAAGTCTTCACAATTTGCTCCAAAACTAGGGTTCTCTAATAATAAGTTCAACACCCTTAAAATTGACTTAAAACAACTATTTATAATATCTGATAAAAGTCCTAACTAATCAAGAAGTCTGAAAACCAATTACAAATCAAGTTGCTTTCATTAATGAAAAAGTCAACTCCGGTTAACTGTAATATTCTCAACCCAAATAAGATTTGTATATATAAATTATGTGTTTATTAAATGAAATTTCGTGTTCCAACTTTGTGTTATATGATTTTATATTTTATTAAAGAATTAGGTCAAATAAAAATATTTTCGAAGCTGTTTAGTCGTGCTTACACGGACAAAATAATTTGTCGTACTTCCGACGATTTCACCAAGAAGCGTCTCGACAAATTAATTTTGTAAGCTGCTGTGTTGTACTTAGAAATGACGAAGTGATTTGTCGTGCTTCGGAGTTAATATATTATTATATTAACTGATAAAAATCTAAAATAAGTTAAATAGGGTTTAAAATGATAAACTGAATTAGAAACCCTAATTGGAAAAGCCTAATTAATAAAATTTGCCCGAATTGTTAAATCAAAACCCTAATTATTACACTATAAATCTAATTGAAATAATTAGATTATAAGTAATAAATCATAACATTAATTATGAATCATTTAACTTAGATTAAAACCCTAATTAAAAGATTTAAACCTTAATCTATGAATCAGAAAACCCTAACCCTAATTAGGAAATACTAACCCTAATTAGTAAACTCTAATTATAAAATTATGAGTTTCTAAATCTTAATAATGAAACTTAAGCTTAATTAAGTTATTACTAACCTAATTAAGTTACCTTAATTATTAATTATCAAACCCTAATCAAAATTAAGATGAATTAAACCTAGGTTAGTAAACTAACCAATTGGAAAATTTGAAGGAGTGTGCTAGCATGTGTCCAACACACTTTGACACACTCCAGCACAAGCATGAGGCCAAGATCAGATTGCAAGCAACACAAGTAACAATGCCAAGATATTTATAGAGGTAAAATGTAGAAAAATGACCTAAAAACCCTAATATGCAAGTTCTATAAATAGGCAACCATTCTGATCATGTGAGCCACGAAATTTTGAAACCTAAACACTTATATTACCAACCATAATAAGCCTCAATAGCTGCAAGAACAGAATCAAAGATCAGAAATCAAAAGTAGCTCAAAAAGGTGCAAAAACCATAATTTTATACTAGATCTTTAAAGCTTTGTTAGATGTTATGTTTAAATGTTTAAGGATATGTAATAACATGTTATTTAGTGATCTGAGTTGGCTAAACAAGGATCCATAACATTTAAATGGTCAAAATTGATGAAAAACATGAACTAACTTTGGCAGCCGAGAATGGTCTGACAGGTTATTTTGTCAGACATTTTGATCGGCTTAAATTGGTCGTTTGATCTGTTTTAAAGCATGAATTAGTAGTATGCCATGTTAGCTATAATGTCAAATTGGTAGAATGGTTAAATTATGTCTAGGATGGAAGATATTAGTGGTCAAAACCCGTTGACCGCTCACGGATGGCTGATTCTGGGTAACCCAGAAAATTTTAAGTACTTCTGACAGCCGTCTAACAAGATTTGACCGACTTTAATCTTGCTTATATTATGTTTGTAAATGTTATTTCTTGGATTGAACATGATCTATGCCATGTATACTACAACCTTGAATCATTAAACCACATAAACAATAACGACCATGCAAGTTATTAACGGTCAAACATGGTTGACCGACGATGACCAGAATGTTTCTAGGCAACCCAGAAACATCATGAACAATATGAACATGCTAGTTTGACCATGATTTATCTAGCATCAATTGATGTTGTTTAAGCTTAAATTTCATATGTCGTTGTACCTTGCCATGCCTAGTATAACAACAAACAAAAATCAAACTCAAAACATTCATCAACTGGAAATCATTTGCAGTCAAAAGTCCTTACTCGACCATGACCGGCTGTTCTTCATGAAGAACACCATTAGCGACACTCTCCTTCCCAAAACCCAGAAAACTAAAAACCTATGCACTCCGTCGCTAAAGCCCTTTTGCGACGGTTTTAAATAAAAATTAATAAAAATAATTAAATAAATTATATAAAATAATAAATAAATATTAATAATTCATAATAATTAATATTAAATATTAAAAAAATCATTTTTTATTATAATTAATAATTTTTAATATTCTGTTAATTTTTTATATATATAATTATTTAATTTAATTAAATATTAATTAAATAATAAATATATTAAATAAATGATTTAAAAATGATATTAATGTATTTAAAATATTTTAAATGACAATTAATTCATTTAAAAATATTACCAACTTTCCAAAATTATTTTAAATAATAACTAAATTATTTAAAATAAAATACTAAGTATTTAATAATATTACAAATAATAATTAAATCATTTAAATATTGAACTAAGTTTTAAAAATTATTATAAATAATAATTACATCATTTAAATGATAAAATAAATTCTAAAAATATTATTAATGATAAAATAAATCATTTAAATAATATTTTATCTTTCTAAAAATATTATAAATGATAAATAAATCATTTAAATAATATTTTAGGTATCTAAAAATATTCTAAATGACAAATAAATCATTTGAATAACATATTAAATGTTTTAAAAATATGCTAAATGATAATTAAATCATTTAAAATATTCTTAAGCTAGTAAAATTATTTAAAAATATTACCAAGCTTGTAAAAATTATTTAAAAATAATATTAAGCTTCTAAAAATGTTATAAATGATAATTAAATTACCTAGACTAATATTTAAGCTTCTAAATAAAGTTTTATTGATAAACCTATGTGTTCAGCTATCTAATGACGCGACCGAGATACCGAATCGACATCGAACCTTCGTGAAACTTGTCTAGTTTAATTAGATAAGTATTATTATAGATTCTAATGTTTATTATTGATATGAATAGACATAAATAGACTACCCAACGTTGATAAACATCGTAAACTTAACGTGCTACGCACAGGCAAGTCTTCTAACCTTGTTACATTTAAGTAAGTCTATTACATCTTGCTATCAATTATTGTGAAGTTATTGCTTCTTATTCAGCATAAGTTAAGAAATGAATCATTATTCATATATTGTTTATTCGAGCGTAAATTGTTGTGTCAAACCAAATTATTTTGGTACGACATCTTATACTGAGAAATGGAACACCTTGATGTAAGGTAAACTGGAAAACCTTAAGATAAGGTGGTGACCGTTAATTATATATCGACACAAATTATAGGATGATATGCATACTCCTAGGATATTGGCTAGGCTGATCCCCTACCAGATATCCGAAATCAAGCGTTTCTAAGTCATTGAAGACTGATAGAACTAATTGAAATATATGGTTCATGTATAGAACCCTCAGTTATATATCTCTGAAATCTTTCAACTCAAACACATTGTGTTTACATTTTTAAATAAACTTGCTCAGCATTTGTAGCTCATTCTTGCATACAACTTTCTTTGCAGTTTTAGATGGTAATTCTGAAACTTCAAAGACGACCAAAGGGAAACAACCGTGTTAATTAGTTTTACTTTATTTAAGTCTTTTAAAGGCTTTGTTGTAATAACTTAGTACTGAGAACGATGTAACTGAACTTAATGATATAAAATATATTATCCTTTATTATATCGAATGCGTTACACTCTCATCTTTAAATTGTTAGAATAGTTGTACTCAGTTAGTATAGTATCCATACAAACTATTCATCTGAATGAGGGTATTTAAATGATCTTGGGAGTTCTTTAAGCTCTAGGGTTATACTTAATGAGCGCTGGTAAGGTGCCATCTTTACCGGAATGTGTCCCTCAGTTCTAGGGACAATCTTATCATTAATACTGTGAATGTCAGATAGATAGGGAATATCGATATGAAAGAGATATCTATAATATATGAATCTATACATCCAAGTGAGGGTATCCAAATACAGTTAACGTTCTGACGAGAACTATTATCTGTTATGGGATATTGTAGACCTTGGATAGATAAAAGTTATATATTATGGAATATTTATAGTTGAATAGTATCACGCGAGCACCAAATCTGCTATAGGAAGTGTAGAGAATTTGGGGGCGTGACAAGTTGGTATCAGAGCTGTAGATTATAGCTCTAAGGTAGTTAGGAAATACCTTAGGATATAATCTTTGAGTCCGTAAAATACTTAATACACATAAGATAACCTTAAAAGCCTTATATTTTGTGTAAACATGCTTCATAATAATACTAAACAAGTAAAATTCTTTTATAAGATGGCAGACCTAGATTAGGGAGATATTTTCGGGGAGATAGATTCACAGGTGATAGAGCTTGAGCAGGGCAGTGATCCTGAAGGACAAGAAATTCAATATAAATTAGAATTCCATGATGCGGTAGAGGCAGAACCTAATGAGTATACTGTAGAGGTTCAGAGTATAGAAGAAGGAGAGGATGAGGAAGAACCAATATGGCGGGATATATCAGAAGTTCGAAATCAATCTGTAGAAGAGTTAGAAGAAAGAAACCTAGAGGAGGAAAACGTACTACAACGAGCCTAGATGGAAATACATACCATAAACAATAGGGTAACGTATGTGGAAGAAAGGTTGGAGAATGAAGAACGATTAAATATCCGACTTCAGACACTGTTGTCAAGAAAGGAAAGAGAAAGATATCAAATCCAAGCAAGGCTTGATAGAACTAATAGAGAATTTCGTGACACACTTGTGGATCTAGATAAGCGAGTAGAGGTTTATCCTGTAGAGAATGGAAAGACTAGATACGACATCAATAGGTGGGTGGTATCTAGTATGTTGTGTGATGAGTATCGTAATATTAAGCTTTAGATAAACCTGGTCACCAAAGTGTGTATGTAAATAGTAGTATCTAAACTACTTTATGTTGTAAAGCCCAAGTTTTGGGAAACTGGTTTGGAAATGCTAGTGGTACTCATATAAACTACTAGCCGAATGTAAACCTTCTGTATGAATATACAAATTATGTTTAAACAATATGTGCATTACATACTTGTAATTATACTAGTTTTCTAACTTATATAGCTTAACACCGCTTGGAAGAAGACCATATACATTAGTAGAGGCAGAAAATAGAGAAGTAAACCCAACCCAATAGTTAATAAATTTAGATATACCTTATAAACATAAAAAAAATTGCAAATCAAGAGATAATTCCCATTAAAACCCTATATAGAAATTGTAACGTAGAGATTAAGGGGCACAAGTTTCTTGTGAACCTTATTCCTATACAGCTAGGGGAATTCGATATAATCTTAGGCATGGATTGGTTGGTTAATCATAATGCAATGATTGACTGTCATCGGAAGCGTGTAAACCTATTGACTGCGTCGAAGTCAGAGGCAGTGTTCAACGGTAGTTGTTCATCTAAACGATATCGATGTCTGACGGTAAGGCAAGTAGAGAGATTGCTTAGGAATGGTTGTACAGGTTATTTGGCATATATAGTAGATACTCGAAAGGAAGGAGTAAAGCTAGATCAAATACCTGTAGTTAGGGAATTTCAAGATGTGTTTCCAAATGACTTACCAGGTCTACCTCCGGATAGGGAGATTGAGTTTGTTATTGATCTTGTACCTGGTACGTCGCCAGTTTCAAAGGCACCGTACAGGATGGCACCAGTAGAGTTGAAGGAGTTACTTGTACAGTTACAAGAACTCTTAGACAAAAAGTACATACAACCTAGTGTTTCACCTTGGAGAGCACCGGTGTTGTTTGTAAAGAAGAAGGATGGAATTTTGAGATTATGTGTTGATTATAAAATGTCAGAAGTGTAAGATTGAAATAACTCATAAAAAGAATGATAAATTAAGATTAGACAAGGATGAGGTACTGAGGTAAGAGGATAGAATTTGGGTACCCTAAGTACAAAAACTAAAAGATGAAATATTGAATGAAGCTCAAAGTTCTAAGTTCGTCGTACATCTAGGTAGTACAAAAATGTACAAAGATTTAAGTCGACACTTTTGGTGGTCTAACATGAAAAGAGAAATAGCGAAATGGGTAAGTAAATGTTTCACATGCCAAAGAGTTAAAGCTGAACATCAGAAACCTAGTGGATTACTACAGCACTTAGAAATTCCCGAGTGGAAATGGGAACATATTACCATGGATTTCGTATTAGGTCTTCCAAACACACAAAAAGGTCACAATGTCATTTGGGTAATTGTAGATCATCTTACCAAGTTAGCTCATTTTTTACCTATAAAAGTTAACTTTAGTCTTGACTAGTTAGCCAAACTTTACATCCATGAAGTTATTTGTAGACATGGAGTCCCTGTTTCTATAGTATCAGACCGAGATCCCCGATTTACTTCGAACTTTTGGACAAGTCTCCAGAAACACTTAGGAACCCAGTTGAGATTAAGCACAACTTATCACCACAAACCGACGGTCAGAGTGAGAGGACGATTCAAACACTGGAGGACATGTTGCGAACTTGCATCATGGACTTCAAGGGAAGTTGGAAAAATCAGTTACCTTTGGTAGAGTTTGCCTACAACAATAGTTATCATGCCAGCATAGGAATGCCACCATTTGTAGCTTTGTACGGAAGGAAATATAGGACGTTGAAGAAGTTAGTGGCAAATTGATAGGTACGCTTGTGAGGTGATATCCTTTTTCGGATATGAGTCACAAGTGGGTATCATAGATAGAAAAGAATAAAATCTACAGAATAAAGTGATACCTTCAGTCAAGATTATTTGGAAAACTCAAAACATTGAGGAAGCTACATAGGAACTTGAGAGTAAAATGCGAAACAACTACCCACACTTGTTTTTGTAATCTGTACTATAATTTCGAGGACGAAATTCTTATTAGTGGGGGTGAATGTAATATTCTGAACCTAAATAAGATTTGTATATATAAATTATGTGTTTATTAAATGAAATTTCGTGTTATATGATTGTATATTTTATTAAAGAATTAGGTCAAATAAAAATATTTTTGAAGCTGCTTAGTCGTGCTTACACGGACAAAATGATTTGTCGTGCTTCCGACGATTTCACCAAGAAGCGTCTCGACAATTTATTTTTGTAAGCTGCTGTATCGTGCTTAGAAATGACGAAATGATTTGTCGTGCTTCGGAGTTAATATATTATTATATTAACTGATAAAAATCTAAAATCAGTTAAATAGGGTTTAAAATGATAAACTGAATTAGAAACCCTAATTGGAAAACCCTAATTAATAAAATTTGTCCGAATTATAAAATCAAAACCCTAATTATTACACAATAATTCTAATTGAAATAATTAGATTATAAGTAATAAATCATAACATTAATTATGAATCATTTAACTTAGATTAAAACCCTAATTAAAAGATTTAAACCCTAATCTATGAATCAGAAAACTCTAACCCTAATTAGGAAATACTAACCCTAATTAGTAAACCCTAATTATAAAATTATGAGTTTCGAAATCTTAATAATGAAACTTAAGCTTAATTAAGTTATTACTAACCTAATTAAGTTACCCTAATTGTTAATTATCAAACCCTAATCAAAATTAAGATGAATTAAACCTAGGTTAGTAAACTAACCAATTGGAAAATTTGAAGGAGTGTGCTAGCATGTGTCCAACACACTTTGACACACTCCAGCACAAGCATGAGGCCAAGATCAGATTGCAAGCAACACAAGTAACAATGCCAAGATATTTATAGAGGTAAAATGTAGAAAAATGACCTAAAAACCCTAATATGCAAGTTCTATAAATAGGCAACCATTCTGATCATGTGAGCCACGAAATTTTGAAACCTAAACACTTATATTACCAACCATAATAAGCCTCAATAGCTGCAAGAACATAATCAAAGATCAGAAATCAAAAGTAGCTCAAAAAGGTGCGAAAACCCTAATTTTATACTAGATCTTTAAAGCTTTGTTAGATGTTATGTTTAAATGTTTAAGGATATGTAATAACATGTTATTTAGTGATCTGAGTTGGTTAAACAAGGATCCATAACATTTAAATGGTCAAAATTGATGAAAAACATGAACTAACTTTGGCAGCCGAGAATGGTCTGACAGGTTATTTTGTCAGACATTTTGATCGGCTTAAATTGGTCGTTTGATCTGTTTTAAAGCATGAATTAGTAGTATGCCATGTTAGCTATAATGTCCAATTGGTAGAATGGTTAAATTATGTCTAGGATGGAAGATATTAGTGGTCAAAACCCGTTGACCGCTCACGGATGGTTGATTCTGGGTAACCCAGAAAATTTTAAGTACTTCTGACAGCCGTCTGACAAGATTTGACCGACTTTAATCTCGCTTATATGATGTTTGTAAATGTTATTTCTTAGATTGAACATGTTCTATGCCATGTACACTACAACCTTGAATCATTAAACTACATAAACAATAACGACCATGCAAGTTATTAACGGTCAAACATAGTTGACCGACCATGACCAAAATGTTTCTGGGCAACCCAGAAACATCATAAACAGTATGAACATGCTAGTTTGACCATGATTTATCTAGCATCAATTCATGTTGTTTAAGCTTAAATTTCATATGTCGTTGTACCTTGCCATGCCGAGTATAATAACAAACAAAAATCAAACTCAAAACATTCACCAACTGGAAATCATTTGCAGTCAAAAGTCCTTACTCGACCATGACCGACTGTTTTTCATGAAGAACACCTTTAGCGACACTCTCCTTCCCAAAACCCAGAAAACTAAAAATCTATACAGTCCGTCACTAAAGCCCTTTTGCAACGGTTTTAAATAAAAATTAATAAAAATAATTAAATAAATTATATAAAATAGTAAATAAATATTAATAATTCATAATAATTAATACTGTAACGACCCCAAATTCTGAACAATCCAACTCTTCACTTCGGTCGTTAGCAATACATCTTCATTCAGACTTTACAACATTAATCAATGTTAAACTTAATAAAATGCAGAACAACTTTAAACTTTTCAGTTTTCTTTCTCATCTTTCCCTGAATCATAACCTTTATCATTCACATATTCTAGAATCAATTTTTATTCTATGATTCACTTCATCATTATTTTGAAATAAAACTTTACATCTCAAATTATCATTCTTACATGTAGGATAATATAACTTCACATCAAAACAATGGAATCTTACAGCTCATTGTAAATCACATTTTAAATCATCAAGTACATTTATCAAACTCTTAAACATGGTTCAACATAACTTTTCAACTAAATTTATTTAATCTTCATGCTTCACTTTGATCTATGCCTTTCAAGCATCACATAACGTTACCTTGGATCCTTAACCTACAAAAATAGTTATTTGCAAGAATGAGCTCGACAGCTCAGCATATCTAACAGTTTGTATGCATCACGTAACACATAATAACATGCTCAACATACATCTCATAATCATTATACTAGTTTAACATACATTCGACAATTCACGTAACAAGTATAAAGATTGAGTTCCTTACTCAACTAACATTCTTAATTCAATCATTAGTCATAAGTTGACTATAACATTTCATGCTGACAATATATGCAATTCGTCATGCGATTTCAAAATAAATTACACAATTTAACATCAAGTTCACATAGCAAATAGGAACTGAAAGACTTGCCTGATTCGTAGATTACCAATTACCACAATCAGCTTATACTTATCTGCATTTCACGCATCCTACACGACATATAATCATGCACGACATTTATTAGTCACATAGCAATACTTAGTATTACTCTACTCTACATTTCATAATCCTTCATTTTTATTCTCTATACAATTCTCAACTTAGAAATTAAGTTCTCCTTATAAACCTTCATTTTATTGCGTCTCACTTTAATCGACACTTAACATTTAATTAAATCTTAAACCTTTCTTTATAATAGATGTATAATACTTATAAAGTAAATCTTTAGCTTGTTACAATACTATTGTCACTTTAGGACTCACTCTCAATCAATCTCATTTTAATATCTCAATTTGTTATCTGATAACTCATGGGTAATTGTTACCATCGATCACAATATCTTAGTGTTTATTTAATACCTTAGTCTAAGCTTTAAACATACATATGGCCATATAGCATAATTAAAAAGAAATATTTTTTTTCCTATTCCACCGTCGGGGCGGTGGATTTCTTCACAAAACATCGCCGGGGAGAGGCTACCGCCGGGGCGACAAAACCAATTCATTTTTACCGCCAGGGCGAGGACACCGCCGGGGCGACAACTCTAGAACATTTCTACCGCCGGGGCGGTAGACTCGACTGACCGTTCCTGCAGTTAGCAAACCAGTGCGATTCTAGACCATAATTTTCCAATTTCTTCATTTTATCAACAAATTAAACATACCCAAATATTATAATCTTTGTAGAATCAATACCCAACATGTATACAATGATTCTAACATTTTAGATAACTTAAATAACTAATTTAAAGGCTTAAAAATCACAATTTATACTAGTTTTTTAAATTTTTATAAATTTAGCGCAATCACTCGCTATGGATTCGTTTCTCAACCAAATTGGTCCGTTCAACTTCCGTTGTTTTCGTTTTTTAACGCAGAACAACAATCCATCAACAATTTACAGATTATTACTCAATTTCCTAGCCAATTTTGACTCTAAAACAAGCCAATATATATATTATACCAAAACTCAAATTTCTTATTTCTTAACAAGTTTTCATGAATTTGATGCTCCAAAAATCATCTATTGATGCAACACAACAGATTATACATATCTATAAACTTATATATATCCATCATCTCATCAAAGCATCAACCAAAATCCATTTTAAAGAAAACTCAAAGAATATAAAATTAATAACTCAAAGCTAGGCTTTTACCTTTGATTCTTGCTTAAATTAACTAGATGATGACAAGAATTACTTGCTTGCTCTCCTTCTTCTTTGATTTTTCAGAATTTTCTCTTCTTGAGTTTTCACTAAGAATTTCTTCTCTCAATCCCTCTCTATTTCTCTATTAAGTTTTTTATGTTCTTCTCTTCTCTAGACCTTAGCATAAACTGATGTTTTTTTTAGCGTATAATCTAATTAGCTTAGCAATTACAAATACATAAGGTCACAAGACCTTGTTTGGCTAGCTTTAATCTAGTCTCTTTTTAATTTATTTTAATAACCTTCTCATTATATGATATATATATATATATATATATATATATATATATATATATATATATGTCACACTTAAATTCAATTAAGCTTATTATATTAATAAATCTAATTAAATCTTACTAACAAAATTTATAATCTCCAATTAGACAATTATAGTTATAATTTCATTTAATAAATCATTAATCTTCTAATTTAATTATTTAATTAAATTAGAATATTAACATTCTATTAGCGTAACAAAATACGCACCAACGATAAAATTGTTTATTATCAACTACTCAATATTATCATACCTAAATAATTTTCATCAAATATTTATTCTATTAAAATAAATATATATGTACATTAATTCACCATTTTAATTAAGTGAATTATTCACATTATTATGAAATATAATCCATAACAATTTCTTTGCTAACAAGGCATAATAATTAAAATATATTATTTCATAATATAATTTCAACTTAATAACATTCAATTAAAATCTTTTTCGTAACAATTTCATTTACTATCATCAATGGTTTAATTTATCATTAAACATCATTTTTCTAATATAAGAATACTTATTTTCCTCTTCTATATTCACACCAAATCACATACTTCACAGCATACAACACATATATAAATATGCTCAAAACTCAAAACGCCTCATAATAAAAATTTTATTTATTAAATTCTTATTTAATAATTCTTTGAAAATTCGGGATATCACAAATATTAAATATTAAAAAATTCATTTTTTATTATAATTAATAATTTTTAATATTCTGATTATTTTTTTTTATATAATCATTTAATTTAATTAAATATTAATTAAATAATAAATATATTAAATAAATGATTTAAAAATGAAATTAATGTATTTAAAATATTTTACATGATAATTAATTCATTTAAAAATATTACCAACTTTCCAAAATTATTTTAAATAATAAATAAATTATTTAAAATAAAATACTAAATATTTAATAATATTACAAATGATAATTAAATCATTTAAATATTAAAATTAAGTTTTAAAAATTATTATAAATAATAATTACATCATTTAAATGATAAATAAATTCTAAAAATATTATTAATGATAAAATAAATAATTTAAATAATATTCTATCTTTCTAAAAGTATTATAAATGATAAATGAATCATTTAAATAATATTTTAGGTATCTAAAAATATTCTAAATGACAAATAAATCATTTGAATAACATATTAAATGTTTTAAAAATATTCTAAATGATAATTAAATCATTTAAAATATTCCTAAGCTTGTAAAATTATTTAAAAATATTACCAAGCTTGTAAAAATTATTTAAAAATAATATTAAGCTTCTAAAAATGTTATAAATGATAATTAAATTATCTAGACTAATATTTAAGCTTTTAAATAAAGTTTTATTGATAAACCTATGTGTTTAGCTATCTAATGACGCGAACGAGATACCGAATCGACGTCGAACCTTCGTGAAACTTGTCTAGTTTAATTAGATAACTATTATTATAGATTCTAATATTTATTATTGATATGAATAGACATAAATAGACTACCCAACGTTGATAAACAGCGTAAACTTAACGTGCTACGCACAGGCAAGTCTTCTAACCTTGTTACATTTAAGCAAGTCTATTACATCTTGCTATCAATTATTGTGAAGTTATTGATTCTTATTCAGCATAACTTAAGAAATGAATCATTATTCATATATTGTTTATTCGAGCGTAAATTGATGTGTCAACCCAAATTGTTTTGGTACGACATCTTATACTGAGAAATGGAACACCTTGACGTAAGGTGAACTGGAAAACCTTAAGATAAGGTGGTGACCGTTGATTATATATCGACATAAATTGTAGGATGATATGCATACTCCTAGGATATTGGTTAGGCTAATCCCCTACCAGATATCCGAAATCAAGCGGTTCTAAGTCATTGAAGACTGATAGAAGTAATTGAAATATATGGTTCATGTACAGAACCCTCAGTTATACATCTCTGAAATCTTTCAACTCAAACACATTGTGTTTACATTTTCAAATAAACTTGCTGAGCATTTGTAGCTCATTCTTGCATATAACTTTCTTTGCAGTTTTAGATGGTAATTCTGGAACTTCAAAGACGACCAAAGAGAAACAACCGTGTTAATTAGTTTTACTTTATTTAAGTCTTTTAAAGGCTTTGTTGTAATAACTTAGTACTGAGAATGATATAACTAAACTTAATGATATAAAATATATTATCCTTTATTATATCGAATGCGTTACAGTCTGATCTTTAAATTGTTAGAATAGTTGTACTAAGTTAGTACAATATCCATACGAACTATACATCTGAATGAGGGTATTTAAATGATCTTGGGAGTTCTATAAGCTCTAGGGTTATACTTAATGAGCGTCGGTAAGGTGCCATCTTTACCGGAATGCGCCTCTCAGTTCTAGGGATAATCTAATCATTAATACTGTGAATGTCAGATAGATAGGGAATATCGATATGAAAGAGATATCTATAAGATATGAATCTATACATCCAAGTGAGGGTATCCAAACACAGTTAACGTTCTGACGAGAACTATTATCTGTTATGGGATACTATGGACCTTGGATAGATAGAAGTTATATATTATGGAATATTTATAGTTAAATAGTATCACGTGAGCACCAAATCTGCTACAGGATGTGTAGAGAATTTGGGGGCGTCACATTAACTCCCGAACTGGCGCGACCGCATTGGAAATAAGCTTAAAAGGGGCGCGGTCGTGCTGCACTGTCAGCCAGTTATTTTCCAACTATGAAGACTGGCGCGGCCGTACTGCTCCCTAGGTCATTTTGGGCGCGGCCGCGCTGCACTAAGACAATCCCCAACATATGCAACCTACAAAAACACACAAAATGCATGAAAAGTAACTACAAACCAAGGAAATAAACACTAATCCGCATTCATTGGTATCCGATTCGTAGGTATAAAACCTACTTATCAAATACCCCCAAACTTGAACTATTGCTTGTCCCCAAGCTACACAATGTAACGCAATGCAACATAATGCCATGAATGTAACTAACAATATCATGGCTAAGAATTTAATCAATAGCCAGTATGAATCTTAACCTTTAGCCTTAGAGATATCAACAACGCACTTGAAATAGTAAATCTAGTCAATATGTACTAATAATCCCAATCAATCAAACAATATACACCTATCAATACCCAAGTTGTGTGTGTGTGCTCATTAATCAATTTAACTAACCATAGTTCAAAATTTAGTCGTATAACCAACTCTACAACAAGAATGATCCCATTTCAATTCAATTCAATTCAAGCAAATGCGACAAATCCAACCAAAACTAAGCAATTCCTAAGCACGAGGGTTCTTACAAGGCTTAATTCTATCTTTATTCTTCTACGAGTGCGTTTTATGCTCCATCTCGTATGTACGCTTGACTGTGCAATACTAGGCTCTCTTAGACATTTCAAAATCACCCATATAACGAGCGTTCAATCAGTGACTCCCAAACCAGTCGACTTTAAGGCACTAGGTGTTAAGACACCCCTAAGGATCTAATTACCCGAGTAACCGAGGCCACATAACCCAACTAGTCAACATATTTATTATATTTTTTTTTGTTATTTTTTTTTATAGATCCCTCAAACTCAGCTTTTACCTCATCTCAGCCTTCATTGTCAATTCACCCCAAAAAATTTCAAAATTCTCATTTAAAAGTCAATTATGCAACACTTTGAACTCCATTAGTCAAACTAATCAAATCTTTCGTGTTATCTGGTAACTCAAGTTTAGACAGGCATGAATACTCTCATGATCTAAATTATATCATCCATAAAGACTATCATACTGTCCAAGTTAACCATTAAAACCAATCTCATCATTGGCCGAGCCAAAACTCAAACTAGCCCATCAATTGAACTCATGCAACTAATATGAAAATGCACTAAATGCAAATAAGTACGAGAATGCACTAACAAATATATACTAATATGTCAAACATATATAATGCACCGGAGTAACTGCATGCTAAACACAAAACAAATAAATAACTACAAAACCCCCAAACTTAAAACAAACAATGTTCTCATTGAATAAATAGTAAAAAGAAAAGGAAAGAAAACTCCCCTAATTCGAGGTAACATCATCTGCAGCCTCCCCATAAAGGTTTTTTCGGAGGAGGATAAGCTAAAGCAGCACTAAACGTTAGGAATTGGACCTGAACGCCTAATTAAGAAAAAGCTTGCGAAAAACTGTCTGAGAGTTGTGTGGAGAAGGATCGAAGCTCCGTCATACTAGTGTGAATCGCATCCATCCGTCAGTTCATACGCCTCTCCATTCGATCCAACCTAGCTTGAGACACATTGAACAATTTCTCAGGCTCGGCTATCGGCTGATCAGATGCCTCTTCACTCTCACTATGCTCCGCTAATAGAAATCCTGCCCCACGGGAATGAGAAGGAGCACCAGTCCAAACCTTGTACTTTTCAATCGTAGCACGACCAATGGTGTTCATCGGAAGCTGCATGGGCTCACCATCATCCCATTCCACCCCAACAACAATGCATAAACGAGCTATCACAGATGCATGTGGGATCCCTCCTGAAGTACCACCCTGCAGGTACCGGCGTATGGACTGATTAATGACATACCCCACATCTATTTTCTTTACTTTCACAATCCCAAATAGCAAAATAGCGCGGTCCTTGGTCACATCATTTGGATGCCTGGTTGGCATGAGATTGGCACAAATGAAACTGTATCAGGCCTTTCCATAGCGACTCAAGACCGTGCGAGGAAAATGTAATTTCTGATCCGTTCCTTGCTTAGTCGTCCATACCGTACCAAGCTTACACAAGGTATTCATGATATTATCCAATTTCGTGTCCCACCTTGTAGAGTATAACCAGTCCAGATCGTTGCGTTGAATAGTAGGCAAGTGGTACAAGGCATTGATACTCTCTCTAGTATATGACACTTGGCAACCCCTCACAAAAGCAGTGCCATCCTTAGTGATTTTCGCGTTTGCATAGATTTCCTGTACTACTGATATTGGGGCTGCCAAAGGTGTTTCCACGAACAACAGCCAGCCCATGGCCCGAATCATACTCATTATTTGGCCATCCAAACTAGGATCTGGCTTTAGCCTATGTTCCAAAACAAATGTCTTCCCAAGCAAAACCCGCTGGTAAAATTCCTCAGCCTCAGCAGACACAAACCTTCTACCATCAAATTCAACTGGTTCAGTACGGGCTTGAGAACTGGAAGATTCACCACGTTGTCGTTTCAAGGCCATAGATGCTCAGTCCAAATACTTAACACACAACAACTCAGAGACCCTTAAACTTGATAGAAATCACACAGAAATTTGCTAATTGCACAAACAGTAATTATGTAGCCTTGGTTCTAAACAACTCTCTCAAACCAATAAAATCACATTCACAATACGATACAATATAGAAATAGTAAACTTGAGCCTTATAATCAGAAGTCCGCAATACAGTGTATACCCAAGTCTAGAATCCTTCAATTGTAACTATTTCCTTGAGAAGAAGAGATTATCCAAGACACAGTGTACTTACTCAGTTCTGCTACAACGCGCTCCCACAGTATCCCACAACAATGCAATGAAAGCCCAATGGAAAATGCTTTGGTGGTTTAGATTTAGGGTTTGTATTGGATGAATATGATGTAGGAAGTGAAAGATTTGAAAGGATAGAAGATGTACGTAGAATAGTGCCGCAGAGAGAACTAGGGTTTGACAGTGGAAGAGTTGGTATAGAATGGTATCGTGAAGGAGAAGTATAGAATTGAAGAGTTTGATTTCGTATAGGATTGGATTAGAAAAGATTTGATTTGGATTTGGAAAGGGAAGAGAACAGGAGATGTAACCATTTCTAAGATTGAAAGGAAAATAAGAACGAAGATCCAAGCGGGAAAAGAAGAAATAAGAGGCCGACGGGTCGGGTTTTGAACTGGTTTTTAAAACCTGGAAACCGATCGCGACGCGGTCGCACTGGCTTGGCAGCAGGACAATTTTGAATTTTGGGGATGGGCGCGACCACGCTACTTTCCTTCACAAATAGGGCGCGGTCGCGCTGGTATGGCAGCACGAGATTTTTGATGTCTGAAGATTGGCGCGGCCGCGCTGCTTTCTTTCACAAATAGGGCGCGATCGCGCTTGCCTGGCAACATGAAACTGAATTTGTTAAGCCATTTTGATTGAATTCTTAGTGTGCATCCCTGATGTGTAACCTAAAAAGAAAAGTAACTAGTTACTACTATATAAAAAACAAAACTAAAAATACTAATTACTCCTAAAAATCACAAAAAATTCAACTTAAAAGAAATTAAAGAATGGGTTGCCTCCCAACTAGCGCTTGATTTAAAGTCTTTCAGCCTGACTACTCCCTGTTTCAAGTTCTAATCGGTAAGAGTGATTGAGGTTTTCTGGCGATCGAAATCACCACCCCAATAATGCTTTAACCTTTGTCCATTGACTTTAAACGACTCGCCCGGATTGTGCCCAAAACCTTCAACGGCGCCATGAGGGAATGCTTGTTTGACAATGAAGGGGTCGGACCACCGAGACTTGAGCTTTCCTGGAAATAATCTCAATCGAGAGTTGTATAGAAGCACTGCTTGTCCCGGCTCAAATTTCCTATTGATAATTTTCCAATCGTGCCACTTCTTGACTTTTTCCTTGTATAACTTCGAGTTCTCATAGGCTTGCAGACGGAATTCATCAAGTTCATTAAGCTGGAGAAGTCTCTTTTCACCCGCAGCTGTGAGATCGAAGTTCAGCTTTCTGATGGCCCAATATGCTTTGTGTTCAAGTTCAACAGGAAGGTGGCACGCCTTGTCATAGACTAATTGGTACGGTGACATGCCAATGGGTGTCTTGTATGCTGTCTGATAAGCCTAAAGCGCATCATCCAACTTCGTTGACCAGTCTTTTCTGTTAGGATTAACAATCTTTTCCCAAATTCTCTTCCCTTCCCTATTTGAAACTTCAGCTTGACCACTGGTTTGAGGGTGATAAGCTGTAGCAATTCTGTGGTTGACCCCATATTTAGCTAAGAGAGCTGTGAAATACCTATTGCAGAAGTGGCTCCCTTCATCATTGATAATTGCCCTTGGGGTGCCAAATCGTGTGAAGATATTTTTTCGAAGAAATTTTAAAACCACCTTGGCATCATTAGTCGACAAAGCGATGGCTTCCACCCACTTAGATACATAGTCGACTGCCAACAAGATGTAGAGGTTGTTGAAGGAGGGTGGAAATGGTCCAATGAAGTCTATTCCCCAAACGTCGAAGACTTCAACTTCTAAAATGGAATTTACTAGCATCACATGACGTTTGTAAATATTTCCCACCCTTTGACATCTGTTACATCTCTGAACGAATTGGTGGGCATCTTTAAATAACATGGGCCGAAAAAATTTGCTTGTAACACCTTGGCAGCTGTCTTTTCTCCTCTATAATGTCCTCCATATAACAAATCATGACAATGATGTAAGATGCTGTCAATTTCACTTTATGGAACGCACCGTCGAATCATTTGATCTATGCAATGTTTGAACAGGAACGGTTCATCCCACATGTACCTTTTTACGTCATGAAGAAACTTTTTCTTTTGTTGGCTGGTCAAATCTGGAGGAAGCACGTTGCTAACCAAATAATTGACAAAATCGGCATACCATGGGACTTTTGCATTTATCACAAACAACTGCTCATTTGGGAAGAACTCATTGATTACCGTTTTGTCTCCCTTGACGTGGTCATTATTTTCTAATCTCGAGATATGATCCGCCACTTGATTTTTCGTGCCCTTTCTATCCCGGATTTCCAAGTCGAATTCCTGGAGTAGAAGTATCCATCTAATTAATCTGGGCTTCGCATCTTTCTTCGAAATCAGATATCTAATTGTTGAATGGTCAGTGAATACCACCACTTTAGTTCCAATTAAGTACGACCGGAATTTGTCAAATGCATAAACTACCGCTAGCAACTCCTTCTCAGTAGTTGTGTAATTAAGTTATGCATCCGATAGTGTTTTGCTAGCATAATAAATAACATGAAAGGTCTTCTCTTTGCGTTAACCCAAAATAGCCCCAATTGCGTAGTCACTAGCATCACACACTAACTCGAATGGCTTTGACTAATCTGGAGCAACTATCACTGGTGTTGTAGTCATTTTCTTCTTTAAGAGCTCAAAGGCCGCCAAACAGTCCTTGTCAAATTTGAACGAGACATCTTTCTCCAATAGACTGCATAACGGCTTTGTGATTTTTGAGAAGTCCTTTATGAATCTCTAGTAAAACCCAGCATGTCCCAAGAAACTGCGGATCCCCTTCACTGAAGTTGGTGGTGGTAAGTTTTCAATTGTCTCAATTTTGGTTTTATCCATCTCTAGACCTCTTGCTGAAACTTTATGCCTGAGGATGATCCCTTCTTGCACCATGAAGTGGCACTTTTCCCAGTTAAGCACCAAATTGGTTTCCACGCACCTTTTCAGTACCATGATAAGATTTTCCAAGAAACTATCAAAAGAGTCCCCAAATACTAAAAATTTTTCCATGAAAACCTCCACATTATGTTCCACCATATCTGAAAAAATTGCCATTATGCACCTTTGGAACGTTGCTGGTGCATTGCACAATCCGAAAGACATCCTCCTAAAAGCAAAAGTGCCATACGGACATGTGAACGTAGTCTTTTCTTGGTCCTCTGGAGCAATTGGAATCTGATTATACCCAGAATATCTGTCCAATAAGCAATAGTACTCATGTCCAGCCAATCTATCCAACATCTGATCAATGAAAAGTAGGGGGAAGTGATCCTTTCGGGTTGCTTTATTAAGTTTCCTATAGTCCATGCACACTCTCCAACCTGTCACTGTCCGTGTTGGTATTAGCTCGTTGTTGTCATTTGCTACTACTGTTATCCCTCCTTTCTTGGGCATGTATTGCACCGTGCTCACCCATGAACTATTTGAGATAGGGTATATGATTCCTGCATCTAACCATTTCAGTATTTCTTTCTTAACCACCTCTTTCATGATAGGATTTAGCCTTCTTTTTTGTTCCACGATAGGTTTGGTATTGTCTTCCATAAGGATCTTGTGCATGCAGAAAGATAGGCTTATTCCTTTGATGTCAGCAATGGTCCATCCGATTGCAGTTTTGTACTCTCGAAGAACTCGTATCAACTTACTTTCCTGAAATTCGTTAAGAACAGATGCAATAATAACAGGTAAAGTAGATGATTCACCTAAATAAGCATAGCTGAGATGGCTAGGTAACGGTTTAAGCTCAAGTGTAGGAGGTATTTCAAGAGATGGCTTCAAGCGCTCTAAGGACTTGTCTGTAGGTTCCAAAGGTTTAAAAGGGATTTGAAATTTGCGTACTCTTGGCAATGCATCTAAAATCTAAAGAAACTCCATCATCTCTGGGTCGTCCATGTCAGCATCCCCAATAAAGTAGTTTCCAACGAATCCTTAGTCAATGTCCTCAAAAACTCGTCATCCACCACTTTCTCTACCACCTCCATCCGGAAACACTCCTCCTCATCCGTAGGAAACTTCATGGCTTTGAACACACTGAATCTCACTTCTTGGTCTTGAACCCTTATAGTTAATTCTCCTTTCTGCACATCTATAAGTGTTCTACCAGTTGCTAAGAACGATCTCCCAAGTATGATAGGAATGTCTTTGTCCTCTTCATAATCCAAAATGATGAAATCAGCTGGGAATATGAATTTATCAACTTTTATCAGGATGTCCTCCACAATACCTCTAGGATATGTAATCGACCTATCTGCAAGCTGAAGAGAGATGTTGGTTGGTTTCGGTGCAAGTAGACCCAACTGGACATATATCGATAAGGGCATGAGGTTGATGCTAGCATCCAAATCACACAAACATCTGTTGATTGATAAGCTGCCAATAGTGCAAGGGATAGTGAAACTACCAGGATCCTTTAATTTCAGTGGCAACTTCTTTTGCAATATAGCACTACACTCTTCAGTTAACGCTACTGTTTCATAATCCTCCAGCTTTTTCTTCCTTGACAAAATTCCTGTCATGAACTTGGCATAGCTTGGCATTTGCTCTAAAGTTTCCGCAAACGGTATGTTGATTTGTAGCTTCTTAAAAACTTCAAGGAATTTGGAGAATTGTTTGTCTAATTTCTGCTTTTAAAGTCTCTTTGGATATGGAACGGGAGGGTATACTTTCGATTGACTTGCTTTCTCCTTTTCTTTCAGCTTAGTTTCCGATTTGTTTTCTTTCTTCGCCAAATTTTCTACAGTAATTGTAACTGGAGAAGGGCGCGGCTGCGCTGCCTCTCTTTGTACTTCAGGCGCGACCGCGCTGCTCAGCTGAAGTTGGTTCCCACTTCTAAGTGTGACAGCTTGACATTGCTCCTTACCATCTCTCTTTGGGTTAACTTCTGTATCACTTGGGAATGCTCCTTGGGGTCGACTATTCAAAACATGAGCTAACTGTCCCAACTGATTCTCTAGATTTCTAATCGACGCTGCCTGACTTTTCACATTCATATCTACTTGGTTTAACAGCTTATCCTGATCATTTATTCTCCTCTCAAAAGCCGTAATAAATTTTGTCAAGCAGTCCTCCAAACTTGGTTTCCTCTCTACCTATTGTGGAACTTGATTTCGAAAACCTGGGGGATCCTGTGGTCTTGGAGCTTGATTTTGAGCCTGTGTATTGTTGCTTGATGAGTGGGTTTTACATCTACGAATTGAGTACGTTTGACTTGATAATTTGTGAGTTCTTAAGTATTTTAAGTTAGTATTAGGTATTTATAGTGTTTTTATGTTATTTTGTAGTAATGAGCAAGGAAACGTAATTCAAACATCTTTTGGAGTACAATATGCAAGCAAACGCAAGAAAGGAAGATTGTAGGGCTTTTAACACTAGGTTGGTTATTGGTTTGGAACTTGGATTTTATTGTATAGCTACTCCTTAGCTTTCCGGAATATTTTGAATCGTCATAATCGGAGTTCGGATGAGAAAGTAATGATCGTTTTACCAACGGACGTTGAACCTCAAAGTTTGGAGTTGTCATTTGCATAGCACTCACTTCAAGTCCAATTTCGACTTTGATTCATTCTGAATCTCTCAATGCTAAAAGAAGGAAAGTTGTAGATCTCGTCGAGAGCTTCGATTTGATAGGTGTCAGGCCCCGTAACTCCTCCCGGATCAAAAGTTATGACCATTTTACTAATAGATGTCTGAGCAGAAAATAGTCGGGCGCGACCGCGCCGATTCCTAGTGTATTTTGGGCACGGCCGCGCTGGTCTGCAGAGTGAAGAACATGATTTCTGCACTTGGGCGCGGCCGCGCTGCTTCCTAGGCCAAATATGGGCGCGACCGCGCTAGGTCGGGTTTTTAAAAAGCTTATTTTTGACCTAAATTGAATGGAACAAGGATTGTAACTTCTAATTGGTTTAGGACTTTAACTAGAACCTATAAATACATGATGTGAGGCATAGAATGGGGGAGATCTTGCTACTTTTTGCTAACCCTAGTTTGGGAGAAAGAGAGGAAGGCTTGAAGCAATTGAGCAAGCAAGAAGGATTCATCCCAAGAACTGAAGGAGAGACTCAAGAATTACAATTACAGATTCTATTCTCTTCCCTAATCTTTTATTTTGTATTCTTGAATGCTTTATCAATTGTGGATTAAGGATTTTAATTCAATCATGAACTAATATCTTTTTAAGATTACAATGGAACTCATTGCGTAACTTTTATTGATATGCTTCCTTGTTAATTATTGTTGATTATTATCGGATTGACTATTATGATTTGTGATTAATTGCTTAATTGTTTGATCAACAATTACCGTGGTAATCTATATGAACTCGAGAGATGGATTATAGATTTAGACCTAATCATAATAGCATGTGATTGTGTATTCTTCTGTCGTTGGAATTCATGATTTGTGTCTAGGATAGAGATATACCTATACGCCGCATGTAATCTAAAAGAGAACATGTGCTTTAAATCCTTTTTAATTGTAATTCACATAGAGATATAGTGAATTAGTTAACTAGGGTGTTCATCTTAATTCTATTTTTTGTGGATTTAAGTTGATTCGTTTATGATACATCGAGAGATGGTTATAAATATTGATGAGTTCTTGATTAACAATCCGAAATAATTAATATAATTTAATAGGAAGTATATTAATTCAAGTGAAACATTAAGGGAAATTGTAATCGTAAGCCTTTTATCTGAATTCGATTCTTGGTAGTTAGTAATTAGTTAGTTTAGTATTTTATTATCTAAAATTCACAGTCTTAATCAATTGTTTAAATAAAGTTAATTTGATTATGAGTTAGTATTTGGTAATTATTATTAAATAATTATCTGTGGGTTCGACACTCTACTTTCACTTTATTACGTATTGACCGTGTACACTTGCACGTATTTATTGATTGCTAAATCGACAAACAAGTTTTTGGCGCCGTTGCCGGGGAATTAATTTAATAATTTTTACCAATATTAATTTCAATCAGATTAATCTTAATTTAAACATTTTATTTTTATTTTTTATTTATTTCTTTTTCTGTTTTACTTCTTTTTGAGGTACACCATAGCCAACTTTGACTGTCAATGGCCTTATACGTGAATGACTCAGCCAAAAGTGACAGGGATTTATGAACTCGATGATTTATCAGCGCAGTTAGAGACACTTTCGAGGAAGTTTGATGCTTTAGCAACACACTCTATTCAAAGTGTAACGATGATTTGTGATTATTGTGCTGGAAACCATCTGAGTCACCAATGTACTATCAGTTTTGAGTCGGTATAGTGTGGCGGTGACTACCCCAACAATTATGCATATCCTAATAATTATCATCATAGTTGGGGGTATCATCCGAATTTTTCATGGAGCCATAATAATCAAGGCCAAATCTTTGCTCCAAGCCAATCATGCACTGCAGAATTTCAGGATCCAGCCCCTCCACATGAAGAAGAAAGGAACTTAAGTTTAGAGGAGGTCTTGGCAAAGTTCATTACAGCTACGGACAAAAGAATGAGTGATCAGGATCGGCTGTTGAACCAAGTGGAGTTAAATATAAAAAACCAAGCAGTGTCGATTCGAAATCTTGAGAATCAAATGGGACAGCTTATCAGCGCCTTCAAGAATAGTTATCATTGTGCATGGCCCAATGACGTGGTTCTCGAGACTGATGGATTGTCCGCGCCAAAGCTACAACCGGACGTGCTAATTGATGATAATTCTGATATGGAGGAGAATAGTGGGGATCAAGAAAATACAGCCGAAGCCGTGAGTTTCGACGCTGATGTACCAATTTTGTTAGTGCCCCATGTACCATTTCCACCGAAGTTCAAGAATCCAGTCAGTTTTGCAAAACCGTGTCCACTTGGTAGTCATGTCCTTGGTAAAGCTCTTTATGACATGAGAACTAAGACTACATTACAACCATGGTGGGATGAGATAGAGGAGATAGAAGAAGAGCCTGTGGTGTTTGACAAGATTCAATGCCCCAATCTAATCACGAACACAACGGAGGAAGCACCTAGCTATTGGACAGTCGTAATTAGAAACCTATCTACAAAACGTAAACTAGGTGACTTTGAAACAATGGCCCCTACTGCAGCAAAACCTTCAAAAGTTACATGGTTATTAATGGATGGAGGGTTCCTCAATTTTCGAAGGGGAATTGGATAGTAAATGGTGAAGTCAGGCTGACGACTATAAACTAAGCGCTTCTTAGGAGGCAACCCAAGTTTAATTTTTAGTTTTAGTTTTTATTTATTTTATTAGGTTTCATAGTAGTTAATAAATTTGCTTCTAATGTATTTACAGGTTATTCGAGTCCAATTCAAGTGCAATGCCTTATTCATTCCGATGTGCCTAACCTATTCTTCATACTTAGCAGACAAGGAGGAAGATTGCTATATTTCCAGGGAAATCCTATGCTTTACTTTTTCCTATCTTAGCCATTGAGGACAATGTCTAGCTTAAGTTTGGGGGTGTGTTCTTATTTTATATGGTACTTGTGCGTTTAGGTTATTATATTTGCATGTTAGTTAATATGTTTTTAGGATATATGAGCAATGGTTTGATTTGAATTTGATTATGGCCAATGATAAGAAAAAAATGGATTAATTTTTTTTAACTCCTGTGAAGTTGAAAAGCATGCTTAGTTTATATTTTGACTTATAAGTTGGGTTGACACTATTTGCGATCTTTTTGAACTTCAAATCATATATCCATCTGTTTAGCTAGTTGTATCTTAAGGAAAAAAAATTTAGTTGAATACTTGTGAAAGATATCATTGAAACCTTAAAATCTTATTTGAGCTTCATTCAAAACGAAATTTAGGCATTAACATAAGTTTGGGGGAAATCTTGGGTTATTGAAAATTTTAAAAATTGTGAAACCTTCTTGAGTTAAAATGATGAATCATGTGGTGGGTTGAGATGGAGCGTAAAACGCACTCACCCATAAACACATGCACGAGAAGGAGCGTAAAACGCACTCGTGCGAGAGAAAACGGAATGGAGCGTAAAACGCACTCGTTTAATGAGAAGTGAGATGGAGCATAAAACGCACTCCCTAAAAAAAGGAAAGAAAAATTACGTTTTAAAATACTTGGGAAGGGTTCAAATGTGCTTAAATGTATGAAATATCCTTTTGATCCTCTAAATTTTGTGTTTTGCCTTTATTAGCGGAGATTGATGTGAAAACAGGTTTTTAGAGTTGATTTGAAAATCTTTTATGAGTATTTGATTATATGATCTAGTGTGAGTTATGGCTAGTTGAACATTTGGATGCACACACACGCACTTAAGGGATCATATGTAGTTGTGGAACTGATAATTAGGTTGAAATTTTAGGCTTTGCATGTTTTCAGAATTTTTTTTTCTTGAGTTAACATTAGAAGAAATCTTTGAGGCTATTATGCAAATTTGTATTGATTCATTTCTCGAGTTGTGTGAGTTGTTATTTAGAATTAGTTGTTATAGTTGTTGTTCTTTGTGTTTGCTTGAGGACAAGCAAAGATTTAAGTTTGGAGGTATTTGATGAGTGAATTTTACATCTACGAATTGAGTACGTTTGACTTGATAATTTGTGAGTTCTTAAGTATTTTAAGTTAGTATTAGGTATTTATAGTGTTTTTATGTTATTTTGTCGTAATGAGCAAGGAAACGTAATTCAAACATCTTTTGGAGTACAATATGCAAGCAAACGCAAGAAGAGAAGATTGTAGGGCTTTTAACACTAGATTGAATACATGTTATTGGTTTGGAACTTGGATTTTATTGTATAGCTACTCCTTAGCTTTTCGGAACATTTTGAATCGTCACAATCGGAGTTCGGATGAGAAAGTAATGACCGTTTTACCAACGGACGTTGAACCTCAAAGTTTGGAGTTGTCATTTGCATAACATTCACTTCAAGCCCAATTTCGACTTTGATTCAGTTTGAATCTCTCAATGCTCAAAGAAGGAAAGTTGTAGATCTCGCCGAGCGCTTCGATTTGATAGGTGCCAGGCCCCGTAACTCCTCTCGGATCAAAAGTTATGACCATTTTACTAACAGATTTCTGAGCAGAAAATAGTCGGGCGCGGCCGCGCCGGTTCCTAGTGTATTTTGGGCGCGGCCGCGCTGCTTCCTAGGCCAAATATGGGTGCGGCCGCGCTAGGTCGGGTTTTTAAAAAGCTTATTTTTGACCTAAATTGAATGGAACAAGGATTGTAACTTCTAATTGGTTTAGGACTTTAACTAGAACCTATAAATACATGATGTGAGGCATAGAATGGGGGAGATCTTGCTACTTTTTGCTAACCCTAGTTTGGAAGAAAGAGAGGAAGGCTTGAAGCAATTGAGCGAGCAAGAAGGATTCATCACAAGAGCTGAAGGAGAGACTCAAGGATTGCAATTACAGATTCTATTCTCTTCCCTAATCTTTTATTTTGTATTCTTGAATGCTTTATCAATTGTGGATTAAGGATTTTAATTCAATCATGAACTAATATCTTTTTAAGATTACAATGGAACTCATTGCGTAACTTTTATTGATATGCTTCCTTGTTAATTATTGTTGATTATTATCGGATTGACTATTATGATTTGTGATTAATTGCTTAATTGTTTGATCAACAATTACCGTGGTAATCTATATGAACTCGAGAGATGGATTATAGATTTAGACCTAATCATAATAGCATGTGATTGTGTATTCTGCTGTCATTGGAATTCATGATTTGTGTCTAGGATAGAGATATACCTATACACCGCATGTAATCTGAAAGAGAACCTATGCTTTAAATCCTTTTTAATTGTAATTCACATAGAGATATAGTGAATTAGTTAACTAGGGTGTTCATCTTAATTCTATTTTTTGTGGATTTAAGTTGATTCGTTTATGATACATCGAGAGATGGTTATAAATATTGATGAGTTTTAGACGCCATCTGGGTAATTGTGGATCGTCTAACCAAGTCTGCTCATTTTTTGCCAATCAAGATACGGTACAATCTGGAGCAATTAGCAAAGCTTTATGTGAAGGAGATAACGTCACGACATGGAGTGCCGGTATCAATTGTATCTGACAGAGATCCGCGCTTCACGTCGAAGTTTTGAAAAAGTCTACAGGCAAGAATGGGAACGTAGTTGAGGTTGAGTATAGCGTATCATCCTCAAACCGACGGCCAGAGCAAGCGAACGATTCAGACCTTAGAAGATATGCTTCGGGCAGTCGTGATGGATTTAAAGGGCAGTTAGGATGACCATTTGCCACTAGTGGAGTTTGCTTACAATAATAGCTATCACGCCAGTATCGGCATGCCACCATACGAAGAGCTATATGGAAGGAGATGTCGAACCCCGATGTGTTGGGACAAGGTTAGGGAGCGAAGATTGTTGGGACCAGAAATGGTGCAGCAGACTACAGACATTGTGCGGCTGATCAGAAACCGTCTGGGAGCAGCTCAAGATCACCAGAAGAAATATGCCAACTTACATCGTCAGAAGTGGGACTTTGAAGTTGGTAGGTTTGTATTTTTGAAGGTATCTCCTTGGAAAGGAAAGATCCGGTTTGGGAAGAAGGGCAAATTGAGCCCTAGGTTTATAGGACCGTTCGAGATTTTGAGGCGAATCGGCGAAGTGGCATACGAGGTAGCGTTACCTCCTGAACTTGAGCACATTCACAACGTGTTTCATGTGTCAGTGTTGCGGCCGTATAAACCAGGTTATAAGCACGTTATCTCCTATGAACCAATCCAAGTCGAGAAGGACTTAACGTACGAAGAAGTTCTTGTCTAGATACTAGATAGGAAGGAACAGAAGCTGAGAAACAAGACCATCCATTCCGTCAAGGTTCTCTGGAGGAATTACGCAGTCGAAGAAGCTACGTGGGAACTCGAAAAGAAGATGAAAGCGAATTATCCGTTTTTATTTGAGTAACCCTATTTTTGCATTTCCGAGGACGAAATTTTTATAAGGGGGGAGGGATGTAATGTTCGTGAATTTTAAACGTCATTATTAATTAAATATAATTTAATTTTAATGAGTTAGCTTTGTGTTCCTATTTAAACCTTTGGGTGTATTGGTGGAATATGTGACTATGTGATTTATTGATCTACTTTGTGTTAGGGGAGTCACTAGTAGTATATTTAAACTAGTGAGCAAACCCTAAGGCTTTATACCCATAGAATTGGCAAAACATTTACTAAATTAAATATTGAAGTATATTGAATATAGTTAGTAAATAAGGTGTGTGAGTTAATTAATGAAAGTAGTTGTTAATAAGATATGGCCAAATTGAATAATAATATTAATAGTCAATTTAGTAATTTATTTACTAAGTGACTAAGTTACTTCATTAATGAACCTAGCCCAATTATTTATATTAATCATGGATTTAGGTATTAATTGTGTGGCATATTAAATGAGTTATCATTGGGTTTAATTAAAAGGCCCTATATTGCATTTAAATAGGTTTGGTTTCATTAGCCCAATCATTTAATTCTAAGCCCAAAGTTTATTTGAGGTATTGCCCAAAACCTAGCCCACTTGGTAATTTAAAGATGTAGCACTAATTGATTTAATGGTGGTATATTTGGGACATCATATTGGGACAAAAATCTCTCATATGCCGTGGACCATAAAGAGAGAAAGAACAAGTCGGTTTTTCAAATTTTAATTAAAGTATTATCTAGCTTGTGTTGGAAGTTGGATTTTAGACTTGATGGTATAGCTACCTAAGATGTCAATAGCTACCTAAGATGTCACATAGCTACCTAAGATGTCAAGTAGCTACCTAAGATGTCACATAGCTACCTAAGATGTCAAGTAGCCCCCTAAGTTGTCAAGTAGCCTCCTAAGATGTCAACTAGCCACCCTAGTGACACAAAGCTCTCACTAGCTCCATGATGACAAAAGGTAGAGGTATCTTGCTATTACTCAATTAGTAAGCCTTTTATCCAATGAACAATAAAGATATGGAAGATATTAGTTATACTCCTAGTTGTATCTAACTATTTTGCAAGATATATTCTTGAATCACCACACTTCATTTTCTCTTCATTTTTTTTCTCCTATTCTTCTTCTTCTATTTTCTTCCAAGCTAGCAAAATACAAAGAGAGAAAAGAGAGAGAGGGGTTCGGTTCTTGAGGGGAAGGAGAGGGGTGCTAGCTTGATTAGTGCACCCTAAGTTCATATCTTACTTTGGTAGATCAAGGAAGGTTGCTACTAGAACAAGGTATAACCTAAATCTTCATTTCCGTCTTCTATTTGGTATTATAGCAAGATAGCAAGTTTTGATGGGGTTATGAACTAATACCCAAGATACCCTAGTTATACATATCATCATGTATGGAACTAAGTATCTTGAGTGTTAGATCAAAGATTTAGAGGAAGAAAATGAGCATATGTTCTCCTAGGGGTGAAACCCTAGTTTTTCCTTCCACTAAATCTTGTGTAACTCAAGTTTTACAACTTGGATTTGTGATCCGTCAAAGGAGGGTGCTAGATATATGAGTTAGCTAGTAAGCCCAAGTGGTAGAACACAAATCCAATAATTTTTGAAGCCTTGGGGCTATTTTCCCAAAACAGTCCAGCTATAAAACTTAAAGCTTTAAAACCCTAAAAGCTTGCTGTCCTCGTTTTTCTAAAGGTTGTTTCGGCTAGTTATGGATCTTTTAAAAATTTATAATAAATCACAGAGGTACCTTAAGAAGTATCTACAAGTAAAAAAAAGAACGAACACGTTTGGATGTGTGGTTTTTGTGTAATGGCTTTTACCGTGAAGGACTCCTAAATATTCTTACCCAGATTACTCACTGTGTGTACCTTGAAACAATATGAAATTTGTACAGTATGTTTATATACATTATAAGAGTGTACCCTGAAAAGTTCAGAATTTTCTGAGCGAAACTCGATTTATGAAAAATGTAACAAAATTCGAAGGTTTTGAGTACTTTAAAAATAGTAAATCATTTTCTAAAATTCCAGGAAAATTTGTAAATTATTGATTGGGTCATATATTGTCCAGATCCAGAAGATAATAATTTTTTGAACTTGTTTGCTATTTTTTATAATAATATTATAGTTATGGTTAAAGGAAATAAGTGGTTAAATAATGTCATAAATGAGGAAAATAGGATGTTAAAGCTTAGGTACTCCTATTATAGTGTAATCTAACCTATGTGAGGTATTTTGGTAATCTATCATGATAAATAATATTTATGACCTTTTATGGGTATTAAATAAGTTGTTTAATAAAGGGTAAAATAATTAAAATCAATTGTTTAGTCGCCTAATAACTTATTAAAATATTACTATGATATTTGTTATATAAGAATTTGATATTTTTAAGTGAATAAAGAAATATTAAGATTAAAACTTTATGGAAATATTATTGAATGGGTAATAATTAAACCTAATTTGTTATTCGAGAGATAATAACTAAAGATAATTAATTGATTCTCATTCAATTAATATTGAATGGTAATCAAATGAGAAATGAGCTATTTGAATATGAAGTGTTTAATAATTCCTTAATTAAATAAGTAAACCCAATTGTTTAAAGGCTTAAAAAGGTGTTTACCCCTTAGGAAAAATATTCTCAAGTTAATCTATCGTTAACCTAAGTTTGATTTGGGTTAATGATAGCAAGATTGTGCTAGGTGCATTATATGATTAATTTATGTGGTAGATAAGTTTCTTAGTGAACGTATGGACGTATAACTACGCAATACTAATTGATAGATCGACTTTATCAATGTTAGGTCCTTCAAGGCCAATTAGATAAAGCTAGAATTATTTGTAGCTGAGCAGACAGGCAAGTTCTCTAACTCAAACTCGAGTTATTATTTCCGAAGCATGTTAGTGAATAATTATTGTTGATTATTCACATCTATGCTGATTATTGAGATTCGCACCTTGTGCAATTGAATTCCTATTTTATTATTATTGAACTGTGAATTAAATTAAAGTTCTTTCAAGCATGAATGGTTTATGAGATAGATCTATGATATTTGTATCAGCTAGATCAAGCATGTCTAAATTTGTTAAATCAAATGTATTTTAAAAGTTGTTCTTATTAAATTGCTATGGTAAGAACTCTTGGCTGAGAAAAGGATAAATTTGATTAAGGCATGATATCAATGCTGGTTTATTAAGTGTTTATGCATAAATCACGGGGTATGAAAGGCTGATCCCCTTACTTACCAAAACTTTTTAAGAGGTCCAGTTTAAATGTTGAGAACCTTGGTAAATGTCTATGGTTATTTCAAACCACTCAGTAATTGTCATTCAAGTATTCGAATATTCAACTGTTGCCTATTAATTCATGTTTCTTCACCATTTTTATACTGTTGTTGAACATTGAAAGCGAAACTTCCTTCTGTTCATGATATATCTCCCTTGTGTATAAACTTGCTAAGCAAACTAGTTGCTTACCCTTGCTATATCATGATCTTTATTTCAGCTAAGGCAGAAACGTCTAAAGGGGACAAAGAAAAAGGGAAGGTGCAAGAGTAGTTGCCTGATAAGGCTTATATACTAGTTTATCTTGAATGTTATTTGGCTATGTGAACTCTTATGGTATTAAGGGTACGTTTTAAGTTAAGGTTAAAGAACCTTGGGACCTTGATTGTAAGACTTTATTACTATTTCGATAGACATTGTATGTTTATTATTACGCATTAGTTAGAAAGTATGTTTGTTGTTGAGTATCGTGAACACCGAATTCGAGGTTAGGAAACCCGGATTTGGGGGTGTCACAGATCTCATAATCATTTGTGTAGAGACACTAAAGCAAGTATGTAGGTGCTTATTAGAGAATATGTTGACTAAACGTGGCTCGCTAAGGAATACCTAATGGAGTTTTACTCGCCTGTCAATAGGAATTTCTCTAGTGATAGTAGTACAAGTGATCCTTGGATTTGAGATCATCATAGTATCTTGTGTATGATGAGTTATACTTTGACATGCCCCTTAAGACCTTTAGGGTATATCAAAGGGTATGATTAGGTATAATAAGTTATACATGGAGATAGGTGAATGATCAACAAAGAATCTACCACTTCTAGTAAAAGGAGAGAATGTTCTATGTGATTGGATAAATGATGACTCAGAAGTCTTTGGCCAAAGCAGAATGAAATTAGAAAGGAGTTTCTAATTTGCATTATCAGAGTTGTTCATTGGAGAATCGAAATGCATATAATTAAATAAAATGAGACTTGACAGTAATTCCATGTCTTATATTTAATTGGAACATCGTATGGTAGAAGGATTGAATTGTACGGTAACTATGCACTGAAAGGTTCTTTTGTGATTAATGTTCAAATCTATATTATTTGGAAAGTCGTTGATCGCTAAGGGAGCTTACCCTTATTGTAGAATAAATATTATTTATTTAAATAAATTAAATAGTTTAATTTATTTATTTAAATAAGATTAGAATTGTTCTAATTGATTTATTCACAACCGGTTTAATATGGAGAACCTAAAAGGTCACACCGCAAAATAAAAATATTTATTTAAGAAGTAAATGGCATAATTGTAATAATAAGTTAAGTATATTTAATTTAGTCTATGGAGATAGAATAAATTAAATAACTTAATATTTATTATTTAATATTTTGGAAATATTAAAAATAAATTAATAAGAGGAGTCTTATTATTATTATTACTATTACTATTATTTAATTCCTAATAAGGATTGAGAATTAATTAATAGAAGCACTCTCTCATGAATTCTTAATTAGATTAGGAGCATAATTAATTAAAGGAGTTTAATTATAATAGAAACCCTAATCCTAAATAGTTTAGGGAAGGGTTATTCCTACATCTATAAATAAGAGGAGTCTTATTATAGATTAGGGTTACACACTCTTCAATAAGAATTGGAGAGAGAGAGAGAGAGTACTTGTAATTTTTATAGAGATAGAAACTAGGGTTTTGCCAACACCCATCTTCTTGAACAACTATTATTCCTTAGTGGATTACTTCTAGAGGCCAAACACTTGGGTGGCTAACGTTGATCAAAGGAAGAAATTTAATCGGTGGCATTCAAGGAGAACGCGAAAGAATTTGAGGTGAACTTGTACCTGAGGAAGCTTTGATTCACAAGGGTATAATTCTATATCTTTATCTCTTTCGTTTAATTGATAATTGATCACAAGGATGATCATGGTGATGGTTTGTATGAAAAATTTTAAAATCCGTTTTATTGCGCTTCCGCATTATTTATGTAATTTCATTGCATGTTCGCGCTATATACAAACCTAATACTTTACACCTAAACACGAATTTGTTTGATTCAAAATCAGTTATAGATGATTTATAACGGATTAGTTAAACCCAAAAGCACACATATACAATTTCTCAACAATTAATCATAAAAATATCCATTTTACAGTGACGAACTCAAAGAAATATAAATACAGAAGTTTAGAGTTAATTTATACCTCTGGATTCCTTCTAAGTTCAGCTAAATGATTGCTGAATTCCTCCTTCTCTCCTTTGAATTCTCAGATTTTCTCTCAAGGAGGCCACTCTCACAATTTCTCTCTTCCTCAGACTTTTCAAAAAAATGAAATTGATAAGCTTTCAAAATAGAATTGATGAATACTTTAACGTATTTTGTTTTTTAATTTATCAGTTACATAAAATAAAAGGGTTAGGCCATGTTTGACAAACATAATTAAACCATTCTTGTTTACTTACATATTATTATTATTATTATTATTTTATTATATCATATGATAATTATTTATTACAATTTTATTTAATATAATTTTCTTATAATATGATTCACTTGTCATACTTTATTTAATAAATCATTAATCCTCTAATTTAATTATTTAATTAAATTAGAATATTACTATTCCATTAGCCTAATAAAATTACGCACCAAAATATAAATCATCTAACACGAATTTAACCAACATATTCACACATAAATAAATTATTCTATAATAATTTTCATAATTTATTTATTTTATTCAATAAATAAACCAGCTAAAATATTTACTTAATTCGATAAATATTTTTAATTATTTACAAAAATCACAATCATTACAGCTAACCCTCTAAAACATCTTTTTTAATTTATTTTGATAATCTTCTTACTATATGATATATTTGTCACACTAAAATTTAATCAAACTTATTAATAAATCCAATTTAAACTTTAATAATAAAATTATAATTTCCATTTAGCCAAATTATAATTTTATTTAATAAATTATTTTATTCAATAAACTATTAATCCTCTAATTTAATTATTTAATTAAATTAGAATATTACCATTCCATTAGCGTAATAAAATACGTACCAATTATAAAATCATTTAACACACACACACACACACACACACACACACACACACACATATATATATATATATATATATATATATATATTCGAATCTGATACCTCTCATAATAAGAATTTTATTTATTAAATTCTTATTTAATAATTACTGAAAATTCGGGTTATAAGGATTCCGTCCTCGGAATCACTGAAACCCTCTCTTTCATAATTATCGTTGATCAACCCAACAAATTCTCTTAATATGGGTTTTGTAATTTCTACACCACCCATTTCTCAATTAATTTTTTTTGTAGTTCTACTTCATAATCTGTGATGCCCCCAAATTCCCTACACTCCCTGTAGCAGATTTGGTGCTCACGTGAAACTATACAACTATAAATATTCAATAAAATATGACTTCTATCTATCCAAGGTTCACAGTATCCCATAACGGATAATAGTTCTCGTCAAAACGTTATCTGTGTTTGGATACCCTCACTTGGATGTATAGATTCATATCTTGTGGATATCTCTTTCATATCGATATTCCCTATCTATCTGACATTCACAGTATTAACGATAAGATTGTCCATAGAACTGAGGGGCGCATTCCGGTAAAGATGACACCTTACCGGCGCACATTAAGTGTAACCCCAGAGCTTATAGGACTTTCAACATCATTTAAATACCCTCAATCAGATGTATAGTTCGTATAGATACTGTATTTACCTAGTACAACTATGCTAAATAAAATAAAGATCAAAGTATAACGCAATCGATGAAATAAAGGATTATAATATATTACATATCATTTGATTCGGTTACACTGTTCTCAGTACTAAGTTATTACAACAAAAGTCTTTAAAAGACTTAGATTATTCAAAAGCAGTTAATAAAACTAGTAGGCATGCCCTTTTTCTTTATCTGTCCCAGAAGTGCTAGGAATATCATTTAAAGCTGCAAAAGAAGATATGTGCAAGAATGAGCTACAAATGCTCAGCAAGTTCATTTGAAAATGTAAACACAGTGTGTTTGATTTGAAAGATGTCAGGTGATGTATAATTGATACTGAGGGTTCTGTACCGGAACCATATATTTCAATTTGTTCTGTCAGTCTTCAATGACTTAGAACCTCTTTGAGTTCGGATATCTGGTAGGTGATCAGCCTCACTAATATCCTAGGAGTATGCATATCATCCTACCACATTTTGGTCAATTTCAGTTAATTGCCAATTTTCGTCAATTCATTAAACCTTATTCGAAGGTTTGTCGGACCACCTTCCATCCACGGTGTCCCTTTTACTCAGTATAGATGTCGTACCAAAACAATTTGGTTTGACACAATAATTTTAAGCTCAAACAGTCAATAAATGATTTCATTTCTTAAGTTATGTTGTACAAGTAGCAATAACTTCACAATAATTGATAGCAAGACATAAATGAATTGCTTAATATAAATTGAGAAAAGTTAGGACACTTGCCTTAGCGTAGCTCACTATAATTTAGTACAATCGGTCAACGCACGTAGTTTACGTATACCAATAATAAGCGTTAGCACGTATATAACACATGTATCACGCTAATCTAGACAAGTTTCATTAAGGTTCGACGTTAATTCGGTATCGGTCGCGTCCTTAATAGCTAAACACATAAATTGTTCGATAAAACTTCATTTGGAAGCTTAATTATTAGTCTAAATAATTTAACTATTATTTATAATACTTTTAGAAGCTTAATTTTATTTTTAAATAATTTTTATAAGCTTGAAAGTATTTTTAAATAATTTTACAAGTTTAGGAATATTTTTAAATGATTTAATTTATCATTTAGAATATTTTTAAAACATTAATATATTATTTAAATGATTTATTTATCATTTAGAATATTTTTAAATACTTAAAATATTATTTAAATGATTTAATTTATCATTAATAATATTTTTAGAATTTATTTTATTATTTAATATGATTTAATTATTACTTATAATAATTTTTTTAAAACTTTAGTTAATATTTAAATGATTTATTTATCATTTATAATCATTTTTTAAAACTTAATTTAATATTTAAATAGTTTAATTATCATTTATAATATTTTTAAATATTTAATATATTACTAATAATATTTAAATATTTAATATTTTATTTAATTATTACATCTAATAATTTTATTTTCCTTTAATATTATTTTTAAATAATTAATATAATTATTTAAGAATTAATATCATTTTTAACTTATTTATTTAATATATATATTAAATAAATTAATATTTAATTAAATTAAATATTTATATAAAAATATTTTCAGAATATTAGAAATTATTAAATATAATTAAAAATGAATTTTTAATATCTTTTTATTAATTAATATGAATTTTTAATATTTATTTATAATTTATTTAATTATTTTTATTTATTTTTATTTAAAATCCGTCGCTAAAGGGCTTTAGCGACGGTCTGCATGTGTTCTTAGGTTTCTGGGTTTGGCCATGCATTTCATCGCTAAAGGTGTTCTTCATGAAGAACACTTGGTCAATGTCCAACAATGACATTTGACCTCAAATTAATTCCAACTGGTTAATGTTTTGGATTTGATTCTTGTTGCTGGTTATACTAGACATGGTAGAGAGTAACGACATGTTTTGTTTGAGATCAAACAACGTCAAATGTGTGAGATTTGATCCGGTCAAACTAGGCCATTCAACTGTTCTTGAGTTTTCTGGGTTACCTAGAAAACTCATACAGTCATAACAGTCAACGCCTTTTGACCATTAATTCCGTTCGATTGATTGTTTGTTTATGTGTTTTAATAGTTCAAGATTAAAGTTTACATAGCATACAACAACTCTAAACCAATAAACTACACAAAATATTGCATCTAGGCCATTTCTGGGTAGCATGAACTTCTGACAAACCTTGTCAGAGTTCTTCATAAGTTTCTGGGTTACCCAGAAACGTGTAAAATCAGAGCGGTCAAAGGACTTTGACCACTTATATCTTCCTACTGTGAAATAATTTTGGACTTCTACCAATTGGATATTAAAGTTAACATGACATACTATAGATTCATGCTTTAAAACACATCAAACAACCATTTTAAGCCGATCAAAATCTCTGACAAAAAGGCTTGTCAGACTGTTCTTGACTGCCAAGAACAGTTTGAGTTTTTGGCTTGATTTTCATATCTAGATGTTATGTAAACATGTTTTAACCGCCTAGATCACTAAATAACATATTAACAAGTATTCCTAAGCATCTAAAACACAAAAATTTTGCAGGCTTGAAGATCAAACATAAAATTAGGGTTTACACCTTTTTCTTCAAATCTTTGCTTTCTGGGCTTTGATTCTTATCTTTGGCTTGCAGAGGCTTGTTTAGGCTTTGATTATAAGTGTATAGGTTTACAAATTTCGTAAGCTTAATGATCAGAACCTCTTTCTATTTATAGCAACTTGAATTAGGGTTTTTTAAGCTTTATTTTTCCATTTTTTTTGCCCTCAAAATATCTACCCTAGTTACTTGTGCTGCTTAGAATCTGATTTTATTAACCTACTTGATCTAGATATTTATAAATATCTGATTTTGTGTTCTTATCTTCTTTTGATTGGTTTAAAATTTGATTTTTGATTTATTTACTTACTAATTAAACCTAAATTTTTGCTAATCATGATTAGGGTGTTAATTTAGGTTTAATAATACCTTAATTAAGATATTATATCATAATTAAGATTTATAATTCCATAATTTAGTGTTCTTGAATCAAATTAGGGTTTTAGGGTTTCTAATTAGGGTTTAAGGTTTTTAATTTCACAATTAGGGTTTTAATCTTCCCTTTAGGGTTTAGTTTAATCTTAATAATTCATAATTAATATTATAATTTATTATTTAAATCTTAATTATATCAATTAAGATTATTGTACAATAATTAGGGTTTTACTTGAACAATTCGGACAATTGTTACCAATTAGGGTTTTCAAATTAGGGTTTCTATTTCCGTTTAACATTCTAACCCTAATTAGCTTATTTTAGAATTTTATCAGTTAATATAATTTTATATTAATGTCGAAGCACGACAAAGCACTTCGTCATTTCCAAGCACGACACAGCAGCTTACCAAAATAATTTGCCGAGACGCTTCTCGGTGAATTCGCCGGAAGCACGACAAATCATTTTGTCCGATTAAGCACGACACAGCTGCTTGGTGAAAAATTTTTATTTGACCTAATTGTTTAATAAAATACACAATCACATAATATTAAGTCAAAACACGAAATTTCATTTCATAAACCCGTAATTTACATTTACGAATCTTATTAGGGTTTGGAATATTACATTCACCCCCACTAATAAGAATTTCGTCCTCGAAATTTACAGTGCTAACTAGGAAAATAAATGTGGGTAGTGGTCTCGCATTTTGCTCTCGAGCTCCCACGTAGCTTCCTCAATCACTACAAAAAAATGGGGCTTCAGCAACAACCAATTTTCGTTGCTAAAGGTGTCAAATTTCGTTGCTAAAGGTTTTGGCAACGACTTTACTGTCGTTGCGTCTTTCGTTGCGCAATGAGCGTTGCTAATTGTTCCGCTACGAACATATTTTTTTCGTTGCCAAAACTAATACATTTTGCAACGAAATTTGGCTTTCGTACAGAGACATCGATCCTTTAGCAACAAAATGTATTGTTGCAGAATAATTAAAATTTTGTTGCTAAAAACCTCATTTCGTTGCAAAAGCCTGCTAATTGGCAACGAAATGAACTCTTTTTTTTTGCAACGACCATGTATTTTCGTTGCAATTGACACCATTTTGCAACGACATTTTTCGTTGTAGTAAATTATGAAAATTGTTGCCTAAGCTTGCTTTCGTTGCGGAATGTAAACTTTTTAGCAACGATTTTCGTTGCTGATTATATTATTTGGCAACGATATTATGCTGAATTAGCAACGAAAATATTTGTTGCTGGTTATTTTTTAATAGCAACAAAAGTCGTCGATTAGCAACGACATTATATGTTGCCATTTCTTTATATGGGCAACGAAAGTTGATATGATTTGCAACGATAAAAAATGTTACCTTTTATTTTAGTATTAGCAACAATATCGTCTCCGTTGTTATTAAGTTAATTTTTCGTTGCCAAATATTATATTTTTAATGCATTAGCAACGAAAATTTATTGCTAAGTGTATAAAAAATTGTTGCTATTATTAAAACTTGTTCACTACTTTGGTAACGAATTATATTGTTGCCAAATTCAATGTCCGCATAGCAAATAATGACAAAAATACAAAAAAACTAAAATATTATTAACTTAATAAAATCATCCACTACATAATCATTCATTATCTTTACAATTAATCATCTAAAACTACCACAGTTCTTCAATCAAAGTATATATCACATATATAGAGAGAGTACACTTCATAATTTTGTCCCTTATCGTCCGTAAACGTAGCACAGAAATTTAATACTATTATTGTAAGGCAGGTCGTAGAAGCAGTCTTCCTGCACATATTTAAAAATAATAGCAAGTTAGAAAAATGAAGCAAATAGGTCACCAGAGGCACTTAATGCCAAAATCAATACACAAAGACAACAATGTTGTGTTATTTTCTTACTAATCAAGGGACATGGAAGAAGGTAATACCCTTTTTATTGACTACCAAATTAATATATAAATCAAATATCCTGAAGAAGACAAGGATGTGCTTCGTGAACCTCCTCCTGGTGGGTATACATTGACACACGGATCAAGATAATAATTGGTGCTCATAGATAATGCTACAAGTGAACAGACATTTTATAGGCTTATAATGATTCTGCTGGAAAGGAAATTGTTGATTGCGATAACTACTTTTCCTGCTTGATTGCATGATGTTTATGGAACGAGTCTGATGTTCGGTGCCTTAGCAGCATGTCTTGTTGTAATATATTTGGCTGTTGTTGCTGTAATTGTCGTTGTGAATCCTGTTGTGGCTCTTTTGCTAAATTCACCTTCTCTAAAACATATATTGTGAAACTTCACCAAATTAAACTATGAAACACATATAACAGTCAAAAAAAGTATGATTTACAAAGCATATGCTAGTCATATGGGAATATTGGATAAACCATTCATCATTTTCAAAGAACCATCATATATGATAGTGAAGCCATATGGAAATAATGTGATAGAAAGGAAATTGATCTTGTTTAAGCAATGCTCAGTTTTTAAAAGGTGATCCTTTGATAATAAAGCACCCGAACTAACTTATACTATTACTAGCCTAAGATATATTTGAAGGATTGATGTGAGATCTTTGATTTCCAAGTCCACTGGTTCGATATAAAAAGGAAAGTTATACAAATGTTGTATATAAAGAAGAAATTGCAAAATGTCAAAGACCAAAGAGCAAAAAAAAGATTGAAATTTACAAGAAGGGGAAATCAACAGTTATTTTTTTTCCCTTTTGACAAGACCTAAAACAAATTACCACTCTACATAAATGAAAAGACCTTTTTCAGCAGTACTTAGAATCAAAAGCAAAATAACTAATGAATACTATTAATAACTAATTTCTACAACACTCCAACAAGTAAAATACCCCAAATGCTTTTAAAACTCAAAGTTGTCATTCAAATACCCAAATGCTCACTTACACATTTCTTTAATCAAGGAAAATGGCTCATACACAGTTTTTTCTGTGCTCTCACTAAAACTTATGCATACCTAAAACTAAAGGTTTCTTAATATTAGTAGTAAATTAATTAACTCGGTACAGGAAAGTCAGATTTGACATACCCATCAATGATGCTATCAAGATCTGTCATCAAGAATTTTTTTGAGCTGACGCTGGCACTAAACACTAGTATGCAGGAGTTTTTTTTGCTCTTTCCCCATATCAGTCCCTTCCAACATCTTCCGAGAAAACATAATCCCGGAGAGAGGATTTCTGACTCCGCAAAATGTAAGCTAATGCTTTTAATCTCTTCACAGCAGTTCTGATAACCGTTGTATATGAAGTGCTTGCTGCAGCTCTTGACTTGCTAGCTGCAAGAAGCAAAAGATCCCAGAAATATTATCCTAGGTGATAAGGCTTAGACATTGCCACAAATTTCTTAGATCAAAATCTGTCCAACTTATTAGAGATACTATTTTCTAAACACAGATTATACATATAACAGATAATGGTTATAAAAATAGCTTAACTATGTCCAAATCAAGATTAGAGTTTAAAAGGATAAAGCAAAAAACGTTGTTTTTTGGGACAAGTAAGCCAACTTATCAAAAGATAAATAAGAAGACTAAGCCAAAAGGCATAATGCACGATATATTGTAACAAGGGAGTATGTACGATACTTGCTTAAAACAGGGTGTCACAGAACGTACATGTGTCAACCACATTAGAAAAACTAATTTACAGATGCTTTATAATAAGTCATAATTGGTCAATAACTTGTATCAATCACAAACAAAAGAAATACTAGACTCGCTAGATTGTCAACTTGTGAAATTAAATGCAAGCTAGGATTAGGACAACAAACTCCCACTTAGGAATTAGACAAGTATTGATTTTCGCTTCATAAAGAGCAAAAACCTAAGAACTCACCTGAGCCAAATAGAAATAGCAGTGATGTGTTCGTTAAAAATAAACAGCAAATACTAAGGACTGTGTTAAGTGTCATAACCCATAATACATTAAGATATTAATAATACAAAACAGTTCTTACTTGATGAAAACCTATGTGGTTTGAAATATCCAAATAACAGAAATCATGTAAGGAAGGGGATTCTTATTTGTACAAATGGTACTTCGAACTTGGAACGAGCATGAAAAAATTAACGATACTTCTGTATTTTTTGAGTTGTTATGCCGACCGAGCTCAAAATCTTTGGTCTCTAACAAAACACAACCTTTTAAGTAGATGCTAAGTTGTAAAGCATCTTTCATTTACAATAAACTTCAGGAGGTATTAGTGCATCAATAGTTCTAGGTGTTGACTGAAATCAAACTAACACCAACAGTGTCTCTAATTTAAAGAGTAAGATGCAGAGGAAGAAAATGATGATTGAACTAACAATTTAAAGTGCAAAAACATTTACTATATCCGTCTTACAAAACACAATTTAGAGATACGATGACTTGAGTTTAGAAAAGTCAAACCCTAACATAAAATTTAAAGGGATTTGTCAACAGGCAATGTGAAAATATTGATGGTGCAAAAAATGAACAGAATGTTAGTGTCTTGGGTTACAAAAGTTAATGCCCCAGAAGAACTGCAGTGGAAAGAGCAACCAAGTATTTAACATACTATTTTACTTAAATGGCTCCTTGAAGTCCCACTCCCCAATAATTTAATATCTGTGTATAAAGTTTAGGTAATAGATTTGCCATCAGAACTGCTGCGACAGAGAGCATGGGAAAAGGTTAATACCACTATTTCCTTACATTTTCCATTTAAGAACTCGATATCCTAATAGAATATTCTCACCAAGCAACACGTTTAAAAGACCACCAATAAGAAGAATACCCAAGTTCACATGTCACACTTCATATTCTAGTTCGCATCACAAACTAGGAAGAAACGTGAAAAAGATCAATTACAGTCGTTACTATCACATAATAAGGAGCTTATGTTATTGAACTAATTAATGTGTCAATTTTAAATGACATAAAGGTATTCATGCAATGGTGAACCATTGTCCTGCTAAAGTACCTACGTATTCATGCAATGGTGAACCATTGTCCTGCTAAAGTACCTAGAAAAGGGGCAATTTATATATCTTGATCAGTAATAAACTAGTGTCACAAGTTAACAACACTTAAGTAAATTTTTTAAGTGTGATAGACATCAGCAAAAGTAATTAGAACTGTAATTACTTAATAAATGATACTGCAAAAAGAAAAAATTGGACACAAAACCAGTTAACTGGACCAAAGAGCACATATTAGACTCACCTACTTTTCGAAGGGGGCTTGGATGGGTTGATGTGTAATTGTATACCAGACAAGTATGGAACATAATACTGCATTATTGAGTCTGTTCCATTCAACAACAGTGGTACTCCAGCTCCATACACGCTCCATTCTTTTAAGGATTTCCATAAGTCCCCAAGACAATAAAATGGACGCAGCCCAGCTTCCCTACTTCTCCAACCCCTTCCATTCACCTGTAACCCCAAACAAGCGTCAATTAAAATAACAGAATCATAATTAAATTGATAAAGACTAAAGTTCTTTTGCCAAGTAGGGCAATAAAAATCACTGAAATGGAATGTAAAGACATTTAACAATAAACAGAAACTTAAATTGAAATTGAGATTTTTAATTACATATTGAGGACTTCTAAACAATACCTCTGTTCTAGCCATTGGCTATGCATTGACAAGGCTCTGAGCATAATTGAGAAAGAAAGTATACACACTAAATTTTTCGCCTTAATCGTCGAAAAAGGGGTCGAATCTCGTAGCTCCGAACTAAACTTTTCTCTCTCCTCCGATGAAACTTCATCTAGAGGTACTTGTAAGCTCGAAGATGATCAGATTGTAAAGGAACCGTTAGGGCTTGCTTTGATGCTGATATAATTCCTAGGGTTTGTACGGAGGAGAGAGAGAGGGTCGTGCCTGAAGAGAGGAGGTGTGATGGATCTGAGCTTGAGAGAGAGTTCGAGATCTGGGTCTGGGTTTGAGAGTTCGAGATCTGGGTCTCAGGGTCTAGAGAATTCAAGATCTGAGACTTCAGTTCAGAGTATGGGCTTATTATTTTAATAAGTGTTTTGTTCGATTATATTATTATTTCAACTTTGCAAAGCTTTGTTCTAATCCAAAAGTGAAACCCGTACAAAATAATCGAAAATCGTAAAAAAATTCGAATATAATTGAAATGTTAAAAATAATTGAATTATCAGAAAATTTCGGTTAAATTATTTCGATTCGATTCGGTAATTCGGTTATACTCATTTTTTGATCAATCCTAGATAGTTGTCATCAACCAACTTTTCATCCGATCAATTTATGTTTTTACCTATAAAGGCCCATATTTATTTTAAGCGTAAGTAACATCACTCCGTCCCAAATTAATTACTCAATTTTGACCATTTTAAGTCAAATTAACTATTTTTAGAATTAATAATTAACCATATATAAATATATTTCTAAAATTATAAAAATTTGGGTTAGTAATAAATTGTATATACTTTCTTTTGGTTATAATCTCTTCACCTATATTTTAGTAAAAATAGTAAAAAGATTAGTTCTAAAAATAGTCAATTTGACTTAAAATGGTCAAAATTGAGCAATTAATTTGGGACGGAGGGAGTATAAAATTTTAATTTGAAAAATTAAGATAATAATTTAAAATTAACTTTTAATTTATTTGTATAATTAATTATTTTACCAACTATTATCTTTGTATTGTAATATTTAATTAGTATAACAGGTACATATACTTATAGAATTTAATATAGCATATAATATATTATTTCATAAAGAAAATTATATACCTTTGTTATTTTAAAAATATTTCTAGTAAACTAATGTATATATCAATATATTAACTATGATTATGTAAAAAAATAATCTTTAAAAATACATTTCAAGTCATAATATCATATCCGTATTCGTATCCAATATTCGACTGATTTTAAAAATACTATCCATATTCAGTATTC